>CM061041.1:9031682-9400773 GCA_030762985.1 Adelphocoris suturalis | reverse complement strand
GCAGGGTTTGAAGTTTGACTGGCAAATTAGGTCGGCAATAGATAGATGGAATAGATTAATTGAGCAAAAGTGATCACAAAAAGAAGAATGAACCATACCAACATACAATGAAGGGGGGAAAAAATATGGGGTCTACCACATAACACACACCAATGGACACACATTTCTCGGAGATAGTTCCAGCAGAAAGAGGAGAGAAGAAGAAGAAGCGTTCTCAAGTTCACAGTTCATCTTCACCAGTTGTGTTCTTGTGTTTGGTAAACTCCATTCTATTCTGTGGTTTTGGATGGTTGTACTCGTACTGCTGTTGTGGCAACAGAAATAGTATATTGTATTCTGTGTGTCCCAGTTTGATCTTTCTCCTTATATGTATGTATTGTATAACCTTTCTTAAATCAATCAATTTATTGCTCAACCCAACGAAATAGTACGAATTTAGTGGCGTCGGGATTATAAATAACGTAGGTATATCTCAGAACAAAGCTCGATTATGCAAGCTAGATGCAACGTTATAAATCATCCTAGGAAGGTGAGCTTTATACCTATTTAATTATTTCTTTAGCTAATTATACGTATAGTGAACTTTTATATTCTGCGCTAAATAATAGCTACTCAACTGCTGGTATATGCAAATACGAGCGGTGTGACAGTGAGGTACATTGACAATATTAGCAGCTCTCTACGAAAACTGAAAATGTCCATTTTACAAAAATGTTTAGGAACTAAAAATACTGCTGTAGGGTTGATGTTGGTACTGACTGGTAGGTAGTTTTTATTTTTTTCCTTTGGGTAAACCGGTATTGTATCATTTGAATGTTCATTAGTTAACGTATATATGCTTTTTGTTTGAATCAGTAGTGAATACCTATTATTTTTCCAATAATTAGCATTTGTTTGTGGGACATGTTAAGCTTTGCTATAAAACGATGGACATAAATATTCAGTTTTGAGAATAAGCTACTTGAGGTTTGGTATACCTACAAAAACGAGAGTTGAGAAACAGTGCAGAAAATTTTCAATATTTTTGTAGGCAAAATATAGGAATTTTCCAAAGAGTTTTCTGAACATGAACAGGTTCAGGTCAAGTTGCGCTTGCGCAGGGAAGAAGGAGTAAGAAAATGGCGTTTCCGCAGTCCCTTGGTTCATAATAGGTTTGTTCCCAGTGACCATCAAACCTGTAAGAAATGGTTGGAAACGCGTTTGGGGCGTTCGCAGTGTCCATTTGAGGAAATCTATGACTGTATAGCATCCATAGTGGTCCATTCGCAGTGACCACCCAACCAGTTTGAAACGCGTTGTGGATCAGTTAGACCGGTCAGAGAAATTTCTGCTGACCGATCTTTCGGTTTGTCCCCCACCACACCGCTACTCGAAGTAGCCAATCAAATCATTCCACTGTGAGATGGATGGGTAGCGGGAGCTCAGCGAGCTGAGAGATGATATGATAAGCCAGCCGAACGAGATGAGATAGGTAGCTGTCGGACATCTGCATGTCGTGCACTGTTCACTAAGTTATACCTTTGCATTTACCTTCCTTTTACTTCTACGGTTATTTATTGAAAGTTTCCTACTCTGAGTTGTGTGATATGGAAAATCTTATTGGTGACAACGACGTAGATGGGAATCTTCGTCTGAATAGCAACAAAATACAAAATCAAACAGTAAAATATTATTACTCAATCTCAACTGAAGAGTTATTTTTAAAGCTATTAACATTAAACATTAAGAACGACGGTGGACTTCGAGATCGATTTTAATTCTTCCCGCGAGATAAACACCACATTCTCCCACAAAATCATCAGCTGGAGGCAAGAAAAGATTGAGCATGGATTTCTTATTCCTGTTGGAAAGTTTGTTCCCAATGAATATTTTTTATTTTTCAACCTGTTGTCTTGCAGGCCATCTCTTTACGGTTCAGGTTCTTTATTCATACATGAAAAAGTTTACCTATTCAAAGGATGGCGCAGCCCACCAAGCAGGTTACAGCTGTTGGAGGCTATGCGGCGGTTAACTTTAGTCAAACCCGTTCGCAGTGCGGATTTGGTTACAAACGGTTTGGAATTAGGTGTTAGTCACGCATGCGCACTAAACCAATCACAAACCTGGTCGTCAACGGTTGGTAACCGTTTCCAACCGGCACTGCGAACAAAGCTAATATTTGGTGCAAGATGTCTGGTGTTTCCGCTGCTCAAGGAACATGATCCGAACATTCTTTCTGCTCTTCCAGAAGAGGAGGGGCAGCTTGCCTTTAGATAACCCGATATATCCTTCCTCAAACGTCTGTAACCTTACACCTTACAAATTGTGGTTTCCTTGGATTTCGAGCCTGTTTCCGAGTCAATTATTCGTGTTTATTCAGGTGATTCTGCAATTTTCGAGCATTTAAGTTTTAAAATTGAATCGTTTATTCCTTTATTATATTCCGACGTCAAACAAGAATCAAAGAATAAGAATGAGGCACAAGGTTTTGCTCATGGTTTTGCTAAAGTGCCGCTAACGTGACTCCATTTCATGGATCTTCGTGTATCCATGGTTGCTGCCCCGAATATGTCCTTGAGCGTTTCCGCTGCCATCTGAACTGAACAGCCATGGAGGTGCCCTTGTTCTGCACACTGCACTTGCTCTGAACTGAACCTGCTCTGGAGCAGTAGTGGAAACAAAGCTAAAATTCACAAAGCTAAAAAGCTAAAAAAATCACGCTTATTTTCCATCACCATAGACAAGTCACCGCTGCTAGGAGACTTGTTGAGACCTTGCGTCACCCCTTTTCGCTCTACTAGGTATTCGTTCCCCTCACAATCAATCTCATCAATACTGGCCAAAAATGAGAATTATATTATTAATAAATAAATTATAATAATAAAGAAACACACAAACAAACAAAAAACCGACAGAACAAAACAAAAAAAAAAAAGTCCAGTCATGCAGCATGACCCCATGAGCGAATTTTTGAAGAAATCTTCGACATTTCAGTCGCTATTGATCGTGTTGAGAAATTTTAGTTTATGATTTTGATAGACAAACATGGAATCAAATTATTAAAATTAATTGAGAGGTACTCATACTTTATTATTATTGAACTAATCTTGTAGATTAACGTTACTGACGTTGGAGTGGAGGGAGGCCTTGAGATTAACGTTACTGACGGCCGAGCGGAGCCACGCCTTGGGTCTGCGTGCTAGTACGTACATAAATAGAACTTCTTCATAATTTCATGGCTGATATTTTCTAAGCCACAGTCAGTATTAAAGCTACATCAAGTCATAAATAAAACAGTTGAGCGTAAAACATTAAAGAGAATTACTTTTTTTTTTTTTTTTTTTTATTTTTTTACAAGCACCTACTACCTACGTTTTAAACAGCATGGTTCTAAAATTGGTTATACAGGGATACTTCCATAAGAGTAGTTCAATCTGAATTTGGACAATGTTTCATGCAAATATTACCGATTTTTACAACTAGCGAACGGCATTATTTCGATTTTTGACTGGTTTTTCAACTTTGAAATTTTTGAAAACTTGATACATATTCTTATAGGAAATTTTACGCTGATTCCGAATATACCACATGTTAGTATGCTGAAAAAATTATTTCGCACAACAAATCGCAAAAAACGGGCTATTTTGAAATTTTTGACTACATTTTTGAAAATTTCAACCCGGAGATGTAATCCGATCATGCTGGCCAACGAACTTGAACTTTCGTTTTGTGTCCTTAACATTTTAAAATTTGTTTGAAGTTTCTAGCACAATTCTACGGACAGTTATCGTCTGGAATGACACATACATATATACATACATACATATATACATATATACATTAAAAAATGCGTTAAACTTCAGAATATGATTCAGAATAGCCTGAAACGGAGTTCTGCATAAAATTTTTTCAAAAATTCACATTCTACAAATTTTGAGGCGAGAGCAATAGCTTAAATTTCTTCAAAAATTCGCTTAATTTTCTTCAAAAATTCGCAAACAGCTTGTGTCCATTATCACTGCCCTTATAGGAATAAAATAGTAAATTGGTAAGGTCATTGTTTACATGCTGCTGCTGTTGTCTATCTCGAGCTTTTCTTGTTCGGAGCCCCAATGCCTCATAGATGCAATGAGAACGTTCACAGAACCACAGAGGTGAGAAGAAATAAGCAGGCACTCAAGAACATTAGGAGAAGTCACCTATATATAGCGGAGCTTCCTCTCCAGCCATTAGGCCAAACCCTGCAGCCTAAACCCTGACAACGAGTGACCATAAGCGGAAATTTGGAAAACTATAAACTAGTAAGACGTCTGTATAGAGTTTTGAATGCTACCTATTGGTGAACGGGAGAAGGAATTTCTAAACCAGTAACAGCACGCGATTGGACATGTTAAGATTTTGAAACATCTGGATGTGTATTTTTTACCGTGTTAACCTAATTAATCATAATCATAACTTAATTAAAACAGTGAAGAGAGAGAGGAGACCAGTGAGCCAGTGAACGGGTAACCAGCTCCTTGGGTGGACCGGCTGAGTGGTATCCGCTCAGTAAAATGAAAGGGATTTACCCATCTCTAATCTAGGGGCAGAGCCTGGGAGGGTGGCATGGGTTGAGGTAGGTACCTAGATTTCAGACCCAGCGATCATTACGGAACACCCAACGGCAATTAGGAATACTTATACTCTTATTAATTTATTTTGTTTTAAGAATATAGGGGAGCTTGAGTGTTTGATGCAACTAAGAACGTAAGAACAGCAATATCTGGAGTGTGATTGGGATGCGTCCGGATAGATACGGAAGAAATGAGGAGAGCTGTAAGAGCAAGTGAGCAAGGAAGCTGGTGATTGGCTCCTTGATGGAAGTGTAAAAGAGCGGAAGAGTGGAGAGCCGTGAGAGCTTTTAAGAGACAGAGAGGGAGAGGAAACCATGTGAGCCAGTGAACAGGTGATCGGCTCCTAGGGAGGAGCAACTGAGTGGTATACACTCTGTAAAGTGAATGGGATTCAACCATCTCCAGTCTATGGGCTGAGCCTGGGAGGGTTGCATGGTACGAGGTTGATACCTGGATTTCAGACTCGGAGTTTATTATTGGCCCAAGATGACTGCTGGCATAATATGCAATATAACATACTCTTCTACTTCAGAATGAATCTTACATCAAATGATCCATTCTGGTATTCGAACAAATCCCTGATTCAGAGGGTGGATGTATACACACACACACAATGCCTATCTGCTTATAGCAACCGAGTGAATTTGTTTGGTGGGTGCTAGCTGAAGTTCCAAATTTTAGGAATATACATAGCATAGGTAAGTATGAGGAGGGAATTCATAATCAAGGTTCCTAAATTGACTCGAATCGGATTCATGGAGCTTGTGGTGGTAAAAGTGCGTTTTAGCATCATGAAGGATAAACAGACAGAATTGAATTGGATGTTATAATTCAATTTTGCGAGGGTGGCATGGGTTTGGTATGTACCCAGCTAAAGAAAGATTCATGTAGGTCTTACTAGAAGGAGAATAAGTTTGCTTCTAGCTGTATGTTGAATTGAAGTGATGAGCAACAACTGTAGTTACAAGACATTTATTTGAGTTATTAAATACTTTTTATTCATTTGTTTTCTTGACAGTTGGTAATGAAAGGGGTTTTCGTAGCTGAACTGAATGAGCTGCTGACTGATATCCTTGCAGAAGATGGGTATTCTGGAGTTGAGATCCGGCAAACGCCCTCCTGCACGGAAATTATCATTTCAGGTGCACATGATTTTTGCTAATGTGATCGTTATTTCAACCCACCAGTTATGGATTCATGTATGTACTATTGTAATCACCAAGACACAACTTTACCGCTACAAATGAATATTATATATATATATATATATATATATATATATATTATATATATTTCGCTGTTATTTTGAGGTATTACGTAGAAGGTTGGACGCTGACAAGATAGCTTTCTTTTTCTAACTATCTTTTTCCAACCTTCTGTAATACCTCAAAATAATATTACACGCGAGTGTTTTCATTTTTCATCAAAACTATATATATATATATATATATATATATATATATATATATATATATATATAGTACTGTAAAACCCATTCATCTTTGCGTTGCATCATTCGTGTGTCTGAATGATTGAGCATGAACTGACAACTATTTGACCCTTCAGTACTGCATATTGAAACATTGCCCTTTATAGGCAGCACGAACAATCCTACCAAAGTCAAAGTTAATATTTGGTGAAGTTATGTAATTGGTTACACATCTGAACAAGGTAGTGATCCATAAATCGTTAAAACACTTTGCATGCAAAATTCAAAGTTTAATCAGGTAATTAAGCAAAAACTGCTGTGAGAGAGAAATTTATTTAGTGGTGGCGTTGGGGGGTGGAGATTCACTTCCGAATTTTGAAGGTGTTGGGTATGCTGAAGTTAGCCTTTCTGGATTGGCAATGATGAATGTTTTCTTTCTCTATTTTCTTCCAGAGTCCGTATGATTTAGGACTGCTCTATGCTTTGAAGATGATTCTCACCTACTTCTGATTAGAGAATAGTTCAATTGGTACTACTTTGGTGCCTCAATTCCATAGCAATGGAAGTATGCATGAGTCAGCCCCCTCCTCAGTACGCTGCCTAGTTAAGATATTTTCTGTTTCCATCCCTGATGGAAGGAGCTGATAAAAATACTATAATTTGGCATTCCAGGTATTTTAACCAAAGCTATTGCAATTTTCAGCAACGAGAACCCAGTCTGTCCTTGGAGAAAAGGGTAGGAGAATCAGGGAGTTGACGTCTCTCATCAACCAGCGTTTCAAGTTTGAGAAATCCGTCGAGCTGTACGTTGAAAAAGTGAACAATCGTGGACTCTGTGCTACCACACAGGCCGAATCCCTGCGCTATAAGTTGATTGGTGGCCTTGCTGTGCGCAGGTGAGTTAGATGGTAGTTGCTTCTCTTATCCTTCACAAGTTTGTAATAGCTAGTCAATCATTAGCAGTTTCTCTCTCGAATCGTTTTCTATGTACATGGAGAACCAAACTCTGAATTGCAACAATTGTTCTTATGAAGAAAACGGAAGTTATTTAAACATTTACTATACTTGACAACGTGTGGTGTTGAAATTGTTTAAATCCTCATTTTCTGTATTCTTTGTTTTTGATGTTCATTAAGAATGGAACTTTGTCACTTCATGGCTGCAGGGCATGTTATGGCGTTCTTCGGTACATAATGGAAAGTGGTGCAAAGGGTGCTGTAGTCATTGTGTCCGGGAAGCTAAGGGGCCAGCGAGCCAAGTCTATGAAATTCACCGATGGAATTATGATCCACAGCGGTAACCCACCGAGGCACTATGTCGATGAAGCGACCCGCCATGTTCTCCTTCGTCAAGGTGAGTCAACTTGGGGTTGTTTACGGAAGTGATGATTCAGGAGGAGTTAGTTTGAAAACAATTGTGAAAGTGAAACTTTAGGGTCGTAAAATCAAATGAAAAACATCGATGTCCGATTTGCTTGCACGAAAAACCAGATATCAATGACGCAAAATCATCGGATCACTAGTATGGACTCGTTTTTCCATACTACAAAATTCAATATTATAACTAAGCAAGAATTGTGGAAAAATATTCATTGATTGACCAAAAATCTTTTATTCAACTCTTATAAAATATAGTTATAATGAACCTAATAGGTTCATGAAAGTTGTTTAAAAAAATTGTTTTCTTTAATGAAACATTCTCATGATCTCAAAAACAATAGTTTTTCAATCATTAAATTGGTGAACCAGTTGAAGCATGGCTAAACAAAGCTCAGGGGTTCCAACTATAGTCAGATATCTTGAGGCGATTTTTTGGTGGAGTGAAATTAGCCTTGTCATTTGATGTCATTGATGTTTTGATCATACAGCCAACTATTCTACACACAACCACCTGACTCGCTTCCCCAAATACCAACTCTTTCGAGTTGAGGCACTCAGAAACAAGTGATCAAGGTTCCCCAATCAGACACTAGAGTGAGTTGCTAATTCGTTGCTAGGGAAGTGTAACTCCCTAGTTTTCATATCAGTAAAATCGTTCGCCACTTTTGGTTTATTATTTCCAATAATAAGCCTATGTGATCGTGTAGCAAAAAATTTTTATAACCCCCCCTCAAACTTTGTCACTTTACGTTTCAAGGTGCGTAGAATCCAAATTTGAAATGTCCGTCCGCCGTCCGGGCCATAAAAGGCCTAAGAATTGACTTAAAAAACCCGTTCTTTCGCACATAGACTCCATTTGGGGTGTAGTTGGTCCTAACGTTTAACCATCCCGATCGCTTTACTCGCATAGATGCTATGGGCCAAAAACAGGCGAAAAAGTGTATTTTTCAAGCTTTGAGCGTTAGACTTACGCACGCCTGGCACGCTTGGCAGGGGGTCACGGTGGGTTGTGAGGGTGGGGTGAGCGGGGGGTGGAGTGAGAGGAGGCGCCGTGGCACCTTGTGGTGTCTGGGGTGACCAGGGGCGTAGCAGAGGGGTGTAGGAGAATTGATATTTATTACTTTTACGTGTTATACCCATATAATACACCGCGGCACCATGAGGTGGGTACGGCGTTCCTTCGAGGCATGAATATATTATGTTTTTTTCTAGGTCATATTTGTGTGTTAATACCAATGCTTTTCCTACGCATATTTAATAACATATCCTCTCGACTTTTCGTACGTACTTAGATAATGATATTATTAAGGCAATAACTATTTGAATAGATAGGAGCTCAAATCGAGAAATATAAACATGCGTATATAATTATAGAAGTATAGGTTGTGGCAACTCGAAATAGGACACGCCGAGGAGTCTGGACGGGCCTTATGACGTACGCAAGCCAACTAAAACTACGATCAAACTCAATTGAAAAAATAATAAACCTTTGTGAAATAATGTGCAGCGTTTTTGGGGTACTCTCATCTTTTCACAACATGTCCAGTACCCTAATCCGCTGTGGTGTGAAGGAAAGCTGATTTATCATGCTACGTTATAAACTAATATTGCCAAGTAACCATAATAAACTAATAATGCAAAAAGAAGGCACTACATGGTAGGTACTAGTGAATAGTAGGTACTAGTAAGCATTAGGTAGGTACTAGACGATGCATAGAACTCTGACCAGCTGATTGGCTCATATAGCTGGTTTCTTTGTATTAATTATCTGAAGCTGATATTTGAAACAGGGCCCGTATGAGACATGTAGAATAGAATTTCAATGAGCAGAACAACCATAATATGGCGATTGAGCTGGTAAGCTAATTTATATGCCGTGTAATCTAAGAAGCTGAAATTTGAAACAGAGCTTCTATGAGACAGGTAGAATAGAATGAGTGAGAGAGCACCCAGATCAGCTGAATGAGCTCAGGAGCTCATTTGTCTTCGAATAGGCGCAGGAAGCTGAAATTTGGTGTGCAGCCTCTATAGGCCTGTCCTGTACGATTGACAAAGTGAGTACCCAAACAGATCAGCTGAGTGAGCTAGCGAGCTCAATTCTCTCCTAATCAACCTAGGAGACTGAAATTTGGTGTGGAGCTTCTATAGACCTGTCGTGTACGATTGACAAAGTGAGGGCCCACACATATCAGCTGAGTGAGCTCCGGAGTTCAATTCTTTCCTAATAGACCGAGTAGATTGAAATTTGGTGTGGAGTCTCTAGTCCTGCTGTGTACGATCGACAATGTGACTACCCACTGTGATCAGTTGAGTGATCTTGGGAGCTCAATTCTCTCCTAATAGACCAAGGAGACTGAAATTTGGTGTGGAGTCTCTATAGGCTTGTTGTGTACAATTGACAAAGTGAGGGCCCACACATATCAGCTGAGTGAGCTCCGGAGTTCAATTCTTTCCTAATAGACCGAGTAGATTGAAATTTGGTGTGGAGTCTCTAGTCCTGCTGTGTACGATTGACAATGTGACTACCCACTGTGATCAGTTGAGTGACCTTGGGAGCTCAATTCCCTCCTAATAGACCAAGGAGGCTGAAATTTGGTGTGGAGCCTCTACAGACCTGCTGAGTACGATTGACAAAGTGAGGACCCAAATAGATCAGCTGAGTGAGCTCGGGAGCTCAATTCTGTCCTAATATACCAAGGAGACTGAAATTTGGTATGGAGCCTTTATGAGTTGTGTACGATTGACAAAGTAAGGGCCCACACAGATCAGCTGAGTGAGCTCCGGAGTTCTATTCTCTCCTAATAGACCGAGGAGACTGAAATTTGGTGTGGAGCCTCTACAGGTCAGATGTGTACGATCGACAAAATGAGGACCCACACGGATTAGCTGATTAAGCTCGGGACCTCGATCTATCCTAATAGAGCTAGGAGGCTGAAGTTTGGTGTGGAGCCTCTATAGACCTGTCGTGTACGATTGACAAAGTGAGGGCCCACACAGATCGACTCAGTGAGCTCCGTGTGACTTGATCAGTTGAATCTTGGGAGCTCAATTCCCTCCTAATAGACCAAGGAGGCTGAAATTTGGTGTGGAGCCTCTACAGTACCTGACAAAGTGAGGTACCGATAGATCAGCTGAGTGAGCTCGGGAGCTCAATTCTGTCCTAATATACCAAGGAGACTGAAATTTGGTATGGAGCCTTTATGAGCTGTGTACGATTGACAAAGTGAGGGCCCACACATATCAGCTGAGTGAGCTCCGGAGTTCAATTCTTTCCTAATAGACCGATTAGATTGAAATTTGGTGTGGAGCCTCTAGTCCTGCTGAGTACGATTGACAATGTGACTACCCACTGTGATCAGTTGAGTGATCTTGGGAGATTCCCTCCTAATAGACCAAGGAGGCTGAAATTTGGTGTGGAGCCTCTACAGACCTGCTGAGTACGATTGACAAAGTGCGGACCCAAATAGATCAGCTGAGTGAACTCGGGAGCTCAATTCTGTCCTAATATACCAAGGAGACTGAAATTTGGTATGGAGCCTTTATGAGCTGTGTACGATTGACAAAGTGAGGGCCCACACAGATCAGCTGAGTGAGCTCCGGAGTTCTATTCTCTCCTAATAGACCGAGGAGACTGAAATTTGGTGTGGAGCCTCTATAGGCCTGCCCTGTACGATTGACAAAGTGAGGAACCACCCAAATCAGCTTAACTGCACTTTGAAGCTATAATTTTGTATGTAGACTTCTTCGGAATTTTACCTGACGTTGCATAGATCCCCGAACAGCTGATGGGCTCCTAAAGGTAATTTATTCGCTTTTTACACTCCAAACTGGTGTGTGTGGCGCTCACGCGAGTGCGTTCACTCGATAGACAGTTCATCACGAATGCTGATGGAGATCTCATCTTCCATCATTCTAATAGGAAAGAGTCACTCCTTGATAGGAAGATAGATTGATATAAGATCATCGACTGTCTAGTTTCACGATGTAAACAATAAATTAAGCAGAAATGTATAATGTCTTACCTTGTACAGAGTCCATTGAACTCTTTATTCTACAAATACTTCTATTAATTGAACGAACAAAAAAAAGTTGTACTGTACCAACTCGATTTGTAAAGTTACCTGACTATAATGCCTCAATCATCGCGAGTGATTTAGTTCGTATCAGTTCTGCAAGTCGAGCAGAAATCGCGAGTTGGTATATCAAACTGAAAACACGCATAGTTATCGCGGAAAGGAACATTTGGTTTAATCAACAGTGTATTTCCAACAGTGTAATTCCAAATTTTGTGAAAATCCAATGTAAGCACCCTTCAGGTGCCGCGATCCGAATTATCAATCAGGCTCAAATTAAGCTTGTAAAAAGTGAACTCCATCGCTGGTATAGTGTTCGTGATATTGCTCGGGAAAAACTTTACTATATGTTCCAAGAACTCACCACCCGCTACACCTCCTGTGAATGGGAACTTATCGAGCAACACGCAGTTGAAACCGCATGGAAGAAAGGATTGACGAAAAAGAAGATTCTGGAAGGTAAATTATTACAACTTTTGAAGTCTAAAAAGCCAGTCCCTAAGATTCCATCAACAGTATCCTGCCCATTCTTCAAGAAAGTGGAGAACCTGTCGGATGTCACATTTTCTCCGGCAGAAGTATCTCTTCTTGAGAAAGGGTTGAAGCACAACCCATCTTTCTCCCTTGGAGCTTCAGCGATTCGGGATTTGGCATTTTCCGTCGAGGCTTCGAATGGACCATCAGCCACCAAAACACTTTGTGCTGAAGAGATCCAGTCCTCATCGAGATCACCAGGACCACCACCCGGGAAGGAGGAAACAGTTGCAGCTGGTCTAAAGAAGAAGTTTTCCCAGAAAAATATTGTGGCCCTCAAAGCAGATAAAGGTAATACAACTGTCATCTTAAATAAGCAAGATTATGTTTCGAAAACTGTAAAATTCCTAGAAGATAATAATTGTTCAAATCTCCCATCTGACCCAACTTCAAAATTTCAAAGATTAGTTCGAAAAGTAGTTAAACAATCAGAAGATAGCCTACTAAAAAATATGTACATTCCAAGTTTTGTAGAAATGAACCCTCATGCGCCCAGGTTATCCTGTCTCCCTAAAATTCATAAGGAAGGAGCGCCGATGAGACCGGTGGTGTCTTATATTGGTGCTAGTGCCTACAAATTGGCTAAAAAACTCAATATTTTATTTAGAAACAAAATCAACTTTCGGCCTCAACATACTGTACTAAATTCTTATGATTTGGTCTCCAAAATTAAGGACATTCAGATGCCTCCAAATGCTAAACTCGCCTCTTTTGATGTGGTTAGTCTGTTCACCAATATCGATGTAGCTAGCTGCAAAGATGTGGTATGCAGGCTGATTCACGGCTCTAAACTTAATATTTTTGAAAAGGATGAATTGTTTAATTTGATGTCTGTCTGTATGGATCAAAATTACTTTTTATTCGAGGGGCAATGCTATACACAGCCAGGGGTTGCTATGGGTTCTCCGTTATCTCCTCTGCTTGCAGATATTTACATGGATTATCTTGAGCAACAAATATTTACAACTTTTAACACAAATAATCTTCTCTATTGGTATAGATATGTCGATGACATCATCATTCTATGGAAGGGCACAGAAAGACAACTAAATTCTTTTCACGAAAAAATCAATAAATTAGATCCCTATATCAAATTCACCCTCGAATTCGGCGGGAATAAACTCAATTTTCTTGATCTGTCCATCTCTTTAGTAAATGAGAAGCATGATTTTTCAATCTATAGAAAAGATACATATAGCGATATAACGATCCATAGTAGTTCAAATCACCCTTTAGTACATAAGCATGCAGCCTTCCATAGTATGATCAACCGAGCACTATCTATTCCAATGAGTGAACAAAATTTATCAAAAGAAAAATCCATTATCAAAAGCATAGCGGCTAGTAACGGATATGGAGGAGATCTCGTTGATACCATATGGGATAAGGTTCTTAGGAAAAAGAGTAGGGAAAAAGTTTCCAATCTGGCTCGGGAAGATGTAACTTTAGAAGAAAAGCAATGGATAAGTTTACCTTATTATGGGAAAATTTCTGATAAAATTGGCAAAATTCTATCATCGAGAGGTTATAAAGTAGGTTTTAAAAATGAAAAATAGTCTTAAAGCATTACTAGGATCCGTTAAGGACAAAATTAGTGTTCAGGATAAAAGTGGAGTTTATAAATTAAAATGTTCTTGTGGCTACGAATATTGCGGTCAGACTGGTAGGAAATTTAGGGAAAGAATAGACGAGCATATGGAGGATTTCAGGGAAAATAAGGGTAAGTCTACATTTTCAAAACATCTTAAGGAATCTAATCATAGTTACAATTTTGATTTGACAGACAGACAGTTTGTAGAATTTCTTCATTTTTGCCCAAAGGGAGGTATGTTGAATGTACTTGAAAAATTCGAAATTATCAAAAGTGACAGGTCTGGTAAATGTTTAAATGAGGATATACCTCAATATATTTCACCACTGATAGGTCCATTTCTGTAAACCTTGGAATTATCCCTTCACACTGTTGAAACCCTATTTAGTTATTTTCCCCCTTTCACTTCATCTGATTAGCTATAATCCCCCTTCACTTTGTATGCTCTCTCTCTCTATTCCTATACTTTGACAACTTCCAGCTCATCCAATCACGTGTGTGAGCGGCTAAACTGGTTTTTTAGGTTTAATATTTTCAATGATGATTCTTTGTATTCGACCAAGAAAAAATGTCCCCCCCCCCCCTTTAAATAGTACCCAGGATTAGGTATAAAAGTACTAAATAATAGGACCTAAAAGTCCGATTCTTTCCATTGAATTAAACAAACCATTTTTAGGACGTCCCTCTGAAGCTAATAGTCAATAGCTGAAGTCAATAGAGTTATGACATATTATTGGAATTGATCCAGGGGGTGTGAAACAACCCAAGCAGGAAAAAAAAAACGGTATACAAATCCGTTTCAGACCGTTCAAAAACCGAATCCGTGTAAGAAAAAATAAATAAATAAATAAATAAGTGTGTGTGTGACACCCTTTTCCGTGCCTATCACGGTAAAAATGAGAATCTCTATCATGTGGTCCAGCAGTGTCCTCGTACTCATGGTGGCCACATTCTACGTAATGATGCGGTTGCCAAGCTGATAGCAGGCGCTTTGTCATCCAGCGGTTGGGATGTCGAAAGGGAGAGACTATATCACATGCCGAGTGACTGGGGCAAGAAGCCAGATATCGTTGCCATCAAGCCCAATGGGTCTGCCATAATCCTGGATGGCTAGGTTGTCAGTGGCAGCGTGGACATGGAGCAGACCTGGCGGGCTAAGAAAATTAAATATGATAGGAATGATCTGCGACAAGGGATATCTGAGCTAAAAGGAGTGGCAACCAATAACATCAAGGTCATGGCCGTGACCGTGTTGTGGTGGGGGGTGTGGTGCGGGAAAAGTGCCATGGAGTTACTAGAGTTGGGCATCTCAGTGGGAGTGCTCCGTGGTATCACCACCTGCGTCCTGAGGGGTTCTTACTTGAACTGGTGGTCATTTTATAGGGGCACTTCCTTTCATCCCACTCTCCCTTTTCTTCCTTCAGCTTCCTTGATCCCGAGGGCCGGCGTCGGGTAAACCTGGGCGTCCTCCCCATTTTTTACATTTATTTTTTCATTTCGAACTTTAATGGTGTGCCCCCTTCGCCTTTGAGGGGAGATTTGAAAAAAAAAAAAAAAAAAAAAAAAAAAAAAAAAAAACAATTTGTGTGTATGTGTGAGACAAATTTTGTTGAAGCTATCCAGGCCACGATTCTCAACCGATATTCGAGATTCTTTCTTTGTTCGATCCCAATTTGTCTAGTTGTTTACAAAATTCCTAAAAATTTTAATTTCAAGATGGAAGTGGGGGAATGCAGAAGGTAAAGCAGAAAAAAAGTGGTTATTGTCGACTCCACCCAGACTACAATAATTCTCACCCGATTGATTGCCTTGATTCTTATTTTGTTCGATTCCAATTGTAGTCTATTTTGCGAGAAACCTTGGGAATTTCAGATTTGCTGTCGTGGTGGGAGGTGGAAGGGATAATCACCAATTGTTTCAATTGCTACCCAAGCTACAAATCTGGACTGATTTTCGTGATTCTTATTTATTTTATTCTATTACGAATTCGATATAGTTTAAGAACGAATGACAGGAGTTTCAAATTTCATCATGGGTCATGGGAGGGGTGAATGGAGAGTGTAATACTGATGTGATGTTTTACCATACTATTCTCGTTCGATTTCGTAGTTCTTTTTTCTCGTTCGATTTGCAGAAATCCGTTTCAGTCTATTCTATCATATTCTGAAGTTTAACGCATTTTTAGCGAATTTTTGAAGAAAATTAAGCTATTGCTCTCGCCTCAAAATTTGTAGAATGTGAATTTTTGAAAACATTTTATGCAGAAATCCGTTTCAGGCTATTCTGAATCATATTCTGAAGTTTAACGCATTTTTTTATGTATGTATGTATGTATGTATGTATGTATGTATATGTATGTATGTATATGTATGTATGTATGTGTCATTGTATGTAGAATTGTGCTAGAAACTTCAAACAAATTTTAAAATGTTATGTGTCATTCCAGACGATAACTGTCCGTAGAATTGTGCTAGAAACTTCAAACAAATTTTAAAATGTTAAGGGCACAAAACGAAAGTTCAAGTTCGTTGGCCAGCTTGATCGGATTACATCTTCGGGTTGAAATTTTCAAAAATGTAGTCAAAAATTTCAAAATATGGACCTGTTTTTTGCGATTTGTATGTGCGAAATAATTTTTTCAGCATACTAACATGTGGTATATTCGGAATTAGCGTAAAATTTCCTATAAGAATATGTATCAAGTTTTCGAATTTTTGAAGAAAAAAATTTTCAAAGTTGAAAAATCAGTCAAAAATCGAAATAATGCCGTTCGCTGGTTGTAAAAATCGGTAATATTTGAAATTTTCAAAAATGTGTCAAAAATTTCAAAATTGTTTTTTGCGATTTGTTGTGCGAAATAATTTTTTCAGCATTAACATGTGGTATATTTGTAAAATTTCCCATAAGAATATGTACAAGTTTTCAAAAATTTCAAAGTTGAAAAATCAGTCAAAAATCGATTTAATGCCGTTCGCTAGTTGTAAAAATCGGTAATATTTGCATGAAACATCCAAATTCAGATTGAACTACTCTTATGGAAGTATCCCTGTATAACCAATCCTACAACCATGCTGTTTAAAACGTATAGTAGGTGCTTGTTAAAAAAAAAAAAAAAAAAAAAAAAAAAAAAAGTAATCACAACTGATGAGTTTACTCTGTGAAATATTCCGTCCTCCGATTCTCTCGGTCGCTCTCTTTAATGTTTTACGCTCAACTGTTTTAGGACTTGATGTAGCTTTAATACTGACTGTGGCTTAGAAAATATCAGCCATGAAATTATGAAGAAGTTCTATTTATGTACGTAAAATCATAAACTAAAATTTCTCAACACGATCAATAGCGACTGAAATGTCGAAGATTTCTTCAAAAATTCGCTCATGGGGTCATGCTGCATGACTGAACTTTTCAAAGTAAACTTCAGCTTATTTGAATTTTTGTCCGAGTTTCATGTGCCTTGTTGTTTTTTTTTTTTTCCAGGAGTCCTTGGCATCAAAGTTAAAATCATGCTCAACTGGGATCCATCAGGGAAACTGGGCCCTAAAAACCCGTTGCCTGATTACGTTTCCATCATTGAAGTCAAAGATGATGTTCAAAATGTCTCTTCGTCCCTCAAGGATCTTAGTTTCGTAGTCAGTGCTCCCTCCACCTAATTGGACCACCCAGCCTGCTCATCTTCAACTGTTCGTACTGTTTTATTTATTTTCCCTTGTGATGTGCTCTATGGGACGAGTTTCCTATAATTTCCTTTAGTTGCTTCTCTGTTCCACTACTTTCTCTACACAGTGTAATCTGTAATAAAAAAATGTTTAATTTTGTGTGTGTAATATGCATGCATTTGTTAGTTTGACGTAGTGGAATTGATGTATGGTATCACACGTGGACCATGAGGTACCCACTCCATTATTCAATGTTAAGACGAGTAAGTACACACTTTCATTTAAGATGACCAAGAAAATTATTTGTTAGTCTACCGTGAATGTGTGGGATGTGATATATGTGATCTTCTATGTGTGCTGTGGGACTCTTCTACCTGGAGGAAACGCCCTTTCTATTATCAGAATGATGTGTAACTGTTTTACCGTTTTTCTGTTTGCCTCCTCAGCCTCCTATACAATCTAAAATTGATTTTTACACCCTGTACAATGAGTTATGTACAGGATTAGATTATGGGAAAATCAAAGAAAATTTAAAGGTATAGGGTATATATTATATAATATATATTGTACTCGTTATGTTTCCAGCAAGGAAACTACGGATTAAATGCTTTAGAATAAAAAAGTTGTAGTCATGTAGCATGATCGTATGAGCGAATTTTCTTAAATTATTGTAATATATTATGCTACATTGTTTTGAAATTTAAACACCTTGAGTGCACAGAAATTGTGAACTACCTACCTACCATATTTATATCAAAAAGATACTAAATTACTAATCGGTCTCTACTCAAAAATATATCCGTAATTAGATTATGAGCAAGGAAACATTGAGGAACAGTTTTCATGTCTCCCCAAGTATCATTCACGTTAGTTGAGTATTCGCCAACGGCCATACCACGTTGAACACACCGGTTCTCGTCCGATCACCGAAGTTAAGCAACGTCGGGCGTGGTTAGTACTTGGATGGGTGACCGCCTGGGAACACCGCGTGCCGTTGGCATTTTTTTTGTCTTTATTCAACAATTAAATCCGTATCTTCCTTAATGAAAAACATAGGTTGTGTAATATTTTTTGTTTCATGTCTTTGCTATGGCACACAACCAAATTTTCGTTATGTAACGTTACGTAACGAAATATGCTCAATGATTATTATGATTCGTAGAAGTGAGGTAGGTAGGTACCTATATGATTATAGCTGAAATTTGGCTATATGATTATTATGATTTGGCTGGTAGACTCCTTAGGACGTGAACAATAAGGTGCAGAGGGACTTCTGAACACAACTGATCGATCCCAGATCAGCTGAGTGGCTCTAGAATCCAGTTTTTTCCCTAATGATCCCACGATTCTGAGATTTGGTATGTGGGCCCTTGAGGGACTTCTGAACACAACTGACCGATCCCAGATCAGCTGAGTGGCTCTAGAATCCAGTTTTTCCCCTAATGATCCCACGATTCTGAGATTTGGTATGTGGGCCCTTGAGGGACTTCTGAACACAACTGACCGATCCCAGATCAGCTGAGTGGCTCTAGAATCCAGTTTTTTCCCTAATGATCCCACGATTCTGAGATTTGGTATGTGGGCCCTTGAGGTACTTCTGAACACAACTGACCGATCCCAGATCAGCTGAGTGGCTCTAGAATCCAGTTTTTTCCCTAATGATCCCACGATTCTGAGATTTGGTATGTGGGCCCTTGAGGGACTTTTGAACACAACTGACCGATCCCAGATCAGCTGAGTGGCTCTAGAATCCAGTTTTTTCCCTAATGATCCCACGATTCTGAGATTTGGTATGTGGGCCCTTGGGGGACTTCCAGTGGCGTAGCAAAGCAATTTATCACGGAGGGGCAACAACAACAGCCAAAGATTATAGGTATATGTAACTATAGTATAAAATGTGTATGGTGGGTACTACTAGTCACAAAGAGGGCATTGTAGCATGTATACAGGGTGTCCCACAGAAAGGTTACTCCCCCCCCCCCCCCCTCATTTCCCCTGAATTCAGCGTAAAAAATTATGAAGAATGATGTTCTTCATAATTTTTTAAGTAGACCTCAGGAAAAATACTTTCGCGTGCGCCACTTGCACCAGAAGTTTAGCAATTAGCAAATTAAATGTAAAATCACCGAAATTATACCTTATATCTGCACAAAACCGAAAATCCAAATTTAAAGTCCTTGTCAAAAAGTCCGGGTCATATAAAATCAATGGAAATCTGATATATAATAAATTATAACGAAGAGGAGAATGTAAGAAGTAGATGGGAAAAAGCGTTATGCTTAGTACGACGCACAATAGGTATTTATTTTGTACTTTGTCCCGAACGAACCTTGAAGTGACAATCGGTATTTTTACCCATCTGATTTCGCAGAGGAGAAATGCCTCCCTCGATGCCGATGCCAGAAATAGTTTATTGCAAAGGTTCATTATTGAAGAAAATTAAACGAAAACAATCACTTTAGAATTACCTAATTTGAATTTGAGTCTTAGGTACCTACCTACCTACCGAGAGAAAATGAACATAAAAGTAATCATTATGTAGGGAGACGAATAGGGAAGAGCAGACACATTGTATTATTTTTACAGCATAACCTTATGTACCTTAAATTAAGGTAATTAACCCTTCTTTTGATGGACACAAAAAGAACATTCTTACCAAACTAAATCTGTCTTTATTATGAGAAAATGCTCATGAACTGGGGAGCACAAGGCTTGTCATTGACTTACCGTTTCCAATCCAATCGTCTTTGTAGATCTTGATGTATCCCTCCAAGGGGTTCATAACTCGTAACTTTAGCACTCACTTTTACACTAATTACGGTTCCTTTCATGTTAAACATTGTATGACAATTACCACGGAATAAGATACAGGATATAGGGCATTAAACGTTTATGAGAGACTCACAAACGTAAACAAACTGAAGTAAAATGATTTATCGGTTGGTTCACATATCGATTCTTTCAATCGTTTCCATTCGACTATGGATATTTCAATCACCACAGCACATACATTTTTTAGTCCTTGTAAGATTCTATTAATTTTATTTTACCGTTATTCCTACTGGGACTCATACCAAAAATCAGGGACAATTAAAGACTTTTATGAGTAAGAAAACTTATTGATGGTAAGAAGGACGCAATCGATGCTACTGCATTGAATCGATCAATCGAACGTGAATCGGAGGACTGTAAAGGTGGGGAAAGTTAGGGGCAGTCAGAGAGGGGCAAAATGACTTATGGCTTACCAGGAGGGAAATGAGGAAGGGCTCGCCCCCCCTCAGGAGAGGGGGAACGACATAATTTCACCACTGTTTCACTTTATAGTATCCAGCATACCATTATTTTTACTGTAGTTATTTCGCTTCTGTTGGATGGGCATTATGGGCAATTATATTATCCACGGCGTTTTGCCCTCCCTGGAACCAGCCTTGGAGGAGTGTTCCTAGTTAGCTTTGAAGTTGCTAGGTAACTGGACCCACATAACAGGCGTGCTTTGCGGGTTGCGTTCTCGAACTTACCGTAATTGGTACTGACGTTAGTAATGTGAAATTATTAATTATTGTTCACGCAGCATCCGTTTCAAGAAGAACTTCTATATCCTCTGTGATCGTGGGGGGGCTCTGCCCACCCTGCCCCTCCTCAAATTACGCCAGGGGGACTTCTGAACACAACTGACCGATCCCAGATCAGCTGAGTGGCTCTAGAATACAATACAGGGTTTTATAGGAAGGGGAAAGGGGGTGCAAAGACATAAAATGTCTCTCGTGGTTGCGTACTTGTACGAAAGCTGTATCCACCGTATGAGTTTCCTATGAAATCGAGGGTTTTTCTGAAAAATGAGAATTTCTTCTAATTTTGAGAAATTTGAGCACTTGTTTTCATTTTCTCTTAATTTAATCCTTTTTATATATCATCCTACAGGATGTTAAAATCAATTTTTAACTTTGTAGGAGGCCTACGAGTGTCGTCATTCGATGTCACTTCAAGAAGAAAACTTCTAGCCAATAGGAGTAAGCGCCAATGGCAACGAACCACATCTGATTTTCATATGGGCCTAAAAAGGCTATATGTAGCCTTTCCCAAGGATGATCTGGAGTATTCCAAGGTAAAGGGAAATCAGGAAAATCAGCCATGTGCCGTTAGCATTCATTGCAACATCTGACATAGGTACCACTCGATTTCTTTGTCTATATTAGGCCACCAAATGGCTAGCCTAGCAAGGTAGGTTTCTGAAGTCATGAACAGCTTCGGAAGTTGGGTGAATTCTTTCGTGATCCCACATGTATCCTAAAAATTTCACGCTCTGTTTAAAAAGGTCCAATTTGTCGGGTTGTGTTTTCAAACCAACATCCCTGAATTTCGTCAAAATCTTCCGTACACGCTCGATGTGATCGGCCCTTGTCCTCCCCCCAGTTGCTACATCATCTTGGAACCAATTAACTCCCTCGATATCGTGTAGAACTGCATCCATAAATTTTTGAAATATTCCTGAGGCTGTGCGAATTTCGAAAGGCATGCATTTATAAGTGAAACATCCTTCGTGGGTAGCTATAACCAAATATTGTTTACTTTCCTCATCTAAGGGGAGTTGGTGAAAGGTGAAGGTGGTTCCTAAGGTCTTTGGTGCTGAATTCGGTAAATGCTTGGAATTTATATTTCTTCTAATGAAGGGGTAAGGTGTGGATCATTGTCAGCATGTGGGGATTTATTGTTCTTTTAAAATCACCACACATCCTGACTTTACCGTTTTTCCTAGGTTGATGGACGACTGGAGATGCCCACTTTATGTATGACTTTATCGGGTCAATGATTACTATGATCCATTCATCTAACAAACGGGAAATTTCTTGGTCTGCAGCTTGTTTTAGGGGAAGCGGTACTGGTCTTGGTTTAAAAATTGGGGTGTTGCATTTTTATCAACTCTAACTGACACTTCCACTACGCTTGTCATGCCTATTGTGTTGTCAAATACCTCAGAGAAATCGATGATCTACATTTGTTGCGTTTATCCTGCCGTTGTATCATTTGGTGATTGTATTTTGCCTATGTGTAATAAGACCTTTATTGGCAATCATTTTACAAATAGGCCTCATGGGCCCTTAGGCATGTAAAAATAAGAATAATAACAATAAAAATTTGTCTGGCCTAGAATAATAACGCAATGTAAAAGTCACATAATTTTATAAATGGAAAGATACACTAATTAACAAAAGAAAAAAAAGTGAAAATATAAAATTGAAAAGAAGAAATGAATGAAACGAAATGGTGGGAATTAGTGGGTGTCCCTATGCTGGATAGGGAATTAACAGCATAGACCAAACATAAGAGTTGGGAACAGGGGTTCACAAAACTACAAGTCTTTCTGGTGAAAATATGGAACTCTATTAATCGTTCTACAACTGGAATACGAATGCCCCACGTCGCGCTACAATTTCCCGGCATCAGGCATTCCCCTCCTCCTTCCATATTTTCCTGACCCACTTATATTAGCCGAAATCAGCATCATCGGAAAGGGAGTCCGTCAAGTGTCAGTGAACCACTATCAGTGACGTCACCCACCAAGGAGTGATACCTTATCTTGTCTTTGGCTTCTTCTAACTCCTTCCCTTCCTCCATGACTAGTGGCTGGCATGGAGGTAACAGTGGGTGATGGGATCGACGAGTTAGGCATCATGAAGGAGGTTTGATGCAACACCAAAGTGCTGCTCAATAGCAGTAGCCAGCCATACACGAGCAGATATCTGCGACAGATTCGGTCGCCCGATCTCATCTGACAGATATCGCTAACGATGAGATCGGTCGTTGCCCCTTAACACGAAAAACTTATCGGCCGATCTTTCATGCCCGAGATCTGTCACCTGACCAGTGCCCGACGTCATCTGTTCGTTCGTGGGATGAAATCTGACAGATTCAGGTCTGTCACCGACGTTCGTCTGGCAGACTCGAATTATCGGTCGAATCCGAAATTTTTTCCAGATCGGTCACACATTCCGTAAGTTGATGCCATGGGGTTAGTGACTGTCCGTAGTAAAAAGCGTAAATTAGCGGCTTTTGCGGCGGGTATTTTTTTTATTGCCCAAAAAACGGCTAAGCAAAAAAAAGACAAGTTTCGGAGAAGTCATGGGTTTCGTCGTAAGCAATGTTTTTGACGTTTTTGTTCATGTAGTCAACATGCTTCAACTGCCACAGACAAGGTCTGTCTCTATACATGTCGATCATCATTTCAATTAACTCGTTTGGCCACTCTTTTTTACCCATTTTTTGATACCGCACAAAAAAACACCAATAGAAACTGATTTCTTTAGAGGAGAGATCTCACAGGGGAAAACACATGTGGACAACTGAACATCTTAACGTTAAGGGACTCTGCCCGATCCAATAGAACAGTTCTGTGAACCACAGACATCGCTTCCGAGAAGTCTGCAGGTTAAAGCCTCGTTCTCACGACGCGTGACTTGCCAAGTCACAGACGTCCTTGGATCTGCCACAGATCGACGAGAAGTCTCTGGAATTGCGAGCCAACAGTTCTCACGGCGCGGGGTGGCTCGGTGGGACTCGGGGCGGCACGTCGTACCTCAAGCCCGTTCGGACGTACGCGAGCACCGTGGTCTCTGGGTCGGTGTCTAGTTGTCGAATGGCAGGCCGTGAGAACGGGTACACAAGCCGATGCGAGGCTCGCGTCTGCTCGAGCTCGCGCCTTTGATGTTTCATGAGTTTACCGACAAAAGTCGGGAACGGCTCGTGGCGGCGCGTGGCTCGGTCGAGCCACCTCGAGCTAGGTCGAAAAGCAACGGATGCAGTGTTCTCACGACGCGTTACTCGACGAGCGGCAGATCAAGGCCGTCTGTGACTTGGCAAGTCACGCGTCGTGAGAACGAGGCTTAAGGGGGACGCCCGACTACCATCTGCTAGATTTGAACTCTCACAGATATCTCTGGTCGATTTTCACATCTTTCATAATTTTTTAACGCCCACTAACGCACAGATCTTTTCCACATATATCGTTTAAAAATGCGATATCTGTCGCAGATATCTGCTCGTGTATGGCTACCTAATGAATTCCACGCCCTCGCACCGGCTACCCTCAAGGAACGACCCATCGAAAGAGTACGGTGGGGCGCCACATTTAAGGCATGGAGCCTGGCGGAGCGCCCGAAAGCAAACATGCTCTCAAGGTACTCCGGGCAAGGGTTCACACCATGTATCAATCTAAAAATTAAAAAACATACACGCATGGTAAAATGGTCGGTCATGGAGCATCCCACTAAAGATCGTGAGTATGGAGTGATATGAACGTATCTTCTGATACAAAACACGAGCTATGGAATTCCAACACACTTGAAGGCGATGAAGCTGCTCAGAATTGAGGTTGGTGGAGAAAATCAAAGGAAATTGAGGACCAGCACCTAATCTATCAATCCAATTCCTTCCAAAAAGAGGAGCTCCTGACCCTTTTGCTAACACAAGTGTCAGATTTTCCTTAATGTTTCCTAATTTTACAAGTACTTGGCATTCGCCCATCATTAGGATCACAAAATCTGGGTAGGCGCCTAATGTTTCTGTCGGATGTAGAGTAGGGAAGCCTATCATTCCCCACACATTTTCCCCAACTATTGCCTTAACGGCTGCTGTGTCATATTCCATCGTGAGGGGTTTGCCCTCAATAATTATTTCTATCAAAAATCTTGAATGCCTATTAGACGAGATGTTGAAAATCGTGTTTGTATGATCTGCGTTTTGGAGTTTTCTTTGTCGATTAGATTGTTATAATTTAGTGGAGGTTCATCACTATCTATTTTAGCCCGATCCGTGCGAAGACAAAATTTTTCAAAATGCCCTTTTCCTAAACATGCTCGGCATTTTGAGGATGTGGCGGGGCATTCGTTGAACCCTTGTGGTGAACCACCACACCTTATACAGTGCATGGTCTTCTTCAAGAAAGTCAAAGTCTGAGGTTTCATGACTAGTATTTTATAAGGTATTGAATTGTGCCTTCCTTTTGTGGTAGTGAATGACTTGCTTATTGACATGGATATGTCTTTGCTCTGGGGTGGGGGGTCAACCAAAAATTTCCGTCACGCAAAATTGATGTCACAATTTCAGTGTTTTTCACGTACAACCCAGCCGTTGCTAGGGGAATGGAACTTCCGCAGTTTTCATCGCACAAAAATCGTTCGCCACTCGTTGGAAAGCGCTTGATTTATGTGATAAATGTTCACATCTCAAGCTACTAATTTCCCCCTCCTTACATACCTGGCTACATTCCTAAACTAAGTTGATTGGACTATAAACAATTTTAATAAGCCGGTTACAATATTCTTAACGTGAAGCAATAGCATCATTTACTCCACTCCATAGTAAACATTTTCATCCCCTGACAACAGTCGACTGTTAACTAGAGCCGGAAAACTATCGATAGTCTACACTATCGATAGTTTTCGATATTTTTATGCAAACTATCGATAACTATCGATAGTTTCAAAAAATGCTAAATTTACATTAGTCTTCTGAATAATTTGGTCATTTAACTCATATATTGGTATGGCAATCGTCATCAAGCCTTGGCGTAATAACATATTCAACCATAATGAATACCCTTTATAAATTTCTTGGCTCATTACAATTAAAAAAGCTTCAACATACAACACGTTCTTATTAAATGCGAAAATACTTTTTATTCATGAAAAATATGTAGGTAGGTACATTAAAAAGTTATAAAATTAACCATTTATTTTGGTTAAGGAAAATTAACATATCTACATTTTTAGCTTTTATTGATGCCCTCCTGTTGGACACAATTTGTCCAGCTTTACTAAAAATCCTTTCCGATGGGACTGAAGTAGCTGGCACACACAGATACTTCATTGCACATCTTTCGGCATTTTGTCATGAAATAATGAAACACAAAATTAATTAAACACAACCCTAGATTCCCTAGAAACACAAAACTATTATATCAATTAGAACTTATGTAAAGAAGAGAAACGTGTACGCATTATAATTTCAGATTTGTGATTACCCCCACTATCGAAAACTATCGATTGCAAACCGTCAACTATCGATAGTTTACGATAGTGTAGACTATCGATAGTTATCGATAGCACTATCGATAGTTTTCCGGCTCTACTGTTAACAACAACTCATTGCGTCTGTATTGGAGAAATAACTTTAATTTATAGTATGCTTTTTGTGCCTCCAAGAATGATAAAATAAATTCTTTATCCTACATTTCGTCGCCTACAGTCCAAAGTTGAAGGATTTGTTTACAACTCTCGAGGACGATCGTTATGAAATCCCCAATCGAAGACATATCCATGTAACATGGTATCTGCTTGTAAAGCAGATAGTGGAACTCGTTTACGAGTTTCGGTACTTTGGAATGTTATGTCTTTGCTTTGGCACATAAACAAAAAAATCGTTACAAAAACTGTTGACGAAAATTGTCCCAGTTCGTTCTATTTATGTTTTCTGAGTCAGATGAATGTGTTTCTATTTTATGAATGTCCTCCTCTAGGTATTCTATGTTCTGTTTTGTATCTGAAATGTAATGTTGAATTCGAACAGATCCCATTATTGTGGCAGGTTTAACAACGTCGGACAAATTAGTATTCGCATCAGGATGGATGCGGATAATTTGTTCCAATTTTTCAGGATCCTCCAATCCTAACAAGAATTGGTCACGGAGTCGTTCATCCAATGTTTTCCCAAATAGACATGGAACTCCTAACGAACGAAGTTGTGCAACAAATTCAATGATCGGTTGATCTTTTAATCTATGACAACGATAGAAAGATAATCGTGCTGATAAATAGATGGTAAAGGGTCTAAAGTATGAGTTTAAAAAATCGTTTACTTCTTTGCAGGACTTATCGTCGATCGAATCTGGTTCGAAGTGGTCGACAGCTAACCTATAATATTGTGGACCAATCCATTTTAATAATAAATTTCGTTGGTCATTATCTACCTCACCATCATGGTAGTTGTCAACTACCTCCATTCCTAAACCAGAAACGGGTAGTTCTAATTCAAATCGGCGAATATAGTACCGCCACTTCTCAGTTTTCTCATACCGTAAGGTGGGGCGAATCGGGTCAGTGGGGTGAATAGGGTCAATTTTCGGGAAAATTACAAATATCGCAAAATATCGGCAACGGACAAAGATATCGAGACGATCCAAACGGCATTCGATTCCTTAGGTATCGATGCATCAATTTATCGATTAGCTAGCGATTTACTGTCCGCCATGGGTGCTACCCTTTGAGTATTAATAGGAATAATAATATAAGATTAATCTTATTAATACTCAAAGGTGCTACCCGGCCATGAAAATGGCGATGCCCAAATCAGCTGTTTTACAATAGCCCACAAACTTAGTTCACCCCGCCAACTGTGTGAAGGTTGGCTGCCTGTCCTTGTGATAACACAACCCTGAACTTGTTTTGATAATTCCCTCCGAATTTGACGGCAGTGGCATAAACCGTTCGATTTGTTTTGATTTTTTTTTCGACGGGAGGCAGTTTTTGGGCAAAAGTGGGTCGAATCGGGTCAGCAACTTTTAGTTCGTCTGAGTGATAGTGCGTGACTATAAACTGGAATTATAAGGTTGAAGAAGCTTCAACGAGGACACTACCACTTCATGGTTGATGCCACTCATTTTGAGTGATTTGGAGTTTCCTAATTGTGATGCATTGAATCTCAATCAAGTTGTAGCTCGATTCTTCATTGTGATTTTTAATTTATTCAATCATTCTCGATTCTTCATTGTGATTTTTATAAATTTGACTCTTCATTGTGATTTTTAATTCTAGTGCCTTCAGTCAGTTAATTTTATGAGTCAGTTTTTTCTAATTCTTCTAGTTCCTTTCAATTTTTGAGCTTAAACATGCTTCGATTGTGATAATTTATTTGGTTTAGAATAATGTTCAGTCATGGTTAATGTTTACCTACTCAATATATCAGTCATTTCACGAGATAAATAGCATTTGAAGACTGAATAAATATTTATTCAACTTTTCATAAATAAACAAGTTATTGAGAAATTCGCTTTTTTGTTGTACAGCCCGAAAAATGGTTAAAAAAAAAAAAAACCTGGTGGTTTCGGAAAATTTTTTTTTTTGAAGATCCGTGACCCATTTGGTCCACGCTAGTGTTGAATAGGAGATATTTAATTTTTTGCTTGAAAAACCTACGGGTGACCCTATTCACCTCACCCGGTGGACCAATCGGGTTAGTGCCCTTTTTGGACCATAGCACTTTCCCTGTGATAGTATTACATTATTTGACCATGGTAATGAAAACTAGAATCAGGGAACTGGGTATTGCCGTTGGAATCAAATCTCTATCTCAAACAGGGAAAAAACTACAGACGTTGAAAGTTGAAAAGTGACCCTATTCGCCCCACCTTACGGTAAGCGCAAAATGTGAACTTACGAGCGCCGCCAATGATGGTAAGTTTTCTTCTTCATTACGCTGTTTTCTCTCGAGCTCTTCTCTCTTTAATGAGGTTCGTTTGGGACTCATCCTCGTCGTCGCAGTGTAGTGTATTAATACTATGAATAAATGTACACGAGTCTTGTTGAGATAACGGAAATGGAGTGCAATTTATTTTGTCTTGCTTCTAATTAATTATATTGATTAAAGTCAAATATAAACACAGTCTGCTCTGACGTTGAACTATAAACTACTGAAGTGTTTCAATACTGTAGAGTGTACACCATCTTTATTATAATTAGTATTATTCCAATTACTCCGTACGAGGCTATTAAATTACTAAATAGTTCTCTACCCAAAAATATACCCGTAATTAGATATGTGCTAGGAAAGAAACTTGCGAGGAAAAGTTAGTGGGATTTTAATTCTCCCAAAGAATCATTTATATTCGGTGAGTACTCGCCAACGGCCATACCACGTTGAACACACCGGTTCTCGTCCGATCACCGAAGTTAAGCAACGTCGGGCGTGGTTAGTACTTGGATGGGTGACCGCCTGGGAACACCGCGTGCCGTTGGCATTTTTTTTGTCTTTATTCAACAATTAAATCCGTATCTTCCTTACTGAATAGGCTAGGCTATGTATAATATTTTTTGTTTTCATTTTCTCATAATTTAATCCTCTTCATATATCATCCTACAGGATATTAAAATCAATTAGCGAATTTTGGTAGAAAATGAAGATGTTGCAATGGCTCCAAAAATTATAAAATAAAAATGTTTGCCAATTTTCACTGAAATCCGTTTTGAGACGTTCTGATACGAATCCTAGGGTTTAACGTTTTTCTTATATATATATATATATATATATATATTATTTTGAGGAGTTACAGAAGGTTGGAAAAAGATAGGAAACACTTAAATAAACTTACAAAATTGAGAGTTAAGTGTTAAGTGTTTAAGAGTTAAGTGTTTCCTATCTTTTTCCAACCTTCTGTAACTCCTCAAAATAATATTACACGCGAGTGTTTTCATTTTTCATCAAAACTATATATATATATATATATATATATATATATATATAATATATATATATATATATATATATATATATATATATATATATATATATATAATATATATAATATATATATATATATATATATATATATATATATATATATACAGGGTGATTCCCTCGCAGATGCAAAAAAAATTTGGGTGAAACTGCATCGAAAACGGAGTAAAATGCCGCCAACTGCATATTTTTATCTCAATCCGTTCTCGAGATATGATTTTTGAAAGGTTTTTTCAGGAAAACCGTGTTTCTTTCCTTTTAAACTCGAATTTCTCCACTTTACTTCATTTAATTTTAAATTTTGACCACATTTTCGGAATTAGCATTAAATTTTCTATAAGAATAGTGTACTACGGTTCTTAAAAACTACCATAAAGACCCTCACATCAGCTCAAACATTGACGATTTTGAAAAAATAATATTTCTGAAAATATTTAAATATTTACTACTCTTTCAAAAAGATTCCTGGAAACTGGCAAATCTCATGAAAACTGCTTCATCTAATATTCTTTCCAACGGTATAATCAATTTTACTTTTATTTTGTTATTTAGGGGAGAAAATGATGTATTAATGTTAAAAAATGTGGGTTTTTCAATGAAATTGTTGGTTTTCTCGAACGATGACCCTCCATGAACCTACGAGTATGGGGTCGGTTTCTATGTATTTTTTCACGCTGTATCGAATGGTAACACTTGTAGATCTCTCCGACTCCGTTATATCGAGTTTTACACTTCAATTAACTAGTTTTACCCCATAACACACACACATTTAATCGTAACAAACAAACTAACATTTGCGATTTTAAGAGTAAAACTCGGTTATAACGGAGTCGGAGAGATCTACAAATGTTACCATTCGATTCAGCCTGAAAAAATACATAGAAACCGACCCCATACTCGTAGGTTCATGGAGTTTCATCTTTCGAGAAAAAAAACAATTTCATTGAAAAACCCAAATTTTTTTACATTAAAACACAATTTTCTCCCCTAAATAACAAAATAAAAGTAAACTTGATTATGCCGTTGGAAAGAGTATTAGACGTAGCAGTTTTCATGAGATTTGCCAGTTTCCAGGATTCGTTTTGGAAGAGTAGTAAAGTTTTAAAGATTTTCAGAAATATTATTTTTTCTGGATGGTACTGAGGGCCTTTGGATGGTACTTTTTAAGAATCCACGTACACTATTCTTATAGTAAATTTAATGCTAATTCCGAAAATGTGGTCAAAATTTAAAATTAAATTAAGAAAAGTGGAGAAATTTGAGTTTAAAAGGAAAAAAACACGGTTTTCCTGGAAAAAAAAAACCTTTAAAAGATCATATCTCGAGAACGAATTGAGATAAAAATATGCAGTTGGCGGCATTTTACTCCATTTTTGATGCAGTTTCACCCAAAATTTTTTTTACATCTGCGAGAGAATCACCCTGTATATATATATATATATATATATGCGTGTGTGTGTCCTTCCAGACGATAACTCTTCTTAGGATTGAGATAAAAATTCCGTTCTTGCGCAAAAAAATCAAGTTTTCCAAACGAAAGGACGAGTTCGTTGATCAGCATTTTTTGAGCACATTAAATTGGTAAACTTTCAAAAAAGTGCTGAAAAATCACTAAAAATAGCAAAAAAAGCGTTAAATCTTATATTATATAGAAGAATATTGCTCAAATAAAGATTAGTAACTATTAGATAGAACAATCATTTGCTTAAATCATAGATGCAATCAGATGGAAGAAAAAAAAAACACCATAAATATGAATAAATTCTTCATAGTACTTAAATCATTTGCTTAAAAATTGGTAAAAACTGCCAAAAAAAATTAAAACTCCTAAATCCCTTTTTGATCAGCAGATTATTATTTAGAACGATTAACGTGACATTAAATTGTTAATTAAAATTTTCTTTTCACTCAAAGTGCTCAATTTTCAAAACACTGCAACATAATAAGTACGTACGAAAATTCCCTCATACGATCATACTGCATGTCTGGATTTTTTTTTTTTTTTTTTTTTTTTAACTTTGTCTAGGAGGCCTACGAGTGTCATCATTCGTTGTCACTTTCAAAAGGATGTGGAAATCAACACCTAGTTCAAAGTTTTGATGGAGTCGTATTACGTTCGATAGTCGGTTCTGGATATGATTGCCTACTTATTAAGAATTATTATTAGGAATGAAAATCAGAAAAATGAGAGATTCACATTTTCTGGAAATTTAACCATGGTCACGACTGATTCTTTGGGAGTTAGAAGACAAATTTACTCCGTCTCTACTCCAATTTTTTCTCAGTCTTCTTTCTGGCTAAATGCTCCTAGCACTGAAAATATGTACCACTGATTAGATTCTGACTTCATTAGTAATGTATCATTCACAGTAAAGTTTCCATTTCTACCTAAGTATCATTCATATTCGGAGAGTTTTCGCCAACGGCCATACCACGTTGAACACACCGGTTCTCGTCCGATCACCGAAGTTAAGCAACGTCGGGCGTGGTTAGTACTTGGATGGGTGACCGCCTGGGAACACCGCGTGCCGTTGGCATTATTTTTCTTTTTCTACCTTATAGGTAGATTACCTATATAAGGAAAATGTAAATAAAACCTTTTCATTTTCCTATAATTTAATCCTGTAAATAATTCATCCTGCAGGATTTAAAAATCAATTTTACTTTGTCTAGGAGGCTTAGGGGGTTCATTCAATGCCGCATTAGACTAGACCAAGCAAATCAAGAAAAAAGACATGCATGGTGCGTCATAAAAAAATCGTGTCAAATCGGTTATGGCAACCACTTTAGAGACCTCAAATAGAATAAAACGAAGTTAGCAATGGTTTTTGAGCGAGCCGTTGGCTCTCAAGAGCCAAAAAACAGTCATTTCGGGTCTTTTTTCGGTTTTAGGTTATTATAACACCTAAACAGTGCATATAACAAAAATTATTACTCATACCAATGTTATAGAACAAATTCTGCGCCGATTTAAGCCCTCAAATTTAAAATTTGGTTCAGTGATTACGTCACAATCAGTCGTAAAAAATCGGCATTCTGAGATCCTTGGGATTGAGACGAATAATCTGTTTTCTCGCCAACCAAATAAAAGCGTCCCATAAGAAAGGATGAGTTCGTTGGATAACACTTTTTGTGTACGAAAAATTGGTTAAATTTTCACAAATGTACTAAAAAATATCTATTAAATGCAAATACGGTTGTAAATCGTCAAATTTACATTTTCTAGTTGAATATTATTCTAAAAAAATCATCAACTTGGAACTATTACAAATGTATGCTGAAAAAATGTAGGTGAGTACTTGAATTTTCGTGAATTATCATATATTATGTTACATTATTTTGAAATGTGAGCACTCCAAGTGCAAAGAAATTGTTATAGGTAGGTACATCAATTTTATTGCAAAAAAAAAGTTATAAATAATATTCTGTGATTCATAAAAGAAGAAGATGAAGAGTTTTCAGCTTTTTTTTCTTTAAAATTTCATTTATTTTTCAGCAAATATGAATGAAACAAGTACATTTTTCAGCATAATTATGTGCATACATTTTTTATTGTTTTAGTTCATTGTTAATAAACTTTTGACCAGAAGCCACCTACAACATATAAATATAACAATTTTTATCAGTTTTCAGTTATTTTTATTGATTTTTTTAGCACACTTTTGTAATTCGAGGAATTTGATGGGCTTGATAAGTGGTGGCAAACTCATCCTTCATTTGGATAACTAGATTTTTTGGCTCAAGGACGCTATTTTTATTCACCTTGTAGCAGGTGAATAAATCCTAAGGATTTATAATAATAAAATCCTAAGGAGGGTTACCTTCTGGATTTACATACGCGCGCACACACACACATTTACGGAATTCAATAAAGAAATTTTTTGAAAATTTCTATTTTTAAAGTTGTATAGCTATTGCAATCGTTTATTTTTATACAAAAATTCGCTACAATAAAAAAAATGCAAAAAATGCTCAAAATGTTATGGACACAAAACGAAAGTTCAAGTTCGTTGGCCAGCTTGATCGGATTACATCTTCGGGTTGAAATTTTCAAAAATGTAGTCAAAAATTTCAAAATAGCCTGTTTTTTGCGATTTGTCGTGCGAAATAATTTTTTCAGCATACTAACATGTGGTATATTCGGAATCAGCGTAAAATTTCCTATAAGAATACGTATCAAGTTTTCAAAAATTTCAAAGTTGAAAAATCAGTCAAAAATCGAAATAATGCCGTTCGCTGGTTGTAAAAATTGGTAATATTCTTCAAAAATTCGCTCATGGGGTCATGCTGCATGACTGGACTTTTTTAACTCTTTCTTTCAACTTCGATTCTCTTCTTGAGCTCTTGCTTTCTTTCTTGAGACAAAATTTCAGATCGATTTTTAACCCACTTCCCGATATCCAATCGATCTGAAATTTTGCACACGAGTTCATGCTGGCGTACATTTTAATTTATCAAATTTTCGCGAAGAAAAAGTTAGTTATACTATAAATTTTCGAAAATTTGAAATTTAATATGGGAAACCTTACAAGTGTTTTTAAAAAACTTTACAAATGTTTTGGCAACACCAACTGAGCAACTCAGGCAACTCTACCGGGAAAATTTTAAAAATGAAAACACCGTCAATGTGATTTTGAAACAATGTGATTTTGTTTCAATTTACTGTTGCCAAGAAACTACCAAATATTGAAACAACAATAAAATTAACCGAGAACATGAGAAAAAGAAAGAGTTACATTAAAAACTTGTTTTTATGGGTTCCTTTTAGCGAATTTTTGAAGAAAATTAAGCTATTGCTCTCGCCTCAAAATTTGTAGAATGTGAATTTTTGAAAAAATTTTATGCAGAAATCCGTTTCAGGCTATTCTGAATCATATTCTGAAGTTTAACGCATTTTTTTATGTATGTATGTATGTATGTATGTATATATGTATGTATGTATATATGTATGTATATATGTATGTGTCATTCCAGACGATAACTGTCCGTAGAATTGTGCTAGAAACTTCAAACAAATTTTAAAATGTTAAGGACACAAAACGAAAGTTCAAGTTCGTTGGCCAGCATGATTGGATTACATCTTCGGGTTGAAATTTTCAAAAATGTAGTCAAAAATTTCAAAATAGCCTGTTTTTTGCGATTTGTTGTGCGAAATAATTTTTTCAGCATACTAACATGTGGTATATTTGGAATCAGCGTAACATTTCCTATAAGAATATGTATCAAGTTTTCAAAAATTTTGAAGTTGAAAAATCAGTCAAAAATCGAAATAATGCCGTTCGCTAGTTGTAAAAATCGTAATATTTGCATGAAACATTGTCCAAATTCAGATTGAACTACTCTTATGGAAGTAAGAGTACCTCCTAATTATTTTTAATAATTTGATTCCATGTTTGTCTATCAAAATCATAAACTAAAATTTCTCTACACGATCATTAGCGACTGAAATGTCGAAGATTTCTTCAAAAATTCGCTCATGGGGTCATGCTGCATGACTGGACTTTTTCCCCATTACATTGATAGTTAACAATTTCACTGCATTCAAAGTCCTTAAATTTCAAAACAGTGTGGATTAGTACCCATTGGTCTGAAAAATGTAGGTACTATTTTTAAATGAAAGCAGATTTTATTCCGAGGATTTTGACGCAATTCTCACTTCTTTACGACGAGTGGTTTAATTTTTCAAGTTGCAATTGCAATAGTTTCTTTTTCTACCAAAATTCGCTATAATAAAAAAAAGTCCAGTCATGCAGCATGACCCCATGAGCGAATTTTTGAAGAAATCTTGGACATTTCAGTCGCCATTGATCGTGTTGAGAAATTTTAGTTTATGATTTTGACAGACAAAAATGGAATCAAATTATTAACACATGCACAGAATAAACTCATCAGTTGTGATTACTTTTTTTTTTTTTTTTTTTTTTTTTTTTTTTTTTTTTTTTTTTTTTTTTTTTTTTTAAGCACCTACTACCTACGTTTTAAACAGCATGGTTCTAAAGTTGGTTATACAGGGATACTTCCATAAGAGTAGTTCAATCTGAATTTGGACAATGTTTCATGCAAATATTACCGATTTTTACAACTAGCGAACGGCATTATTTCGATTTTTGACTGATTTTTCAACTTTAAAATTTTTGAATACTTGATACATATTCTTATAGGAAATTTTACGCTGATTCCGAATATACCACATGTTAGTATGCTGAAAAAATTATTTCGCACGACAAATCGCAAAAAACAGGCTATTTTGAAATTTTTGACTACATTTTTGAAAATTTCAACCCGAAGATGTAATCAGATCATGTTGGCCAACGAACTTGAACTTTCGTTTTGTGTCCTTAACATTTTAAAATTTGTTTGAAGTTTCTAGCACAATTCTACGGACAGTTATCGTCTGGAATGACACATACATACATATATACATACATAAAAAATTGCGTTAAACTTCAGAATATGATTCAGAATAGCCTGAAACGGATTTCTGCATAAATTTTTTTCAAAAATTCACATTCTACAAATTTTGAGAAGAGAGCAATAGCTTAATTTTCTTCAAAAATTCGCTAAAAACGGTACTTTTGTATTATACCGACCACACCAAAGTATCCTCCTTGACATTGCTGCATTCTGGGCATCACAGGAAACCCATTAACAATTGATAATCGTAGTAAGTTTGTAATTGTTTAATTAATATAAACCCGTTATCAATTGATAATCTTTGTAATTCTGTAATTAAAGAGTTGTTCTTCATGATATAATGTTCGTTTCTATAAAATATCTATTTCAGTGTTCCTTATTGGGTGTGGTAAGTTTGTAATTGTTTAATTAATATAAACCCGTTATCAATTGATAATCTTTGTAATTCTGTAATTAAAGAGTTGTTTTTCATGATATAATGTTCGTTTCTATAAAATATCTATTTCAGTGTTCCTTATTGGGTGTGGTCGGTATAATACATAAGTACCAAAAAAACTGCAAAAAATATTCTTCAAAACTCAAAATCTTTTTTTGAGTAGCACAATGCAATAATTAATAACAAGATTTTTCCCGATTAAATTGATAGTTGACAATTTCACTGCATTCAAAGTCCTTAAATTTCAAAACAATGTGGATTAGTCTGAAAATTCTGCAATTTTTGAATGAAAGTAGATTTTATTCCAAGGATTTTGACACAATTCTCACTTCTTTACGATGAGTGGTTTAATTTTTCAGTTCCGGCAAATTGTGACGTCACGCTTGACAGAAGGGTCTCGTACACAGGTGGTCGGTGTCTACATTCTTAGAAATTAACCTGCTTTTATTTGAAAATATAAAGCAAACATGCGGATAGGTATTTCCATTCAACATAAATATATTAACATGATAATTTACGAAAATTTGCTCATACAATCATGCTGCATGATTGTAACTTCGTGTGTGTGCGTTTTGCTCCAGCCTCGCTGATGATCGCATTTATTCACAAAATGTTCTTAAACCCTTTAGGTTTTTTCAACTTTCAAAAGTTTTAAAATATTGAAAAACGAAATTTGCGTTGGTATGGTATGCGGTAATCTTGATATTTTCACCGTTGTTTCAAACCCTCTCATCAATTACCCTAGAGGTACGGTAATTTTAGTGTGTCGAACATACCAGCCTGTTTGGATGAAAGGAATGCAGCCTTTCGGGTTCCGATGTTGGCTCCACTGCGGTGGGTGTGTACTGTCGACGCATCTCTCCTGAAATGCCTTGTTTACTCCGTAATCGTTTTATCAATCAGCCGAGTTATTGTGTTACATAAATTATTCGCGCAAATTTTATATATCCGTGTTTCTTCCGCCTTCGGAAACTGTTATTGACGCGAGCTCTGTGACATGGGAAAGTCCCGATCTGGGCTGACGGCCACTGGAGTCGCCGTTTTGTCTTTCATATTCGTGCTCATAGCATTTTCTACTCCAAACTGGCTGGAAACTGACGGCTCCCTTCAAAAGCCCAAATTCAGCAAAGTCGGTGAGTCATTTTTCCATTGAAATAACCATTTTTTCATGTTCAATTCATCTTCATCACCCGATAACGTTTGAGTAATTAGTTACTCTTAACCTGTTGAATTTTTCTCAGGGCTTTGGTGCGTCTGTTTCAAGGAATTCAAGGACCCCCATTTCTGGTATGACGTCACCTTTGAAAACTGTTGGTGGATTTTCGAGGAAGAGTTTTATATCATATTTGACGTTCTTCTACCTCGTAAGTATTGTACAAGTTCTAGTTATTGCAAATTTAACGTAGGTATCTGCCCAAGCTAAGTTATAGATAGTGTAGCTATTACCTATTTAAATTAGGCTATTTCATAAGTAGTTTTCCGTAAATAATTAGGATATTTTAGCCAAATTTTTACTATTGTACTTATAAAACTAAAAATCTAACTCAGGCAGGTGGCTGCTTGGCAGGTGGCTTTGTTAACGTTTATTTGTTTACATGTGGTCGGTTAACAGTCGACAATACTTGATAACGTTGATGCTGAACGTGATACTCGCTGTCCATAAATTTAAGATCGTACTGTAAGAAATCAGCGCTGTATAGAGGGGCGTCGCTATATGAAAATACTGGGGGTAGATGTATCTTCAAATTCCCAACTGAACCTAGTTTTCCCCACTCCAAAAAAGTACCAATTTAAGTAGTGAAGCTTCCTCACATATTTTCAAATGGACGCACAGAATTAGCTGCAGAACAAAGTACGAATCGAATTGATTGAATGCTAAATAGAATAGTAGACATGCCATGTAGGTGCAAAATAGGACTGTAAAATTTTATTCGCAAATGCACATACCGCACCATCGATCACCAGCATCAAGTATTTACTTCTAAAGTATACATACAATATATGCGATGATATTGTTTCGAGGTGAACCTTCACGATCCTTGACATTTTCATAAAAATTGCTCCATGTCACGGAGTATAAACCAATATTAGTTTTGCGCATGCGCAATAGTTATTACTCTACCAATTAGTACTACTTTAATCTAGTTATTACTGCCCACTAAGCAGTGGCGGCTCCTGTCTTGAAAACTCGGGGGTGCACAGAGATCAACAAGTGATATCGCAGGGACGGTAGAGGTGCTTTTACACTAAATACGTACACCAGACACGAGAAATGTTCTCAAATGGAAGACAGAAATTCTGAAATACTTAACCATCAAAGGAGTTAACCCAAGGAATGGTTGCAATAGCTGAAATGTATACCCGCCCAGCAAGAACCATTGTGGAGGTAGGTGAAAGCAAATCTTGCCATGGAGGGGAAGGAAAGGGAAAGGAGATGTTCATGGGGAAAGAGAAGGATTAGTCATAATCTAGATAAATAATGGGGAATGTAAAAATAAAATCTATCACATTATAGGGGTAGAACTTACGGACCGAATCAGAAAGATTTTTGATTTTCAAAGTTTGCGTTAGTCCCTGTAGTGATGACAAGGGGCGGCCAGCATCGCGAATCCTGCACTTTTCTTCGATTGACAAATGGGACCAGTTCAACTTGATGAACTCAACTGAATTATTCATCGTAAGAGTATCTACTCAACACTAAATGAAATAACACTGGGAAAAATAGAAGAAGTGTGTCTAATAAAAATGATCACTTGGACAAGAAGGGATGAAAGCGGAAAGTACTCGGTGTCGCTACCTAGCGGGTGAGCATGCCTCTAAGAATGCTCCTGTTAACATCCCGTATGGGATGTTACGGGCTCTCTGATTGGTCAATCTCACATGCCCGCCTCAATTCAAACTGAAAATCCTCAGTCATGAAATATGCAGTCAAGTCTGAGGTGGAGCACTTACGACTTGTTGCGCCCACTCGCTTCTGATTGGTCAGGTTGGGTGACCTTCAGCCCCTCCCTACCGCAACCTTCTCTGTTTCGCGGGTAGATTTAGATTTCTCATCTTCTGTCACTAGCTAACTTCAAATGAGAGTGGAGAAATTTTGAAACATTATTATTATTTTGGTTTGACTGGGGGTGCACATGCGCCTATGCTCCTATCAGTTATCACTAAGTTTGAACGAAATCGTACTGATAGATCATAAAAATCTATGTTATATAAAAAATCACGTTTGCGCATGCGCTCAAGCTTCAATTGATCTGACGGCAATTGAAGTTATAGGGTATTGTCTAGGAGCTATCCCACACAATCACTGAAATTGTCTGTCAATCATTTTCAGATTCGCTCGTGCGCAATCTGGCACATACCCAACTATCCCCCAAATGTGAACTAAATCCGACCAACAGAAATTAAAACGCTGCAAATTATTACACAAAGGTTTATTATTTCTGTATCATACAGACCTTCTACATAGAAAACTGACCGTAATTATTTAGCCTCACTTATAGTATATTTAGTAGGTATCGAAACTCGGGGCTTCCAATATTTGGTTTCAAGTTCACTGCATCACAGCTCCAGGACCCCATATAATTTTACGCTTCATAGTAAAGTTGAAGGAAAAAAAATAAATGGGGCCGTCTAGGGACACCCGAAGGAAGTGAAGCTTTATATCATAAAGCATATAATAGAATTATGAGTATTTTCATACTCATAAACAATCTCTTCTAATTGGAATTAAGTTCATCACACTCTCTCGCCTTCCCTCCCCTCCCTTCCCTCTCCCCTCCAATTACTTCCCTCTCGCTCCATCTCCCCTCCCCTCTCTTCCCTCCGCCTCCCCCATACTCCCTCGCCCTCCCTTCCCTCTCACTCCCTCCGCCTCGCCCTCCCTCTCACTCTCTCCCGCCCACCCTGTCCCACCCACAAGGAGTGTGCGCGTTCGTCAGTCTAACACTGACACTTTTTCACACTTTTTCGCCCGTTTTTGGCCCATAGCATCTATGCGAGTAAAGCGATCGGGATGGTTAAACTTTAGGACCAACTAGACCCCAAATGGAGTCTATGTGCGAAAGAACGGGCTTTTTAAGTCAATTCTTAGGCCTTTTAAGGCCCGAACGGCGGACGAACATTTCAAATTTGGATTCTACACACCTTGAAACGTAAAGTGACAAAGTTTGAGGGGGGTTATAAAAATTTTTTGCTACACGATCACATAGGCTTATTATTGAAAATAATAAACCAAAATCAACGTTATAAGAAGTTCACGTTTGCACATGCGCACAACTGCTATTGGTCTGATGGCAATGATAGGTATAGGGGACCGTCTAGGAGCTATCCCTGAATTTTTCATCAAAATCGGTCTATTAGTCCTTGGTTTTGTCTGTACCAATCAATTTTAGATTCGCGCATGCGCAATAGTTATTACTCTACCAATCGCGTTATAAATCATACGGTAACTTGCAGGTACGTTCACCCAACTACCTCCTGAGTGTACAAAATCTCACCAATTGATAATGACAAGTCTACAATTAAAAGAAATTCACGTTTGCGCATGCGCACAGGCTTCTATTGATACTACTGCAATGAAAGTTATAAAGGACCGTCTAGGAGCTTACCCCCACAATCCATGAAAAGTTCATCAAAAGCTGACTAAAACTTCGTATAGTTTTGGGTGTGGCAAGGACTTACCACAGACAGAAGACACAGAACCAAAATTGATCAGTGTGCTCTGGTTTGGAAGACAAACTTTTTTTCGGCTTCGGTGGTTTTTGAACCGAATTTTGTAAAGTTTGGTCCAGTTAGTAGTTTCAGAAAAATTTTATTTTTGGATTCTACGCATCTTAAAACTTAAACTAACAAATTTTGTGGGAGGGGGGGTTAAAAATTGTTGAAAATTACTAAGGTTTTATTATTGAAAATAATAAACCAAAAGGACTCTACCTGAAACAAGAACATTCTGTCCCAGCTTATTCTAAGTAATATTTTATACTAGGTACTACCTACTACACTATTTACCATTATTTTATTTCGTATCTAATTATGAAATAAGCTAAATTCGCTGTTTTGGCTATATGATTTCTTGTATTTTCTATGCACTCCGATCATCTTTTGTTATCACATTCGATTTATTGATGTGCAATTTCAGCTAAGCAAAGCTGTTCTTGTTTTGTTCCAGCCTTCTTCGTGACTGTCCAATTCTTCTTCACGTTGTGCTTCACGCTCCATCTCATAGCTGGGTTCTGCACTCTCCTCTACCTCGCGTGTAGTAGGGAAAATTACAGATTCATCCATCTCCTCGTTTTTCTGGGCGGCTGCTTGACATTATCTGGTAAATATTCTTTTATTCTCGACTATTTTACCCCGACCCACAGCGCATCGAGTAATGAAGAAAAATGAACATTTTAGTTACTAAAATACCTATTTGGGCTTATTCAGAGAGGTCTATAGGTGAGAAAAACATCACTAGTTGAACCTACATGTGGAAAGTCCTGTTGGGGACTTCACGTCAACTTGCCAATATATACCTTGGAACACTCGTTTTTTTTTTCTTCAGAAGTAGGTCCCAAGCAGTGGTGTAGCAAAGTCATTTCACATAGAGGGGCAGCAAAAACAGTCAAAGATTTTATATATAGGCTTAGACATATAAAAATAAGTACTACCTATTGTTTAAATATGTATAGTACTCTAGTCACAACGGGAGTATTATAGTAGTGTGTAGTAGTTATTAGTGTTATAGGGGCACTAATATTTTATTTTGAAGTGTTTATCCTCAAAAAACTTCGGTCAAATGACAATCGATATTTTTACCTAATCGATTTTGCTGAGAATGTCTTTCACCCGATCCCATTAGCTAAGTAGGTAGGCAGTCAATCACTAGAAAACATTAGTAATGTTAGAATAAGTCGATTAAAAAGGTTTATTCTTGAAAATAATACCTTAAACGAAAAGAGTCACCTTCGAATAAATTTGTATTTGCGCCCTATGTGTAGAAAAAATAATAAACCAAAATCGAACTTACCTACCGAGAGAAAATAGCAGGCAATTTGTAATATTTTACAGCTTAACCTTACAATCTATAAATTAAGGTGATTAGCTCTTCTTTTGGTAGACACAATAAGAACATTTTTACCAATCTGTCTTAGAAAATGAAAACACTCATGAACTGGGAAGCACTAGGCTTGACTTACCGCTTCCAAACGCCATTGTCTCATTACTTCAACGCCCACGTTTCCACTAATCACGATTTCATGCATGCTACACAGTGTGGGACAGGTAAACACGAAATAAATATATCTTGACATCGATGAAAGACATCACAAAACGTAAACCAAAACCGCCAAGCCGGATACAAGGTTAGAAATTATCGGGTGGTTCAAATATCGTATAGAGAATTATTCCATTCGATTGCTTCAATCGTTTCCATTCTCCTATATCTTTCAATCACCACAGACGATTGGTGTGTGTAAGATTCAATTCATTTCATTTTATCATCATTTCAACTGGAAATCATACTGGAGACCAGAAACAATTAGAAAAAAAGTAAGAATGATAAGAAGGACACTATCGATGCTACTGCAACTGCATTGAATCAATCTATCGAACGAACCGAGCAATCAAATGCACAGTGAGCAGTAGATCTGTAAGAGTAGGGGAAGTGAAGAGGAGAAAAGGCTTCTTCCCACCACCGCTAGCTCCAAGCTTGTTCACAGTAAAAATTACCTACTTTGCTCTGTGGGCTTGCCCAAAATGAAGTGGGGGAATGACTTAGTTACACCGTAGTTTCACTGTATAGTATCCACCTTACCGGTTTATCACTGGTTTATTACGCTCTTTTCGACAGGGCAATTATAGTATCCACTGGATGTTGCCCTCCCTCAAACCTACCTAGTTGCGTTCTATTTTGTGGAGCATTCAAAGTCCTTGGCAACTGGACCCGCATAACAGGTGTGCTTTGCGGATCGCATTTTCCATTAAATGAAGGTAATACTGACGTTGATAACATGAAATTATTATCATTGTCTACGCAGCATCCGTTTCAAGATGAACTTCTACATCCTTTGTGTTCATGGAGGGGGGGGGGGGACTCTGCCCACCCTGCCCCTCCTCAAATTACGCCACTGGTCCCAAGTCTGCGATATTGTAAACAATCTCCTGAGCTTGATGAAGGAAAACATCCTGTAGTAGGGGTTTTCATAACGAACAGATGACGTTAGTTATAACTCGTGTATCAAAAGATAGTAAATGTAAAGGAAATAAACCACGGCACGCAAAAATAACATGTAGTGAACTATGACAGCAGTCAAAATAAAATATACGGATTTTCTACAGCTCTAAATTCGCCGTCCTACTTTTCTTATCTGGGCAACCCGTCTTGCTTGGACACTATTGTTAAGAACATATACCCAGGTTGGTACATGGCATACATATGCGAAAATATCAGTATAGCCGATCATCTAGCTCAGAAATTAATTTTACAACTGATGAATTGCGATAAGAACAGGGCGATTTCGAATAGGCAGACTAGAACTTGTAAAGAGCGCAACTTACAATTTTTCAAATTTTTGTTTTATGGTATTAATTGGGCTACATTATACGCGTAACAGTCAGTTGACAACATTAGTTCCACGATTCTCTCTATCTTGGTAGGTGTTGCTGACGCATCTTGCCCATGGCGGACCATCAAACATAATTTGAATAGCAGGAAACATATTGATGTCCCGAGAACAGCTGCTATTCAAACGCTAAAAAATCAGCTCTTAAGTGCCCTTGATTCTAGGAAAAGCAATCCCAATCCTCGGTCAGCTGCCGCAGTTACGAGCGCAAGAAATCGATACAAGCAAGGTTTGAGAAAAGCTGTTATTGAAATGAACGATGATAAAATTCTTAATTCAAATAATCGAACAAAAGCATCTTGGGAGATAATTAAAAGTTACGCTAATCCTCATCAGATCAGACCCAACACTTCTAGGACCTCACTAAGTGCAGAAGGATTCAATTCGTTTTTTGTGAGCTGCGTCTTGAATATTATTCCGCGTAATAGTTCACCTCTGTTTCCTATGACAGCTTCCTTCACAACGTGCCTAAGCCGACGCATTCTTTTTCACTCAGGGTAGTCAGCGTGGAAGATGTGTTCAAAACAATAATCAGCCTCAACATCGTCGTTAAATTACAGAGGACTCTCTATGAGGATGTTGTCCGCTGCTGCTGCTGAACTGGCTGAACCATTGTCGTTCTTATTCAATACGTGTTTTTCTCAGGGTATATTTCCTGACTCATTAAAGTTCACTCGAGTCGCACCCATCCAAAAAAAGGGTAAAGTCTTCGAATACGATACATCTAGACCTGTTTCCATTATCACTAGTGTCGGTAAGATTTGCGAGTCCTTATTACATCAACAACTCTGTGCTTACTTCGAGGACAGTGCTCTGTTCTCTCAATCCCAGTATGGATTCCGCAGGCAGCTCTCTTCTTCACTTGCCCCAGACTGCTATCACTCGTTGCGCTCTCGAGGGTCTTGACAATGGTGATCAGGTGGCAATAATTGCTTTTGATCTTACCCGTGCATTCGACTGTGTTGATAGCAACATATTGGTGAAAAAGCTCTAATATTATGGCGTGAATTCTACAATTTTGACATTAATTGAAGGTTATTTGTCTGGTTGGATGTCGTCCCCCCTAGCACTTCATGTTGGAGTAAGGCAGGGGTCAATTGTTGGCCCTCTGTTCTTCAACATATTTATAAATGACTTTTCCGCATCCCTGAATCATGAACGTGTGAGTGTTTTCCAGTACGCTGATGATACGTCGCTGGTCATACGGGCTAAACGCAGGATTGATTTGGACGTCTTGATATGTCCTGCTTGCAGCATTAAGGAAAGACGGTGTTCTGCCAACAAACTTGTTTTGAATTCTTCAAAAACCAAAATATTACATCTTCAACTGGGTTCTAGAGTCACACATTCTGAACATAGCCATGACAACTCTCTCAACCTCCTGGGTTTGGAGATCCGTCATAATTTGAAATGGAATCCCCATATTGAAGCCGTTACAAAAAATTAGCAAGTGGTACATACCTGTTGAGAAAGCTGTTTCCTGCGTTTTGCGGAATGTTCTGTTGAGTGTATACTATGCTCATTTTGCATCTCATATGGCATATTAGTGTGGGGCAACTCTCCTTCTGTGCTCGGCGCATGATCACAACACTCGCTCTCAGGATCATCTCGCCTTGACCAGACTCCGTACTGCAGCAGCTCAGAGAAGTAACATATCATTTTTGGGTGCCATACTCTACAACCAACTTCCAATCAAGCTGAAGAATATTCCAACCCGTCAATTTAGAAGAGAAATCACGAGAAAAATTAGAGACAATCCCATATCAGAAGAAATCAAAATTGTTGCTGTTATTCGGATTGGCAGGGCAACCAAAACTCAAACATGAAATTTCCTTCCGAGCACCTCTCTGGTATTTTTACACATAAAGGCTGTCACCAAAAAGTTGTCTTGGCGTTTAGTTCAACGTAGGGGGCGCCCTCAGAATGCAAACCATCTCTGGTCGACCTATAGCTGCACAGAGTGACTGTGCCAAACTAGTGCATGAACTCAAGCAAACTAGAACAAATCTCCTGATTTCGACGATTAGATCTCCAAAAGTAACAAACAGTAGGTAACTGAACATGCAATATAAGCAAAACAGCTACTGAAAAGGAGCTTGCATTGAATCCAATTGGTTGAGAGATTAAGCATGGAGATGCAACCAATCAAATGCAAAATGAAATAGGGAAAAACTACATAATTGGATAAATTGGGGGAATACTCAAGCTTGTTCCAACATTCCGAAGGAATAATTCCAAGCTTTACAGGAATGAACCTAGGAATTAACGATGAAATAACTATATTAAGCGATTTCCTCATTCAGATAATCTTACCAGATTTATAACTTAATAATTTCGATGTTTTCAACATAGCCATCTCCCTTTGGAAGAAAAGAGAAATTTTACAAAGTATCTGTTATGTAGAATTAAATCAGTACATCAACTAAGTAGGTACGTTTTTTCGCTTGTTGCATATGGTAATCTTTTTGCGTATACATTTTGCTCAAAGTCTCTCCTTGCGATTTTATTTTCAGCTTTCTGCGGTACCATTGCCGTCTGGATATTTGGCCTTTATGGAGATGGCCGTGACTGGATGCCTAATTGGGAGCATAATAATATCGGCTGGTCATACGCTCTAGCTGTCATCGGTGTTATAGGTAAGTGGTTAAAATTAAGATGAATGCCTTGATAATTCTTGATGGATAGTTCCAAGTTGGTTTGAAAATCGTTACAAGTGATTCATCAGCTTAAACGATCTAATTAAAACAACTGAGGCGTACCAGCCTCAACCCACCCACCTTCCGCCTCCCCTTGCGTATTATTTTTTGTTATTTGATCTACAACGTTAAAAGAGGAATGTTGCCGGATCGTATTTCTTTGATTACCTTTAATATTTGAATGAATTACAGTAGGAAATCACTAGATACTAGGGAAAACATGGAACGCGTTAGATTAACCATTTTGAAAATTAGTTGAAATTTATGCTTTTTAAGATTAAACATTATTATTTATGCTTTATAGATAAGATTATGAATTAAACTCACGGAACATCAATAAAAATGATTATCTTGATTTGGGTGTAAGAATATGTGGATAAATAATCTCAATAAATTGTTAATCTTGGTTGGCACATCATCTTGCAGATTTGAATCTGTCTTATCTGTAGTATAAATTGATAAACTTGATATTGTTCACCTACTTTCATTTAGCTCAAGGTCTCTGTGAACATTCATAGGGTTTTCATTTTGCGTCCATCAGCTTGAGAATGGCCTCAACCTAAATCAACCTTTTGCACAATGTCACATCAAGTCTTTTGAAACTTATTTGTCCCTGGGCCGGGTCAAGTTAGGTATTTTCGTTAGGTATATATACAGGTTGTCCCAAAAGTAACCCCCCCCCCCCCCCCACTTTTTTTCCACAATTTTTTAGATACCTAAGCAAAACTTGGAGAGCGTTTTTGGTGTGACTGATACTGAGTTTTAAGGAAATAAAAATCAGAAAAAAATTCCAAACATTTTTGGACTGCCCAAGGGGAGGAGTATTGGATACTTTTTTTTTTTTTTTTTTTTTTTTTTTTTAAAATAAAAATTTTCAAAAATTTTCTTCGTCGAAATCTGTATAAGGCATTCTGAAATGATTCCTGGATTTTAACGCTTTTTTATATGTATATATGTATATATATGTATATATATATAAATATATATGTATATATATATATATATATATATATATATATATATATATATATGTATGTGTCATTCCAGACGATAACTCTCGATAGAATTGAGATAAAAACTTCGTTCTTTCGCCAAAAAATCAAGCATTTCAAAAGAAAGGATGAGTTCGTTGGACAACCGTTTTTGAGCACATTAAATTGGTCAAATTTCGAAAAATGTACCCAAAAAATCACTAAAAATGGCTAAAAACGGCCAAAAATCGTTAAATTTGTATTTTTTGCAGAATTTTAGTCAAAACTAAATTTTCAACGATTAACTAGGACATTAAAAATTTTTGCTCAAAATTATGATGAAAAATGTACTTAAATGTTGGTTTTTAATCATTTCTGTCAACTACAATTTTTTTGAGTGACCTCATTTTATAGATTTTTTAGTGTTGAACACGATGATAAAACCAGAATTGCGATATTCCGTTCCCGGATTAGACCTGATGAACCCAGAAGAGCCGCGATTTGTTTATCTAAATAGATACTTTGTTTGGAAAAAATCGCGCTTCTTTTTGTTCATCAGCAAACAGAGAAGAAGCAAACACCTTACATAGGTGCCTGGATATTACATAATTGGATAATGACAGTTGCAGATTGGTATGAATGATGCTGGGGCAGCTCCAGGGGTGTTGCCTTGGTGATGGTTCCGCCTCTTCACATCTCCCTCTAGATTTTGCCGAATGGAAAATGAACGAGGAGTTTCTGCAGTGTGTCATGTCATCAAAGCCAAACTTAGGCTTCGACAGAAGAGTCATCTATCCTCGATTTTCCTGGTCGGGGCTGTAAAGTTTGAGACGGCCTACTGGCTGGGCTAGTTTGTCGATATCAGTCTTGCTGGAAGCTGCGAAAGCTATGCAGGCAGATACAGATAGATGTGTAGAGGAAGAGTTTAGAGCAGAAGGTGATGCAGGACAGTTGAAGGTGTGCCTGTGGGTGGAGAAGGTCCTATTTTTCTTATACAGGCTGAAGGTGGTCATGTAGTAAGCTGGCCTGTAGAATGAGCAGAACCATCATAGGGTTCATGAGCTGCTGTGAGTCTGTGTGTGTGAACCGGGATCGATGTCAATGACGATCTCAGCTTCTGTCTCGAGACCTTCATAGGTACATGCAGTTCTAGTTTTCTTAACCATCCTGTGGTATGATTAGGGTTGTAGCTTGACAGGTTGTTTCTTCGAGTCTTTTAATGACATTGCTCGTATTTCCATCGGTTTGAATGTGGAGGAAACAGGCGATGTCCTTGAAGTCACCTTTTGGTAGGAGACTGTGTGAGTTTCGTTACTCAGATTGGTTCAATTTGGTGAGTAGGCTTGTGTATAGGATTGAGAGCCGGGATGGATCAATTCTGTAGGTAGGCTCGTCGTAGGTTTGTGAGCTGGAGTAATTAAATTGTAAGACAAGAAAGGAAGGGAATGACGTGATCTTCCATTATTGAGTAAAATTTACTTTTTAAAGTCGAACAATGGACATAGATAAGCCCGTGGATGGAGGTGGAGCGTAAACTCTCACTCTGCTATCTTGCTTGGAAAGGTCCCTTGACGAAGGCTAGAAGCTTCTTTCTTCTTAAGTCGAAGGTAACCAGATGTAGTGGTTGAGGACAAGAAGAAGTGAACATGTCGAGTTGCAGTGGAGAAGTGATATTTCATTAGCATAATTGACCACTTTATACAAGCGCCTGGATATTAAATAATTGGCTAATGACAGTTGTCAGCTGCAGGTTGGTATGGATGACATGAAGAGACAGCTCCAGGAGTGTTCCTTGGAGGTGGTACCGCCTCATCGCAAATAATGAACGATTATTACAAAACTTGACTATGAGACAAGGAACGCCGGAATGAGGTCGCACGCTCGGGTTTGCGGTTTGATTTTGGTCGCGCGCTCGCCTGGTCGCGCTGCCGGGAGGTTATATTGCACCTAATTGCAGGTATTGATACTATACAATATGCATTCATCCACAGATTTGCTCACACCCTGGCTCAATTTTATATGTGGCAAGAAAGAAACTGTTTTCATAATTTTTCCTATTCGACGTACTTTCCCCTAATTATCATTGAAATTTTCCGTGAGGAGAGGTGTACAAATTATATCCATTAATTAGAAGTAACTTGAGCGCACAGCCCGCCAACAAATGTATATAAGAAGTAGTTTGATGTTGATTTGATACAAAACGATGATTGTCCCCTTTGATTTTCAGGTTCATACGTATCTGGTGTTCTTTTCATCATTGAGGCCAGGCGGTACCGGATCAAGAAGAACAAGGAGGAGAAGATGCGCGCTTCCTACCACATGGAACACATGAAGAGTTCACACAGTAATATCTAGAAGACTTACGATGAAACAATTAAGATAATTCAGTTGGTAGAGACATTGGTAAATCTGTAGACCTCCGGCCCCTGGCTACCTTCCCAAGGGAGTCTACCAAACAAACCATGTTGGATTCATAGAATATATTTTCACTTTACTCATATCATCCGTCCAAACGGTAGATCGGCTAGCTATTATAATAGGTAGGCAATTATGATAATTTTATTTCCCATCGTTGTCCTGACGAATGTGTAAATATTAGTCCATTAGGTAACAAAGCTGATATTTGCGAATGGATAACTTCGAGATGTTGAATACCAAAGCATTGTCTGAGTGCGTATTAACGTAGTTTGATGAATAATAAAAATGGGTATGCAAATTTGCCCTCTATTAGGTTTGTTCGCTGAAGCCACCGAAACCAGTTTGCAACCCACTTGAGGCTTTGCTGGGTTCTCTGATCATTAGAGCGCCCCTCCACCCTCAGTCACAGTCTGTTAGCAGAGGTTTCCAACCGGTTGCTGATTGTCAAATCAGTCAGAGCTTTTTCCAGCTGACCACTTTCTGACAGTTCGTACCCTCTATTCCAAACTCATGGCAGCCAATGAAATCATTCTAATTTCAGCCACAGTGTTACTTGCTGCTGTTTCACGCTTCGTGAGTGTTTTGCGTAAACATTTAATCATAAAATGGATGGACTCCAATCAACAACTGGTTTGAAATCACTTCGAAAATTGGCAGAAGTCGCGCATACGCACTTGATCAGTCTTCAACCCGTTTGAAACGGTTTGCAAGTCACTTCCAACCGTCTCAAGAGAACAAACCTCATGTCAATAGGTACTCGTTAATTTTCAACTACTTAGCGGAAAAAACAAATCATTCCTTTTTAACATGGGTGTTTATTTTTTTACTTTGTTACGCCCATGAATATTTTTATCTTTCCTCCATTTCTATAATTTTTTATTCAAACCTAGAAAATAGTTTTAATTCAACAGACATTAATTTTAATAGGATGATTTGGCATACGTTTATTTTTGGCACAATCTAATCACACTATGAAATATTGCTCAGTAGTGAGGTGTTATTCCATCTAGTGGAATTCATTTGATTGCTCCTAGATTAGTTCATATTTACTTGGTGAAGCAAGGTGCTTGTGTCAGTAGGCTTAAGCGTTTTATTTCCAGTCATTTCACGAACATGCACTGCGTATTCAGTTTATATAAAATTGACTGACAATATTGTATTGATTAATAAAAAGGCTGCTTTCGGAAAATGTTTTATTGCACAAAATTTGATGGTAATGGAGTTTCAATTTATTCAATGATCTTCAGTCTGAGAGGGCCTTGTTAATCCCAGTTTAAGTTATAAATTATTGGTAACATTGATCTGCTTGTATTTTTATCGTTTATTTGTAAGATTTGGTAATATTTTTAGCGTATGTACCACCTTCGCAGATCCCTCTAGATTTGACTATGTCGTCAATATACCTGTTGACAACCTGTAACTACATATTTATTTATTATGTGAATCTCATCCGTCCCCATGTCATTAAGACATGTTTGTTCTCAGAAATGAATGCCGTCCATTTTTTATTGTACTGTAGGAATATTCTATAGGTACAATTTATGCACAACCGTTTATTTTTGTACTAATACTGATTTTTTTTGTTCTATGTGGGTACTTTTAATATTTATAGTCTAGGTACCTATTGGTTTCTGAGACTTTTTACAATAATTTTAAGTAAAAAATGATCCTTAATCAATGTTTTATTCTTTCGAAATCCTACTGGTTCTTGATTGTCACTTTTTTCTTTCTTTTTTTTCTCTGAGCCGTTGTGTAATATTCCGGCCTAAGATTTATATCTGTAGGAGGAATATACTGGGCTTGGTTGAGGTACTGAAAAGTATCCTGTGTTTTGAGCAAGTTGGGAGTGCGTTTGACACTCGGATCGGCCGGGTAGCCTTGCGTAGAATATCGTGGATATTCAGATATCTTTGTCGAATCATGATGATTGACTTCAGAGCGAGTCTGGAAGGTATCCTCGAACTTTTGTGTGTGTGAGGCTTGGCCTAACGTTTCCTTCATGGATACGTTAGGTAGTAAGGCGATCTCTTCGCGAGAATCGAGCCTTTTTCCGTCGCTAGGACCAGCGGACGAGTCGAGTATCGGGTAGGGAGCGCTTCGCGGGCTAGAGCTCCCGGCCGCGCCGTGTTCTGCTTCCTCTTGCATGAGGAAGTAGGACGGGCGGTGCTCCATCGATGTACCCGAGTTGATTAACTCGTTTTTAATACCTCTCCGTATAGGATGCAGGATTTGGAAGGTGGACTCGCTTGACAGAGCTTCTTTCCTTTGCTCGGATGTCAGGGTCCTACCTTGTAGCCTTGAAAAAGGCTTCCTTGGACGATAAATTAGAGCGGATGAGCTGAGTAATTTATCGGCGTGCCCCAGCGGTCGGTGACGAGCTTAGTGCTACGAAACCCGGGCGACACGTCTCGAACGTCCCAGCGGGCGTACGATCTAATGAGAATATCAATAGATGTACCGGGTGGCGTTCTGACAGAAGAACTACGTTGGGCAATGAGCAGGATAAAGGATCACTGGACTCGTAGATGCCAAAGCGAGATCTGTGAGGAGAGAAGATATGCCTTGTGAGCAGTAGAAAGCCGTTCTGAGAAGAACTCGTGAGCAGAAGGGTCGTCAGCGTAGAGCGTGTAGAAACTTCGTACTGGTAGAGTGTAGTCGTCGAGAGCGGTGAGTGGAATGAAATTCGGAGGGCTCCGTGCGGGGTAATTATAGGGAGGTGGCCGCCTCCTGCCGCCCCCTGATTGGTCCGCTTAATTTCATTAGTTCACCATGTGTTTTCTTATTGGCTCGCACATTGTTTTCTCAGAATCTGTGAATATGATAGCTGAGTTGTTCTTTCGGGGGTGGCTTCCCCCGCGTCCGTCGCTGAGACGGGGTCCCCGGAGGTGGCTTCTCTGCGTCCGTTGCTGGGACAGGGTCCCCGGGGTGGCTTCTCTGCGTCCGTTGTTTAGACGGGGTCCTCGGGTGGCTTCTCTGCGTCCGTTGTTTTAGACGGGATCCCCGGGGTGTCTTCCCTGCGTCCGTTGCTGAGACAGGGTCCCCGGGGTGGCTTCTGAACCAGAGGTGGTTGCTTGCCGCCTCCTGGTTGGTTCGTCTATTGTCTCTCGCGCAATCAGAGTTTCTGATTGGCGTGTAGGCTTGCTAGAACCGTCCTTGTTAGTTCTAGAGGACATTTGATTGTCTGTTTGAGTTTTCTCATTCAAGGCGACTTGGTTCAAGATACTTGTCGCGTCTCTCTCGCTCACCAATCCTGAATTTCGGAGACCACTTTTTTATGGAGGTCCCTCTACACAATGGCCAATGCTACGCAAGCCTAGACCACATTGGGCTCTGCCAATTCTGTAGACGCGAAATGACCTGGAAAAACTGCCAAAGTCCATTTTGTGGGGAGCCATGCAGGCAATCGCCTCCGTCGGGGTTTTTCTCAGAAGATCAAAGGGGACCAGCATACGCTCTTCCCCTGCTTTTATTTTTATAAGTGAAATATAAAAAAGTTCGTCATGCATCATGATCGTATGAGCTAATTTTTGTAAATTGTCATATTATATTGTTTTTGTTAAATTGTCTTAAAACCTAGGTACTTTGGGTGCAAAGAAGTTGTTAACTTTAAATTTCATAGCAAAAGAATTTGTTTTAAGTGATATTCTTCTTATTCAAACAAAGATTTTGGTATTTTGAAGTTTCTACCGATTCTTTAAACACATATTAATCCAAACCTTTTTTTTCCACCACCATAGCTTCGTAAGTGTGGTAGGAAACACCTAGGGAAATATCCACAGCGAATAGGTACTTATATTTCCCCATTCATCAAATTATACCCCTGAAACCCCGAATTAAAAAACAAAATGAAAATGTATTGGAGAACGAAGTTGACGAGGTAGAGCAGAGCTACATAGCTGTGGTTCTAGTCATCATCGCAGTTGTCCTTGCAGCTGCCAGTGTGTGGACGAGTGATGATGGCTGGTGCTGACACAGTATTTCATCACCATTGAGCTTAGTTAGCCAGCCTTGTGCCGGTGCCCATTTGCCCGGAAGCAAATTTGCTTTGCCAGCATGGACCATTGTGTATAGGGAACCCCTTCTACACAACAAAGGCCAATGCTAAGCACGCCTAGTCCACAATGCGTACTGCCGATTTTGTGGACGCAAAATGACCTTGAAAAAACTACCAAAGTCCGTCCCTGCGGAGCCGCGCGGGCATTCGCCTCCATCTCGGTTTTTCTCGAAAAGTCAGAGAGACCAGCATAGGTCACAGTCTCTGCCCGCATGTTTTCAGCCCCCTCTACACAATGGCCTATGCCGGCCGAGTAAATTTGCCTCGCATCGGCACTGGCGCAACGCTGGGGCTGGCCAAGCTTGATGGCGATGAAAAACTGAGCCAGCGCTGGCCGCCATCACACGTCCACACACTGGCCCCCACTATGTTATATATATATATAAATTCCCGGACGTGCCGTATCCATTGTCCGTGATGCATAGCCTTCAGTGGCATCTGTGATGAAATTTTCACTGACATACCTCTCAGTGTCAGTGCTTTTCATACCGTCCATGTTCTCAGATTGTTCTGTACAGTGTTCTGCGTCCATTTCAGACTGGTTGGCTTAAAAACACCTAAATCGAAACACCTTAATGGTTTGTCTGTCGTGTCTATGCACGGCTAAACGGCTGAGTGGGGGGATCTTCTTGGGATTTTCCGAAAGGGGGCATAAGCGAATTTAAAATTTTCTAATCCCACCCGAACCATGGGCCGGGAGGGGGGTCGAAGTAACGATTAATGTGAGCTTTTTCCACTTCCCCGCTTCCTTTACCCCTCTAAACGGCCGTCGAAAATTCCGGAAAAATACCGGTTTCGTAGGTTTTTCTACGACGAAGAAGTCGGCACGATCGGATCGCGAAAAAAGTATCGGGAAATGCGTCAAAAAAATGCAAGAGTACGGACCCGTTTTCTCGAAAATTCCGACGAAAAACTTCGTTTTTTCTGATTAAAATATACCCCATAAAGGTACGTTTTTCGGGACGGTGTTCGCGGGTGAAATACAGGTTTGATTCCGCCGAATCTGAATACGAAATCGGATATAGAAAAAAGTGACGGGAAGTTGGTCAAAATGCGAGGGGAAGCGAGGCGAAACGATTAAAATGACAAGTTAATCGAGCTCGCCTCCGTTTCACAATGTTGCGAGCAGGCCTACGCACTCGCGCGTTGAAGGTGGAGCCGTTCAACAAACATTTCAACAGAATAAATTCGGGTTTTTTCCTACACACATACAGCAATAGCTTGTGAGCGAAGCGAGCAACATTCCCTAATAAACTTTTTGTGGTTCCACGTAGTTTCATAAGATTTAATTTGTTTGTAAGAATTTCCAACAGAAAAAAACGTCTGCCAAGTTGGGTGGGCAGTATAACTTCCTCAAGCGAGCACCATCCCCTACACACGTTAAACCTACCCTTAGGGATCTACCGTTCGCGAGCGAAGCGAGCAACATCCCCTACATGTTTCAATTGTAATACATCGCGTGTATACAGCCACACCTTGCGAGCGACTTAATGAGGGGTCCAGGGTTTTTCCTACACATATACAGCCGTACCGAGCGAGCAACATCCCCTACACACGTTAAACCCACCCTTACGTATCTACCATTTGCGAGCGAAGTGAGCAACATTCCCCACGTGCCACACTTTGCGAGCAAAGCAAGCAACATTTCCTACACGCCACACTTTGCGAGCGAAGCGAGCAACATTTCCTACATGCCACACTTTACGAGCGAAGCGAGCAACATTTCCTACATGCCACACTTTGCGAGTGAAGCGAGCAGTCTAACGGGGGGCTGGACGTGGAGGCGAGCCGGAGCGGCTAGTAAGATATAAAGTTCCAGTCATGCAGCATGATCGTATGAGCGAATTTTCGTAAACTATCTATCGTACTATAGTATGTTAAATTGCATTGAAATCGGAGCAATTTTAGTTGACAGAAATGGTTAAAAACCAATTTTATGGCAAACAACTTATTCTAAATAAAATTCCACTGATTCAAAAGGGATTTTTGATTTTTTAATTTTTTTTTGCAGTTTTTATAGATATTTTAGCAAATTTTAATGACATTTAAGTACGTTTTTCATCATAATTTTGAGCAAAAATTTTTAATGTCCTAGTTAATCGTTGAAAATTCAGTTTTGACTAAAATTCTGCAAAACAATAGAAATTTAAAAATTTTTGGCCGTTTTTAGCCATTTCTAATGGTTTTTTGGGTACATTCTTCGAAATTTAACCAATTTAATGTGCTCAAAAATTGTCCAACGAACTCATCCTTTCTTTTGAAATGCTTGATTTTTTGGCGAAAGAACGAAGTTTTTATCTCAATTCTATCGAGAGTTATCGTCTGGAATGACACATACACACACACACACACACACACACATATATATATATATATATATATATATATATATATATATATATATATACATCTATATATATATAAAAGCGTTAAAATCCAGGAATCATTTCAGAATGCCTCAAAACAGATTTCGATTAAGAAAATTTTTGGAGCCATTGCAATAGCTTTATTTTCTAAGAAAATTCGCTAAAATCGACGTTTTTCCTCCCCTTTTTCTGCTACCGGTTTGATCTTTCCGCATGCGCTCTTCGGAAAAAACTGACTCAAACTTTTAGTTTTTGAACGGTTTAGTCGATTTTATTCTTACATTGCTAATAGGGGAAGAAAAGTATGTTCGTATGTTTAAAACCATGGTTTTTTCTACGAAATTGAGGGTTTTAGTGAAAAATGACCCTTTAATGAAAATGCGAGTCAGGGGCCGGTTTCTACGTATTTTTCACGCTGAATTGAGCATTTTAATGCTTAATGAATAAGTACTCTATTTTATATTTTTTAGTTCGCCTCCTCGATATATAGTTCAGCATCAATACCCTCCATAGTGATACGTAACTACTAGTCTATCAAACATTTTTATACAATTTGAACGTTGAATTACCTAAATTTTTATATTTAATCAATGTTTGAGTTTATTTGTAATGCTGCGCCTATCCAGGTAATCCTGATTGTGTTTTGAGTTTCCTGAATTGTTCGTATTTAATAGTTAACATGCCTAGTCAAATGACAATTGTTTCAGACTAAGTGGTGCTTCGTGGGGGAGATTGTCAAGTTTTACGAGACCTGATTGTCCTCAAAGTAAGCGTTGGATTCATAAATTCTGGTTGAAAACCATTTTGGCACCTAGATGAAACAGTGGGTAGGTGGTTTTATACTTGAAAGTAATATAACTTGGCGAGGAAAAAGATCAATGGAACTAAGTGAATTTTATTTCATTTTTTTCTTCAAAAAATTGAAGACGCCTACTCTAAGACGTTATTTGAAATCCTCCCTCCCCCTCCCTGTTTAGCCCTTTTAGTAATGAAATTAGGTACTTACCTACCTTATATGTACCTTACCTGTTGTATTAAAAAGTTCCAATTATGCAGCATGATCTTATGAGCGGATTTTCGTAAATTATCGAATGAATTAGTATGTATGTTAAATTATTTTGAAAATTCAGAACTTTGCGTGAAAACAAATTATTACTAATTTTATGACAAAAAACTTGTTATAAATAATATTCTGCAATTCAATAAAAGGGTTTGGTTTATTTTTCTTTTTTTTTTCTTTTTTTTCAGTTTTTACCAATTGTCGACAAGTATTGATGAAATTTAAGTACGTTTTCAGTATAAATTAGTGCATAATTTTTTTAACGTTCTCGTTCATCATTGATAAACTTTTGACTAAAATTCGGCTAAAAAGTAGACATTTAAAGATTTTTAGTCGTTTTAGCCATTTTTATTGATTTTTACTGCACATTTTTTCAAATGTGACCAAATTAATATGCTCAAAAAATGCTGGCCAGCAAACTCATTCTTTTGTTTGGAAAGCTTGATTTTTGGCGCAAGAACGAAATATTTTTTTCAATCCTAAAGAGGAAATCATCTGGAAGGACACACACGTGTAGATATATATGTGTGTGTGTAAAAAATCGTTAAACTCGAGATTTTGTTTCAGAATGTCTCAAAACGGATTTCAATAAAGGAACTTTTAAACATTTTGGAGCCATTGCAATAGTTTCATTTTTCACGAAAATTCTCTAACAACCGCTATTTCTGTAGCATTTGGTTTTCAATAATTTGGTTTGTCGTATAGGTTTTCTTTTGGCAAGAAGTCTTGGCTCGAAAACGGACTTCCCTGATCCCTTCGACTCTCACTTCCTCAACTCAATCACTCTAGAGAACATCAGGTCAAGCATCCGTCCATGGATCATCAAGAGAGTGGACAAATGTGTCTTTCGCGAGTTAACTTTCCAGGCATATACTCGTACCTAATTCACATCTCACCTTAAATAACAATTTATTATCATAATTACTAGGTAGGCTCCAGCTTGATGGGCCCTTAAGCCTTGACGGTCTTAAAGTTGATTGTTGTAGGTGATGAGGGAAAGAAGAAAAACCACTTTTCTGCGGTCCTGTTTTTGCATCAATGTATACTTACGTCGAACAATATATCCAAAACACTATAAGGATATTCACATAGATGTATTCATATAAGAATATTCACATTATAATCATTTATTTATTAATAATATAATTTTCAATTTTGAAAAGAATTGATGAGTTTGGTGGTGCGGGGAAAGAATTGTAAAGTGAAAAGGGGCGACGCAAGGTACCGACAAGGGGAAAATCGTGTCAACGACCATTTACTTCAGGTCACTGGCCCCCTAGCGCTCCTAGCGGCGGACCTTGATAGTTAGGAGTCCCATTAACATCAACTTTGTTTTTTCAAATGTGTGCCTCCATTTTTTATTACAGTCTTGGATTCTACATAAAATTTCATGGAAAAATGACTCAGAATTTTTGTGTGTGCACAACAATCACGCGAAAATGGAGCATTAATTATTGTGCAACATCGAGTTTTGTAAACATTAAATTTCCACATGTGGTACCTACATGATTTTATCGTATTTTTAACGCTGAATCACGTAGTGATGTTCCTTTATTGATATTCGTAATACAAACTTGAAAAAACACCGAAAAAACGGTCAGAATCACACATTTTCCTACTCACCAGCACACAGCGTACTATTTTATTTATTTATTTATTTATTTATTTTTTTTTCAGTGTTTTTCTTAGTAAGTATAACGAATATCAATAAATAAACATCGATACGTAATTCAGCGAGAAAAAATACCCTAAAATTAAACTCGGTAGGTATTTCACAATTTGTGGTGGTTTGTGCGCATTCAAAAATTGAAGTGATGGGTCATTTGTCCATGAAATTTTACTAGTTCCGTTTGAAAAAACAAAAATGGTGACGATTGCGCTGGTTGCGCGGAGGGTCCTCACTAAAATCTAGGTGCCTACCTAGATTCCAAAAAGATTTTTTCCCCTGGTTACGTAACGGTTTTAGAGGGGGGGGGGGGGGGACAACTCGTGGGACACCCTGTATACGCCCTCACTCTAGGCGTTAAATAATTTTCATAGGATAGTGCAATTCATGAAGAAAGTGGAGGTAAATAAAAATATATAATTTCTAGATGTCGCTGCGAACAAAACACCTGAAGGCTTATTAACGAATTGGTCCAGAAAAGTAATAATTAGCTCCAGACTACTTAATTTTCACTTTCTGCACCACCCCGACATAAAAGAAAGGAGAGCAAGCAAAAAACAGCAATGAAAAAAAAAAAAAAAAAAAAAACGCTGCAAATTATTTTACTAAGGTTTATTATTTTTTCAATTGAGTATGATCGTAGTTTTAGTTGGCTTGCGTACGTCATAAGGCCCATCCAGACTCCTCGGCATGTCCTATTTCGAGTTGCCACAACCTATACTTCTATAATTATATACGCATGTTTATATTTCTCGATTTGAGCTCCTATCTATTCAAATAGTTATTGCCTTAATAATATCATTATCTAAGTACGTACGAAAAGTCGAGAGGATATGTTATTAAATATGCGTAGGAAAAGCATTGGTATTAACACACAAATATGACCTAGAAAAAAACATATATTCATGCCTCGAAGGAACGCCGTACCCACCTCACGGTGCCGCGGTGTATTATATGGGTATAACACGTAAAAGTAATAAATTTCCATTCTCCTAGACCCCTCTGCTACGCCCCTGGTTACTCCAGCCACCACAAGGTGCCGCTGCGCCTCCTCTCACTCCAACCCCCGCTCACCACCCACTGTGACCCCCTGCCAAGCGTGCGTAAGTCACTCTCCCGTTTTTGGCCCATAACATCTATGCGAGTAAAGCGATCGGGATGGTTAAACGTTAGGACCAACTAGACCCCAAATGGAGTCTATGTGCGAAAGAACGGGTTTTTTAAGTAAATTCTTAGGCCTTTTATGGCGCGAACGGCGGACGGACATTTCAAATTTGGATTCTACGCACCTTGAAACGTAAAGTGACAAAGTTTGAAGGGGGGTTATAAAAATTTTTTGCTACACGATCACATAGGCTTATTATTAGAAATAATAAACCAAAAGCAAACAGTTGTACTTACGGACAGCGACCCGGTGGTTTCATCCGATTCTTTGGGATGATGTCTATAAATAAGACACAAAAAAAAAAATTTCTATTACCTTGACAGTTTTTGAGATCTCGATTTTTGGGTACTTTTCCGTGACCCCCCCCCCCAGTCAATTTGTCTTCAACACGCCCGCCCGATGTTTCTAGACATTCCTTCTTACTTAGATTACATATAATTAATTACCTACGTAGAATTGGTGACAATTTCAAGCTGTGGGAAGAAATTATATTATTAAAAAAAAAAAAAGAATTATCAGAAGTTGTTTTCAGAAGTTGCCGATGTCGGTGAGGATTTAGAATTGGCGTGGTTGTTTTCAGAAGTTGCCGATGTCGGTGAGGATTTATTGAAACAAATTGGGGTGGTTGTGGTTTGATTGCCTCCACATGAATTCGCACAAGTAGATTAGAATGCAGAGTTTGGTGCATTCAAATTACATAACAAGTAGTCAATCCCTTAGTAAAAAGACAGATTAGTTGGACATGTAGGTCAGAATGCTGTGTATACTTTGGCGGTCTGGATGCTCGCATCTCAAAAATACATAACCTAACATAACATAATCTAAGTAAGAAGTAATGCCTAGAAACATCGGGCGGGCGTATTGACTGGGGGGGGGGGGGTGAACTCACCACCTATCACCGGCCCTTTTCAGGGCCACCAAAATTGAGTTCACACATAAAACAAGGTAATTAAGACGTCGGACTACCTCATGACGAAACAATATAACTCGCGGGAAGAAATATATAAATTACATAACCGCCGAGTCGATAAACACGTCAGAAGGTAAAAAGTGCCAAGCTAAACACTCACTGCACGAGCGAGGCTAGGCAAGCCGACGATCTAACACACGAAAACTACCTTAAAACAAACGACATTGAAACAATAGTCAAGGGCAAAGCAAGCCAGACGCGCTCTACCGAGAAGGGGGAGAAAAAGATGTTTCACCCCCGGGACACCTCGAGCGCACTCGATCAAATCGGAACAGCCAATCAGACGCAGCATCCGGCTCCCCGAGGAGTATAAATACAGCAGCTCCAGCCCCAGTAATTCATACCGATCTCTACCTCTGATCTTGAAGCTACCTCTGCCTTCCAGCCTACTGCGATTGAAACTCCATTGGGATTGATTGAGGACAAGGCTCTCAAGCCAGTTGAAAACGAGATTCACGACACGAGATTTCTCCGCCTTCCAGACTACCAGAATTCAGAGTAGATCGAGCTGTACACTTCGTATTGCTCCCACTCTAGTCTTGTATAATGCCGAGACGCTAAACAAGCATTCCTATACGGACGACGCTGTTTAGTTCCAGAAAGAAGTCTTGCCACCCGGGTTCGTAGATTTATTTGCAAACCGCCCGCTGGGACAAGATCTCAAGAAAGCCCGCAGCGGCCGATCGATTTCGGCGGACCTACTATATCGAACGGGCTTCACTCGTTCGATAAGTAGTCGATCCCAGGAGGACCCTTCAAATTTATTTGAAAGCGAGTCCCCGAATTTAGTTCTTTTCAGAACTAAATAAACTCTTCCAAATGGAGCGAACACCTAGTTTTTGCCTTTTGGAGAGTATATATGAAGACAGCACGACGGAAACTCCGGTTTCGCGGTCTGCTGATCCTTCTCAGCCCAGCGCCAGACAGGCCGGCGCCGACGGACTAGGTCACCCCGTTCCCGCCAAGGGAATGGGCGTAGTTCCGACATTTGCCAAGCGCAGCGCCGCCTACGCTAACGGGCAGAAACCAGTCTTATTCACCGTCCAAAAGCCGCGTCATTCACACGCCGAGCTTGCGACAAATATTGTCCCATCTCACCTTCTTGAAACACAGAAGGATCGAGCATATTCTGCGGCCCAATCGTACACATCTCCAGCGGATGTAAGCTACACAGCCCAGCAATATCAAACCCCTACAAAAAGGGTCCCTTGTTAGTTTAATTCACGAGAGGAGATACGCCCGTCCTTGGCGACTGGGTACACACAAGATAGCAGTCTTTTTCAAGACTTGCCAGATCAATTCAGCCATGAACCAAAAAGTACTTTTCAGTATCTTCATACACCCATTATGTATGAACGGGAGAGCATGCACCTAATGCCCGGGAATTTCCATTCTCACATCGGAGAAACTCCAAAAGATCAGCATCGCACAAACCTATTCGGAGATACATTACCCCGTGGCTTACACACATCATATCCTTCCGAACACAAGGACATACGAGACAACAAAGGTACTTTTTCGTACCTCTCACAAGACCCCTTTCAGGGGTCAAGCTCGTACAATCACATGTCCAACGTGGCTAGAGATATTCCACTGGGAATACCAACTCCCAGTAAGACATACATAAATCCACTACAGGGGGTATAACGGAAAAGTACCGATTTTTCAATATTTCAGCCCTTACTTACTACCATATAGGGTTGATGAAAATTGATGACAATATTACTGGCACTGATGTAAAATTTTTGAGCCAGATTTCATCAAGTTTGGTCCGGACGGTTTTTTTATTTATTTTTTTTAAAGTTCGATTTTTGGAATCTACGTCTCTTGTGTAACTTACATCAACAAATTCCGTGGGGAGGGGGTTAAAATTGTTCTTTGTCAATAACAAAGGTTTATTATTGAAAATAATAAACCAAATAGTTATTTTTCTTCTTTCCCTTATCACCTACAATAATCAATCTTAAGACCGCCTAGGCTTAAGGGGGATAAAGCTGGTTAACTATTAATAAATATTGATATACCTACCTCAGCTATTAGAGGAATCCAAAAAACAAAAATTCTCATTATCATAGTATTTCGGTAATGGCTTCCAGTGCGCTCTACTAGTTAAATTTGGAAAATGAAATTAGAGAAAATTTGTTCATAAGCTGTAAATAAATTGAATTAAAAAAATTAGGGACAGCAGAAATGTTTTTCTGGTTCTTCCTTGAGACAATCCTGGCTGTTATTTACACAGGAGAGTAAGTACTAGATTTACTAATTACCTATAGTCGAAAATTACCCATCTCTCCAATAACATTTACTACCTACTCTTTGTAGTTATATGAATGCTGTGCATTATCATTAGGAGCAAGCTGCTGTGTTCAACCGCCTGCTGATGGTTCACTGCTTCGAGGTGTTCCTTTATTCCAAGTACCTCTCTGCCAGGAGGTCCATGTTTGACTGTGAGGTTGTCCTCCCAGCATTGTGCAGCCTTGTTGATCGGTCTCTTATCAATGGAGCCAAATCGTTTGTCATTGGTAAGATATTACCTATTTAAACATTCTACTAAAATAATACTCTTTCGGACCTATATCTTAACACAAGACGATTCACTGTATTGATATATTTGGGACTCAGAGAAAACTTTTTTGGTTAGTGGCTAAGAATCGATGTGATCGAAATTCATAATATAAACTATTTATCAACAAAGTTGCCTAGCACGCAACGTGAAATACACCTGCTTTATTGTTTACAACAGTCAATGTAAATATATGTAACATACACCTTTGCAGGATGTCCCTCTGAAGCTATGTCTTGTAGGCCAGACATTGTTAACAAGAGGGAAGCCTATTGGAATTGATCCAGATGGATGGGGAACAACCCAAGCATGAGAAAAAAAAATAAAAAAAAATAACCGCATACAAATCCGTTTCAGACCATTTTAAGACCGAATCTGTGAAAAAACCAGAGGTGTCTGTGTCAAATTTTGGCGACGCTGCCCAGGCCACAATTCTCAACCGATTTTCAAGATTCTTCCTTTGTTCGATCCAAATTTTAGTTTAGTTGAGCAGCAAACCCGGAACTTTTGAATTCCGTCATGGAAGAGGGAACAATGGATGGATTCGATGGAACAATTTTAGTATAGTTGTGCACCATTCCGAGAAGTCATGATATTTTAGTTTCTTTCTTTTATTTTAACTCTCACCAAAATTTTATACCATCCATTCATAGGGACGTCCTTGTAAAGCATGCGCTTCTTACTAATATGTTTCTAAAAATAATATTAATACAACATAGTGAACCTTAAACGTATAAAATATCCCAGAATCCTTATTAGTATCTTGAAAAACAAAAATCTCATCTTCCTCTCAAGTAAGTATCTGCCTATTCAAGTTATTCATGTTTACACCTGATCCAGGTCTATCTCACCTCACCCAGTTGTCTGCACTGTCCAAACTTGTGAAAGAGTCTGAGATAGAGATCTTCCGAGACCTGCTTCAATCTCGGAATGACCTACTGTTTGACGACTGGAAAGAGGATTCGAATTGTTTACTCCTTGACGAGGACATAGTCTGCGACTTCATAGAGTCATCTGGCAAGAGCCAGCCGTACTCTGTGTCTCTTCTGGGGCCACCAGCCCCTGCTTCAGCTGTCTACCCTCTCATGATGGGTAGGGCCAGGGCTTTACAAAACGTGCAAAAAGAGGATGGACGTGATATGGTAAAATTTTGCTAAGTTGTATACCAAGCTACTATAATATCACAACAAATAAAAAGTGTTTTAAAATTGGTTGTAAGTACAAAGATTGTACCTACCTAAATATTGGTATTTTTAGTGAGGTACCTACTAAAAAAAACCTATTATTAGTACAACAAACTTTTTGTTTGTTAAGCAGTTTTTTTTTTTTCGTTGATGCTTATTGCAAGTAGTAGCTTACCATTCTTGTATTCACTTCGTAAATGGAAATTTACCAATTTATTCTCAAGATTATAATCGATTTACATGGGATCATTCTTACGTTCATGAACTTGTATCTTACAACAGTCTTAGTCTATTGCCTTATTGAGAGAGCAAAATAGAATGGCGATAGCAAACTCCATGAGGAGCTCTAGGAACCGTTATGTGGCATTCCTGAGAGATCCCTTCGTATGGGATCTATTCTATCCCTAATCTATTGTTGAATTATTAATCAATTCGATTCGGAGTCGAAATGCCACATAACGGTTCCTAGAGCTCCTTTTTTCTTTCAGAAACAATGACTGATAAATCAAAGAATAAGTTTTTAATTACCAGAACCCAATGTCTCAATAAGTATATAATTATTGTACTTTCAGGTGTGGCCCATCTTCTGTTATCCGTTAGCGGACATCTGCTCTCAAGATGCTTTCACTAACATAGTCAACATATTGAACGAACCATCCTTTTCTGCTGGAGGAACAATCCATATCATCATTAATTGCGAACATGGTACAGTAACTATTGCTGCAATAGAAAATAAAACACAACTTTTAGTAGGTACATATCCTGTATTATGCCCAGACCCATAAAATTATGGCATAGGTACTGAAAATGTTGATGCGGACTCCTCCAGGCATAGGTACCTATGCATTGTAACCGATATCAACTAAATTTGACTAGAGAACAAGAAAATAGCTGGTGTTTCCAAGCTGGTTATGACTAAATGAGGAAACTGGGGAAAAAATCAGCTTTTTGGATGTGGGTATCAATTTCATGTACTACGTTGAATAGGGGCCTACTTTTTTAAAATTTTTATGATCTTTATTAAGAAACAACATTATGCTAAGCACTCTCATTGTGTGAACATACAATAGGTCTATTAGCACGCTGAGCGTGATTCACATGTAAATAGGAACCTAGTTATAAGTCCAATGTCTTATCCTAGTAAAGTCAGTGTGGTGAATTTACCACCCAAAAAGACACCAGAAATGGCTTTAACAATTAAAGACGATGAGACACCGCAGATCCAGCACTCAGAGCTACAAAACAGGAGTTCTCTAGCAGCAAGGCAGGGAAGTAAGCTCACCCATGGAAGCAGAAGGGGTGCAGCCATCCGAAGTCATACTCATTGTCCCAGACTCACTAACATCAAAACGGGAAAGACAACTTCCCCAAGGAAGATTGTCAAAGATCTTATACGATCAAATAAGATCAGTATAATCAACGAAACGGGAGAACAGTATTCTCGCTTTCGATACCGCCCGTTTGACCCTGGCTTGGGGGTAAAACCCAAGAGCGCCCTAGCGGCGGGCAGGGGGAAAGTAAGGAGGCACATAAGGAGCGCTCGGCCGCTCCTCTCAAGTTCCCCCCGCAAAACGATAAGCAGTCACCCTCGCTCGGCCAAGCCCCTTTTAATTACCCACCTCCTACTTTTATTACTGAGTTCAGCTCTGACACACAAACCCAAAGAGTATAACGAGCTACATGGGGCCATTCCCGAGTCACCCTCGACTCCAAAAGGGAGATAAATGCGACTTTCCAAGCCCCTTTTAATTACCCACCTCCCAATCCACGCTTTCTAATCTCCAGCAGTGATTCAACTCCTCTGGTGAACAAGAAAGAAGGATAAGCTATTTAGCTATGATATTTAGACCATCCAGAACTTCATTACAGACAACAATTTGTTGTCTATAGCAATTACGCTATTTATTCAGACCTTCACATAGGTGTGAGGTCCGGCCTTTTTGCTCGGCCGTGTGACCTCCCTATAAAGCCCTCGTACAAAGCCAAGGCCCTAGGCGGGAACGGATTTCGCTACCCCGCTCTGGACCAGTAAGCCCTCGCCACTGGGTTACACTACGTAACCGCCCGAGAGGTTCGAGGCCGGGTAACTCTCAAGAAGGTGCATTCTCACCGGGTTACCTAGTGTGAGGATCCTGGGCTCGTAGGAAGCTTCACTTCATCGTCCAGTCGAACCCGCAGTGCGACCCCGTGTTCAACTCCTAACACCCTGGTCTGCACAGTCAAATAGTCAGGACTAAGAGTCCTTTCAACAATCCCCTACAGGATTACAGGACCTCCACCATCCGGGGACAACACCCGGATGATCACGCCCCGAATTTGGTTCCCACAGAACCAAACTTACACTGTCCTCATCAGGACATGTTATCGGGTCCAAACTTCCCTCTCGGGATATCTACTCAGAATTTAACACATTTAAATTCGCCCTGTAGGACAGACCCGCATAACCGGATCATGTATCCACTACAAACGGTGACCCCATATCTTTGTACACAGAATACAAAGCAAATTCAAACAACAAATCCATTACAGTTAGATTTTTGGAATAGTGGAAATGAAGTGTTGAGTAAGGAACTATGAGAATGTTAATGTTATGAAAGTACTTGGATCGGAACTGTTGGGATGTTGAGTTGTTGATGTTTAGTTGATACCAATCGCATAGTCACCATGGTGTTTTCTTTTCAGACGTTCGAGGCGAGAAAGTGGACGTTGATTAGGTATAATGTTGATGAGGTCGTTGGGATGGGATGAGCTTCTTAGGTGCATTGAGTGGTAGGCCGCAATGAGGGATTCGTTTACAGTGGGAATGTTCAGTGAAGACCCCAAATGGTTTTTTATAAATGATTCCAATACTCATTTTTTGTTTTTTAATAATTTGTTAAAATATAACCTGGCCAGAAGATCCTAGCAATAGGACCTGTCTGATTAAAGTAAGTGAGTTCTGCGTGAGGCCTCCAGGTGATGGTCAGCGAGGTTCAACTCCCATTACGAGAGGTTTTTTGAAGACAAAAATACCAAGAGTATCTAAACCTAGATCCCATAGGCTCATGTGGTGGTGAGGGGCAGTAAACAAAGCTGTATTTGACTGGTCCAACAAGGATATTTTGATTTTGATCTGTCGGGAAGTTCCTCAGTGGGATTCAAACCTTCCATTGACTTGGGACATTATGTTGAAAACAGACACCTTCACTATTTTCCCCTATGAGAGCACCTCTCCAAAGTTTTTATTGGTAAGTAAGGACCTACTACAGGATATTTGGTTTAGACCTAACCATTTTACAACAGAGTGTTGTTTTCCCACAGTTAAATTGAAAGTCTCATGTCTTTCCTATATATAGCATTTCCCAATTGAGTTAAACTTTTTCCATTTAGGTTTAGTCCTTTTCCATTCAGGTTTAGTCCTTTTCCATTTAGGTTTAGTCCTTTTTCATTTTGGTTTAAACCTTTTCCATTTAGGTTTAGACCTTTTCCATTTAGATTTAAACCTTTTCCATTTAGATTAAACCATTTCCACTTAGATTTAAACCTTTTCCATTTGGATTTAAACCTTTTCCATTTGGATTTAAACTCCATCAAAACGTCAGTAGTTAGCCCCATCATAGTAAGTAAGTGCCTATCTACTAAAATTTCATTAGGCTAGAAGTAAAAAAAAAAAAGGAAACGGATAGTTTTAACTTAATTTATAACTTCCGTTCATGAGAAATTCTTGTGTTCAAAAAACATTTGTTCATTATTATATTATATTACATTTCTGTGCATAAAAAAACACTTGCATGATTTAATTTTCAAGTTGTGGCATAATAACGTCGGGTTAGAGGTAAAAGTACCGAAGAGGTAAATTCATATTGTGCAAAAATCAAATTAAAATTTCAAAAGTTAGTTTGGTAAATATGATTATTTTCTTAGGTTGGATACATAGTTTGATGATATTGATCACATAATAACAACAGTTAAATAATCATAATATTCTCCATTTGATTTTCCCACGTGTTGAATTTGTGACTTGGGTACTTTTACCTCTAACTCCACGATAATTTCCTGAGTTTAAATCCAAATGGAAAAGGTTTAAATCCAAATGGAAAAGGTTTAAATCTAAGTGGAAATGGTTTAATCTAAATGGAAAAGGTTTAAATCGAAAAGGTCTAAACCTAAATGGAAAAGGTTTAAACCAAAATGAAAAAGGACTCCTAAATGGAAAAGGACTAAACCTAAATGGAAAAGGACTAAACCTAAATGGAAAAAGTTTAACTCAATTGGGAAATGCTATACAACAAAAGATGAACCACTTAAGAGAATCTCACTGTTTCGCCAGATGGTTTGGAAGACGAGTCGAAGTTCTCCATCGAAAGCTCTTCGAAACTTATCAAACTCCTTGCTGACAAGATTAAAGCCCCAGTCATTCATGTCAAAGCTGAAGAAGTCGATTCTGTTGTGTACGTTATGAATTTGGTGTCGGATTTTCGAGCCAATCATAAAAGGTGAGTACTCACGGAAAATTCCCCTAGACCCCACATGTATGTAAATCTGTTATTTATTAGAAGAGCCCAAATAATACACAGTAATATTATGATCGTTGTTATTAGTAGGTAGGTGCATAACTGCCTATTGTATTCGAATTAGCGTCACTAGTTTCTCGCTAAATCAATGTGATTACAGTTAAACGTAAGAGCAAGATCAAGGTATGTATTTATGAATACCTACTTGAGGGAATAATAATGTATCACAATTATTATCATTCTATTCCCAGGGATATTGTAGTGAATCTTATGGGAGCTTCATCTCAACCTCGGCCACACAAGAATGTTGCACTGGCTGGCTTCATCAAGGAATTCCTCGTAGGAGGGAAGGACCCCCTAGTCACCATATATAGCAAAGCGCTGATTTCCAACAAGGTGAAGTATTTATATCTATTGTAAATGAATCTTTATCGTTTTATATTATATATTCATCGTTAATGAAATCGTCAAGCTGTATTGATCAATTGGAAACAAGTCTGTATCTGTAGACCTTAAGACGGGAGTGCCCCAAGGGTCAGTGATGGGGTACTTATTATTTTCTCTGTTTATTGATGACATTTTAAAACCATTGAACCATTCATCCTATTTTCTTTATGCTAACGACATTCAATTTTTCATCAAAGCCCCCATCAATTTATTACAACATAAGCTTAATTTAATGAACTCTTAAGCTACATTCAATACTTCTATGTTGTAAAAACAATCTCATCAGCATTAATGCTATGATATTTTTCAAAGAATGTATCTCAACTAAATTCTTACCTCCGATCATGTGATCAATGACTCTGTTACTCTTGCACTGTTGAGAATCTGGGTGTGATATTGTCCTCCAATCTGAAACGGTATTAGCTGGCTATAGAGTCGCAAGGTCTATGGCTCACTCAATTCTCTCTACAAAACGAGCTCCTCTATTGCACCTTCATAACGTCTAATGATGATCGGTCAAAGCACTGATCTTACAATTTTTCAACTAATGTGGCGCTGTTTTGGATTATCCTTGAAAGCAACTTCAGTAAGACGGTTAGGGGTGGGGTGAAGTTGTGTTTGTTGAATTTTCAACACTCTATAATAAGAAAGACAAAGAGCTGAGATTGCTGACAAACCGTTCAAAATGTTTTCCTCATTGAATGTAATCAACTCCCTTGGTAAATCCAATCAGGAGAAGTTTAATGAGTTGAAAAAGTATTCTGAACTAGAAATTGGTAAATTATATAGTGTTGTAAAACTGAAAAAAATTCAAACAAAATTTGGTGAGAGACTTATGGTGTTTAGTGATGGATTCCGTTGCTTTTTACCACCGAGACTTGGATCGATCGATAGTGAAATTCTTGATGATCTAAACAAAAAACCTCATCTAGTATTCAGAAAATGCATAAATGGTGGAGTAGAATTTGATCAAACCGAGGACTGCGTTGGTTAGAAAACACAACTCCCTCTCGTGTAGATATCAGAACGCGTAGGTGTTGAGCGGAGAGGAACGCAGAATCAGCAGATTCCTCAGCCTCTGTAACACCATGGCAGTCTTGAAATCGAGCATTGATAGAACTGTTCTCAACCCACACCCCGCTAGCCCATCACCGAATCCACCTCTCCCCTAGTCATAAACATAACCTGCAACCATTCGACTCTGTGGAACTTAGGATCTTTTTTTTTTCTTTTTTTTTTTTTTTTTTTTTTTTTAAATAAGAAGATATACAAATTTTGTATAAGAGTACCGATTATACAAAAATCATGACGCTCTTCAAAATAACGGGCAGAGGTTCGAATTTGAGGTTGCGATTAGAACAACCTATTCATCTAGATGAAAATAAGGAATATTTACTAGGTTTGACAGGATTTTATGGTGGAAATTACGTTCTAAATGTTCCCGAGCCCATTCAAGTTAACTTTCACAACTACGAACCTGAAACTGGTGAGGATGACGATCATCAAACATTATACATAGGTAAAGGGAATTATAAAGTGAATAATTTTGAGAATTTGTTCTTGGACTTCACTAAGACAAAGTATAAAACTCTTCCTGGGTTTGATATTGATGAGGATTCGTATTATCTTCGTATGAATGAAATGACTGGTAAAATTGAAATGAAAATGCCTGCTGACGTAGATTTATCGAGTCTAGGTTATTTGCTGGGGTTTTCTCGATCAAAGTCGTCCGTGCCGAGTTATTTCAAGAAACAAACTTATTACACAGCTGAATCATATCACAGATTAGATCCTTTCAAAGTGATAGAAATCCATTGCAACCTAGTAAAACCAGCAATCACTAATCACTACACCAACTCTAATACTCACAAAGAAGAGGATATACTACACACATTCTGTCCTAAAACGGAACAGATTCGTTTTGGTTCATTAATTACAGAACAGCCAAATGAAATCAATTACATTCCCATTAATAAGAGCGTGAGATCCATTAATAAAATAGAATTGGAACTTAAGAACGAGTCAGGGGTCGAACTCGATTTTTCAGGAGCAGATATTATTGTATACTTGAAATTAATCGAAAAATGAAGGAACAACTTTATTGTCTCAAATGCAAGAAAAAAACTGATAATGTTAATTCATCGATTGTTCAAGCATCGAATGGTTCTTGGAGAAAGATGGCAAAGTGTAAAGTATGCACTAGTCAGAAGAGTCAATTTTTGAAGAGGGAATGGAAATCCAATCATAATGATATTAGTACGAACGATAGACAAACAGAAGCATTGGAGTTGTATAAACCAATCATAAAAAAGTTCAAAAAACGTAAAGTTGTGACTTTGGGGGTAGATGATTTATGGGCTGCAGATTTGATTGTGATGGCGAGCTATAGTGATGAAAATGATGGTTATAAATATATGCTTAATGTGATAGATACATTTTCAAAATATGCTTGGAGTGAGCCTTTGAAAAAGAAGGACGGAGCAACAGTCTCTAATGCTTTCCAAAAAATAATATCAAAAGCCAAAAGAAACAATCATTCGTCCCCCAATCTCCTTCACACGGATAAAGGATTAGAATTCAAAAATAAGCACTTCAAAACCATTCTAGATAAATATTCAATTAAATTATACCACACAGAGAGCTTGGAGAAATCTTCTATAATAGAGCGTTTTAATAGAACGTTAAATGGTAAGATGAAAATACACTTTTACGTAAATCAAAGTTATAGATGGATTGATGTATTGCAAAAACTCATCAAGGAATACAATAATAGTTATCACAGAACTATACGAACAAGCCCGGCGGACGTTGGTAAACACAATGAAAATACCATTTTGAAGTTACTAGGATACCAACAATCCTCAGTGATTCGGAGTGATATTGAAGTAGGAGATCGTGTGAGGATAACTAAGGAGAAGAAAACATTTGGCAATAAATATGGTAGTAACTGGACGAAAGAAATTTTCATTGTTGATAAAATTGTTTACACAGAACCCATCACTTACAAATTAAAAGCGTTGGATGGTGAAGAGATTATTGGTTCATTTTACCGCTCGGAAATTCTAAAAACAACGTTTTAATTTTATCATGACATTTTATTACCTATTTTTTTCTATTGGAAAACATAAGAATATACTAAACTCAAAGCTGCAATGAAAAAGGTGACATTCGCAGAAGGTAAAAAATCATCGTAGTGGTGGGCTGCCAGTTTGAAGGTGTCGACGCGAATTCGATACCTTTAGTGAGGTCCGACCAAGAACGTTTGAACGGCGAATTTTTCAAGTGATTCGATAAAGTGGTCGCTGGATCACTGTAACCAAGCGATCTAGCGATAGCTTTCCCTTCCATCCATACTTGTTTGTCCGAAGGATGTACGAACGAGAAACTCGGCATAAAGCATGTTCCATGCTAAAACTTGACGCAGGTCAAGCAGTTGGTTGTCTGGGATTTCGCTCACCGGGCCGCCTGTGTCGGCCCTTGGGAAATTTTTTTTTCAGCTCACAATACATAAGAATATATACCAACTAAACTCAAAGCTACAATGAAAAAATCACAAAAGACAAAAAACGAGTACGTTGTTACTCCTTTTGGTTCACGACCGCAGAAGAACAATAAAAAATTTCCCGATATCATGAGGGCGATAATAATTGGTTCCAGTAACTGTGGTAAAACAACATTGCTTATGAATTTCATATACAAGAATTGGATCGATTACACTTATTTATACATATTTAGCAAATCACTCAACCAACCTCTTTATCAGGAATTGCTCGATCGCTATAGTTCTGTAGAAAATGAAGTAGGTCAGGAAATTTGTTTTTCCTTTGCTAATTGCGAAGATATAATTTCAGTCGACGAATGTCATCCTGATTCATTAGTGGTTTTTGATGATTGTCTTCTCGAGAAACAAATAGAAATTAAAAATTATTTCACAAGGGGGCGTCATAAAGATATATCCTGTATTTATTTGGCTCAGTGCTACAACTTGGTTGACAGGCAGGTGATACGCAATAATGTCAATATTGTGTTTATATTTCCGCAGAACAAATATTACTTGAAAAACATATATAACGACTTCGTTGTTGGTGACATGACAATGACCGAATTTTCTAAGCTTTGTGCGCAGTGTTGGGAGAAGGACCACGGATTTATAACAATTGATTTAACCAAGAACAAGAAGTGTGGGAAATACCAATGTCAGTTGAATGAAATAATATTACCGCGATAAATGAACGTTCCTCCAACGACCCCCTGAACGACCCTCGAACGTCAAAAGAACGCTAAATCACGTTATTTTAACGATAAATGAACGTTCCTCCAACGACCCCTGACCGACCCTCGAACGTCAAAAGAACGCTAAATCACGTTATTTTAACGATAAATGAACGTTCCTCGAACGACCCCTGAACGATCCTCGAACGTCAAAAGAACGCTGAATCACGTTATTTTAACGATAAATGAACGTTCCTCGAACGACCCCTGAACGACCCTCGAACGTCAAAAGAACGCTAAATCACGTTATTTTAACGATAAATGAACGTTCCTAGAACGACCCCTGAACGACCCTCGAACGTCAAAAGAACGCTAAATCACGTTATTTTAACGATAAATGAACGTTCCCAGGACAATAGATCCACTCGTAGAAAAATTCGAGGTTGTATGGAATTCACTTTTATGGGTGTATGCAGTCGGATATAATATCCCAACGTAATCGACTGGTAAACTCACGTGCAATTTCTCTTTCAGTGTACCTAGTACTTCACTCAATAGTATAGAATAATGATAAGAGAGAAAGATCAAGATGGATAAACAAAAATTGATTACCAACGCTAAGGAGGCCGAGAAATTGGATATCCTTAAAAAAGAGTTAATTGCTAAGTTTAAACGCGCACAGAAGAAACATCAAGATCTCAACATTTACAGAAAAGAGGAATATAAACCTATAACAAGTGCTATAGAGAATCTTATAGAAAAGGAGGCAGCTAATGATTATAAACCTATTACAAACGCTATTGAGAATCTAGAAAAAAAATTTGAAACTCAGCTTGTACCTTTCCAAAGATCAATAGCTCATTTTAAAAATCAATATGGTGATATTGATCAAGTGGATGACGAGGAAAGTAGTGTAGAGGAATCTAACGAAACTATAAAATTTCCTCCGGATACTCATCACAGTACACCTGTAAAAATGATATCAAATAAACCAAATATTGAGGTTGAACCAAATCCTGCAGCTGAGGCTTTAGAAAAATACCCTCAGGTAGATGAGAGTAAAATATACGATACACCCAGTGATAGAGCATCTAAACAAATGGAGTTGGGGAAAATCGCTACAAAGTTTCTACCAAGAGCCAGTGATAAATCATTTGGTCTTTATTATAATGATCAAATAGCATCGTACATGATTGGAAATACACCTGTTGTGTTCGATAATAATGATATTATAGTAGGGACCAAAAGGTATACGGGCACTTCAGGTCTTTGGCGTTTGTTAACTTATGAGAAGGCTCCATTCGAACAGCACTACACACCGCAGGATTTAGAAATTTACGAAAAAATACTTATAGATACAGAATCTATGTTCCATGGAAATAACCAAATATCCAAAAAACCAAAGTCTAGCAAAGCTGATAAATGGACATGTCTAGTTAAGCATATATGGAAAAAATACAATGATGAGAACAAAACTGAACATGTTGGATCAGGGGTGTTAAAGTTCAATGAAAATCCTATTGAATATAAATATATCGATAATTTGAACGAGCTGATTGTTCGACTTCATTACATATACAGCCAGGAAAAGGCTGGGAACAATAACTTTCATAATGAGAAAGTAGCCATCCTCAATTTCTTCAATGATCGTCTCGAAGAGATTATAGACTCTCCGAAAGGTATAGAATATTTAATCCGTTTCGTTTCAGCAGTACCAACGAAATTTCTAAAAGGAGCTCAGGTAGGATCGGGTTTGTTCAATTCAATACTGAAAAAAATTCCTTTCGAGATCCATGCTCCAGGATATAATTTTCTGGGGCCGGGGACTAATTTGGACTCTCGTTTACAGAAGGGACAAGTGGGTGTGAATAAACTCGATGAAGCCGCGAAAGAGCATGATATTTTCTATAGAGATAACCCTAAAACCGAGGACAGACACCTTGCTGACAAAGTTTTGGAGGATAAGGCATGGAGCCGATTAAGATCAAAAGATGCTGATTTGAATGAGAGAGTTTGGGCATTAGCGACAGGTACTGCAATGAATCTAAAACAAACATTTGGGATGGGGATTGAACCACAACTTAAATTTTAATAATCATATAATAAGAAGACGTTTCGAATACCTATTGAAACAGCAACATGAATAGCTCAATGAATTGTTCATTGACTTCTGGTCAACGAGCCAAGATCCGAGCGGCATACAAACAAGGAAACGGGGTTATCATTCAGTTGAGTAAAGAACAATTGTTACAAAACAATGGTAAAGACAGAATTAGTCTCACACAAAAGCAACATAATGAAATTTCTAACTCTCGAGTAAAAGGGAAAGGGTGTCGCTTGGTATTATCAAATAGACAGTTACAAGAAAATTATAAGGGAGGGTATTTACCACTCATTTTTGCAGGATTGGGAGCTCTTAGTGGGTTGTTGGGAGGAGGTGCTGCAGTTGCTAATTCTGTGATTGATTATAAAGATAGGCAGAAACGCTTGGAAGAAACGATCAGACATAATAAAGCTTTGGAAAACAAGAAAACAGGTGGAAATGTCCACCACCGTCCTCAATCAAAATCAAAAAATTTAAAAACGAAAAAGCGAACAAAAAAAATTTTGAAGCGTTGAGTAACTTCAACATCAACTATTATGCTTCATCGAGTAAGCTAGGGATAAATAATTTTAGAGGAGTGTTCATGCGAGATACATTACCAAAAACTCCTAACATAATCGAGTGCGGAATAATAAATCTTGGTGACTCAAAAACGAGAGGGTCGCATTGGACTTGTTTTTACAAAGACAAAATGGATAAGTTTTATTTTGATTCGTATGGTGATGCTAACCCTCCGAAAGAATTAGTTTCGTATCTTGGTGGAAGTCGTTTATTCTACAATGAAGACCGGATACAAAATTACCACGACCCGCCTATATGTGGGCACTTGTGTCTGGTAGTTTTGTTCTTGTTGGCAAATGAACGAATTCCATTCAACTCTATATTACAAAAACTGAAAAAAGACAAATATTTTTGGGATAGTTGGTTTTAATAGAATTTTTACCCACCTCTGCTTTGCTTTTCAATTTTTTTTTTTTTTTTTTTTTTACTTATAATAAGAGGGAAAACAGCTGAGAGAAAATCTTTGGTAAACGAAACAATGGGGAACGTATTTTCAAAATATATGAAGGATATTACTCGCTCCGAGTACAAACACTATTACCCGAACAGTACTCAAAATTTCAATTCACCAAACAAAAGGACAGAATTTAACATCGATTACGGAGATGGATTTTCCATGTCCAAGTACCAATATTTCATCTCTGGTACGTTGAAGAAGGCTGATGGCACTGATTATTCTGCCGATACAAAGGTGAAGTTGGTTGATAACTTTGTTCCATATTTGTTTTCTAGAATCGAGGTGAAAAAGCACAATTACTTGATTGATGAAGTTGAATACCCTGGTGTTACTAGCACAGTTAAGAGTACTGTTTCATACAGTAACTCAGAAATTAAAGCTCTTTCAAATAACGGTTCTACATCACTATGTAGTGCGGAGAAAAATACGTTCTACGTATGTGGGAATCTGTCACATTTAGGTCTAGGGTTTTTTGAAGATATTAAAATACCAATTTACAAAGGAGGATTCGTAATTTCCTTTATCAGAGATACAGATGCTAATGTTATTTACCGATGGAAAGTGAGGAAACAAGATGGTACTGTAACTGACCTACCCGCAGAAGGAAAAGTAATCATAAATGAGTTTTTGATACGAGTACCACTAATTGAATTTGATCCCCTATGCAAAATCAGGTTGGTGAAGGAATTAGCTGATCTAAAAAATATACCGTTCCATTTCAGGAATTGGCAGTGTATCCAAAAACCGAGTATCAACGGAAATACTTTTACATTTGATGTAACTAACATTTTTAGAAACATTCAAAATCCTACATTCGTGATGGTAGCTTTCCAATCTGAAACGGGTCCTCAGTTGCAGGATTCTTCGGTTTTCGGCTCTATGAACGTAAAAAATATACGGGTAAAGATAAACGAAAACGTTTATCCTGAAGAAATGGAGAACTTTAATATAACGGATGGTAACTACGCTCTTGCTTATGAAATGTATAAAGATTTTAAAAATGTTTATCAAGATAATAATGATATGCTTTACGATTGTGTCAACTTTATAAATAAAAAATGTGTTTACGTTATTGACACAAGTAAACATACGGATAACATTTCAAACTCAAAATCAAATATTATAATTACGGTGGATTTTTCAGCCAATCCTCCTGAAGGAACAAATGTTTACGTGGTATTAGTATCTCACATAAACTTGAATTACGATATTTTGAATAACGTTGTAAGACCAAATACGTAGATCTTACCTAAAAATAAAAATAATTAAAAAAAAAAATTAAAAACTTATAAATAAATAAATAAAAATTAATAAATAAAATAATCAATTTCAGGAATGGGAACTGTAGACTACTTAAGTTGGCCTCCAAACCGCCCCTTAATAGCCAACCCTTAAACCTCACTTTGAATAAAATACAATTTCCCGTTCCTGTTTTTTTTTTTTTTTTTTTTTTTTTTTTCTCCTTACTTTTTTAAAAAGTGACGCCTATATTAAGAGTGAAGTAAGTTCTATTTATTATAGGGTTCTTCTATTCGGGGATCTTATAATGTCCCCATGGTAAAGTATTTATTTTATTTTCCTCAACAAACCGTTTGTCGTCGTTAGAATTAAGAGCTTTTTTGTTCATTGTTATAGAGTACAATGTATGTTTATAACTCCTGATCAAATTTTGCGTACGATACTGATCCTTCCCCTCAAAGAGGCATGATTTCAGATCATCCATGTTCATGGTTTGTTTAACAATATTTTTTTTAATCCCTTTACATTTTACGTGATTTGCAAGCCTATCCTCTTTTCTGACATATGAATAACTATATAATTTGGATCTCAGCCCACAGAATTCTACCAGGGGGGCACCATTAAGTTCATCCTTAAATTTTCCAATCACCTTTTTATTATTTTTACTATAACACGGGTGACTATCTTTCAGTTCGCTCGTATCGAATTCATCAATATTTTCTTTTATGATTTGATAAGGGTCAATCGAAGTTTCAATAAAGTAGCTATCTGTATCGATGTAACACAGATTGAGATTAGGATCGTATTCAAGGAGTTTGTTATAGAAGAAATCATACATTAAATGTTTGGACAAATCCAAGACAGAAAATCCTAGGTATAAGGGTTGATTAAATTTTATCGTGTTACGAGTCATATGACAAGCGACAAAATCTTCATCAAAAATTGTGAATCTAGAAAACGTAGGTTTTTTCGCTAATTTTTTTGCTCTTTTTTCATCACAGAGTCTAATATCTTGACGCTTCCGTAAATTCATCATCGTCCGTCCAAATACAGAATTATTCATGAGCTTATAGAAATCTTTTTCAAAGTCGTTTGAACTAGCTGCGCGTTTGTTGGTATTGAAGTCTATGTATGTTTTCATAAAGGGTTTCTGATTGAATTTGATGACGCGATGAATAGCGGTAATTTCCAAACCTAAGCTAATGTACAATTTCAAATTTTCTATATGTACAACATATCGGTCTTTGTTATAGAGAGTAGTACATAGCTTTTGATTGTGGTGTTCTGGAGCTAATGGGAGATATTTATGATGATCGTGAAGTGATTTTGGATAATGCAAATCAACCTCAAAAATCATTCCCTCTGGGTCATTTTCGTCATATTTTTTTATTATATTTTTCCAAGATTCCAAATCATGGTTAGTTGAGGGAACCCATTCAAATTTCTTGTATGGGAGTGAACGAGACAAGGCCCATCCATACAGGTTATTCGCGTCAAAATAACTAAGATAATTAATCGGTTTACTAGCATCGTAATCGTTGAGGTAAGGATTGTTGGCTTTAACGTGCCGTTTCGTGCATTGGGAAATACCACCTCTTATGCCACTTTCAATCATCAAATACATATCATAGTCTGTAATCAGATCCATTTTTATTTTTGTTAATTTTAACATAGCATCCCAAGCCAACGAAGGAGCTGTAATGTAATGAGCTGGGTCAAGTTGGTAATTGTTTAAGCAAACGTTTCGAAAATTCTCGAAAACATCCGCTAGAATCAATACATCTTGAATGTTATATAAATCCGAATAATACCCCAGAGTTTTAAATTTTAACTTATTCCATACGCATAGATAGTGACTATATTCTTCGAGGCTTATTTTTTTATTGTTGAGGGAATCGTGAAAGTCATTTTGAGACAGCTTTTGGTTATGGTCTAGTTTCTCAATCGTATTCATGAATTCATAAGGGAATATTCCTTTTCCTCGCATCATGGTAAAAAGCTCATTTTCATCATTTTCCTTTCTAAGAAAATATTTCCCACTAGCAGATTTATTCCTGATGAAGCTATTGAGATGTGTGAATTCTTCCGGTTTCAAGTTTTGCGCTAATTTTTCAAGTGAACTCGCCATGAACCTAAATGTGTCTACAAAGCACAGCTTCAAATACCCCTTTTTCAACCTAATCATGTTTTTTGAGAAGGTTACATATTTTTCTTCCGAATTAGCTAATACAGAGGTTCTATTTTTCGTATCACCATATTTGAATAATTCTTTTATGAACAGATGAGAATCATACCCTGATAAGTTATGACACAGCACTGGGATGTTTGTAACTAATTGTCTCCCAAGATTACATTTCGAATGACTACAGCCTAAATAGCGAGAGGTAAGATGGCAATGGTCTCTGTGTTTATCTGATTCCGGTTCAATTGTTTTTTCACAAATGTGACATGTATTCGATAGCTGGAAAGCTCGTTCCTCTTCGTCGGTCAATCGCATCGGTAAAGGATTCTCATATTTTTTCGCGATATATTTCAAGATTCCATGAAGTTTTTCGATGAGCTTGCGAGGAATATTTTCAAGTTCCTCCTGATTTTTTGCTCGGTAACAACAAGGTTTGTACATTTTCCCATCCACCCTAGATACTAAATATGTTGTAAATCCATAAGGAATATGTTTTTTCGTTTTTATAGTATACGAATTGTCATCATAATTTTTTTCGTCAGCCAATTTTTGGTCAGACAGCAAACATTCAAAATCAATATAAATTACAAATGGATGTTCGAATTTATTGTGGAAGTTTTTAAATTCCAAACTGCTTCCTTCAGGAGGCATAATAGGTTTAAGAGGCTGATGGTGGCCACAATATTTTAAATGTTCTGCAAGTTTATCTTCCTTTATAAAAGATGATAAGCATCTCCGACAAAAGAATAATTTTTCTTTGTGTTTGGTGATTTGGGAACGAACCAAGTAAGATAAATTCTTTATATATACATAATGGTTATTTTTTTCATTTGTTAAGTATAACAGATCAATTTGTTTTTCAGCACAATGTTGATTAGATATCAATAGGGGTCTAATTTCGTTCCCAGAGATCTCATAAACGTTGATAGCCATACTGGGATAACCAGCATATCCATTTTGGCTCTTTTTCTCAAATTTAGGGATGTCATTAAAAGTCATGGGGTATTCAAATCCTTTGAAAATCTCATCATTCACTCGGTGTACATAATGACTTACATTTTGAGGATTTTTCCTTTGGATGATATCTACAGCACAACATATTGAATAAATGAAACATAGATTATCTGAAGTATTTTTAACGTTTATGCATGCTTTTTTATTTTTGACCCACTCTGGTAACTCTATATAACTCGAACCGCTCAGAGGATTGAAATTGCTCAAACTCAGGATTAATCTCTTAGGTCGATATAACGACCAACCTGATCCAGAGGCGGGTTGGTTCTGTGTTTCCCTTTTTTGTAAATCATCAAATTTTTCGTCTAGGACATTATTCAAATCAATATTTGTTGTAATAACGTCCGATTTTGTATGAAAGTACATGTCTGTGAATTGGGTTTCCCCATCGATTTTTTCACGCGAATATGTCACTTCCAGGCTTAACTGCAACTTGATTGAAGGATTCAAAATCCAATATTCCAACAATTTGTCTATCATCGCATTTTTTAATGACGCCAAGAATGTAGGTATGTCAATAGGACCTTTAAGATACGTCCATATAATCTTTTTGAACTGTGAGTTGATTGTCACTGTCTCTTCTGTGGAGAACGACTCATTCAAATTTCCTTGATTTATTTTGGTGTTGTTAATGTGTTTTACAGTTTTAACATGACGAGCCCAGTTCGATTTCGTTACTAGAATATTACATAAAGAACAATGTTTTTTACCTTGTATATGAGGTGGGGAAGTTTTTGGAACCGTGGAGTTCTGAGATTCTAAATGTTTTCCAGTTTTAAGATGACGAGCCCAATTTGATTTTGCTATCATAATATTACAAGTAGAACAATGTTTTTTAGAACTTACATTCATTAAAGAGGCACCACTAGTGCGAGAACTAGAGGCTAAGTTTTCGGAGGGTGGTTCGACCCTATATTGACCGGTAATAGAGTCTTTAACTAGTTTGATTGTGATTCTCTCCCGATCTGTGGGGATTTCCTTTGGAGGAGAGTGAGGCGCCTTTTTAGAAATGAGTGAATTTTCACCTAACGATTTAACTATTCTATCAGGATCAGCGTGAATCTTCCTTACAGGGGGTGAGGGGAACAGAGAGGATTCGACAATATTTTGAGGAGTATCACAAATAGGGCTCAACATGAGGGGAACATGATAATATTGCTCTAAATTTTCCACAGACACAGCAGATGTTGAGGGGAACAGAGAGGATTCGTCGATATTTTGAGGAGTTTCACAAATAGGGCTCAACATGAGGGGAACATGATAATATTGCTCTAAATTTTCCACACACACAGCAGATGTTGAGGCGCGTCTAGGAGGAGGCTCCATTTTAGCAGGTCGTGTTGGTTTCCTTGAAAGAAACTCTGTTAAACTATCTTTAATGTCAGGCAGTGTCATATATTTTTTAAAATCAATGCTTTTTTCTCTGCATTTTACCCACGTATCTCCACTGTTTTTTCTAGCAACAGAAACTGGAAAAGATTCATTTTTTGGATCATAAAATCCTTTGCTAAACTTATTTTCATTTTTGACGATATTATTTTTATGGGTTGTGGATTTTAAATGTCGAGCAAATTGACTTTTCGATCGATGAACTGAGCAAATATCGCAATATTTATAAGTTGCGTCCTGAAAAGGGCGTTTGTCGGAGGAAAGTTTGTCTCCAGAGAAAGGCATTTTAAATATTATTTTTTCCTTCTTAATCTCGATGATTGATCGTAAGAACAGCAGTTTGAACTCGTGATAGTACGCTCTTATTTATATAGCTCAAAATCGACGGTGTACGAAGATACTACAGCAGCTTGAAGTCGCGATAGTACTCCCTTCTGGTAGCTCTCCTTTACCTAGCTCAAACTCGACGGTGTACGAAATTACTACAGCAGTCTAGCGATAGTACGCTCTTATTTATATAGCTCAAAATCGACGGTGTACGAAAATACTACAGCAGCTTGAAGTCGCGATAGGTAGCTCTCCTTTACCTAGCTCAAACTCGACGGTGTACGAAGATACTACAGCAGCTTGAAGTCGTGATAGTACTCCCTTCTGGTAGCTCTCCTTTACCTAGCTCAAACTCGACGGTGTACGAAGATACTACAGCAGCTTGAAGTCGCGATAGTACTCCCTTCTGGTAGCTCTCCTTTACCTAGCTCAAACTCGACGGTGTACGAAAATACTACAGCTTGAAGTCGCGATAGTACTCCTTTCTTTATATAGCTCAAAATCGACGGTGAACGAAAGTACTACAGCAGTTTGTTAAATCGCGATAGTACAACCTTCTTCACCTAGCTCAAAATCGACGGTGTACGAAGATACTACAGCAGCTTGAAGTCGCGATAGGTAGCTCTCCTTTACCTAGCTCAAACTCGACGGTGTACGAAAATACTACAGCTTGAAGTCGCGATAGTACTCCTTTCTTTATATAGCACAAAATCGACGGTGAACGAAAGTACTACAGCAGTTTGTTAAATCGCGATAGCACAACCTTCTTTATATAGCTTCGACGGTGTACTGAGGAAAATCATGTAACTGAGGTCTATTTATAACCTCGGTTGCTAAGGTGAAGTCACAAACAGCCAATCAGCGTCAAGCAATCATCCCAATTGTACTACATAGATCAGGTGAGGTCTAAACAACCAACCAGCGTCTAGCAATCATAGGTGACGTCATGAATAGCCAATCAACGTCCAATGTTTATATTGTGAGGGTGAAGGGGAGGGGATATGTTGCAAAATATTCATAATCCTAGCTTAAAAAAAAACTATGTCTTACCTTTTGGTATATGCTTAACTCCATATCTGATGAACCATTTTACACTAAAACTGTTCACTGGAAACTGATCACTCCGTGTACGCCCAAATTCTAGTTTGCGAGACTGTGCACTTCTAAGTTTAGAATAAATTTGAAATAAAAATGGATCTGGTAACATACTATGATATTATTGTGTAATTATGTTCTTGAAAATGGCTAAAAATGACACCAGGACACCTCGGTTAATAACACTTGGACGGCCACGGACGGGTTCTCAAGTCAGACTGAATCTTGTGAAGGACCGATCTTACCTCCGGGAACTATTTGCTGACGTTAGCGTCTGCAGAGAACGGATGTTGCTAAGCTGATATGACTCAACTCCACTGATTCCCCTCGAGAACATTAATTTTACTCTCGGTCGAGCCGTTCTGGAGGGAAAAAATCGAGCTCAACCCACAGCTAGTATCCACGCAACATTTCAAAAGTGTTTAAAACAAATTCACTTTTTTTTTATTTCACGTTGGTAGAATTTTGTTTCCAGCTCGAAACTTCAAAATCCTACACACAGCTGAGCTGACATGACCAGTCATTGAGAGCTACACACTTCACATTGACCTAGAACCGTCATGAGGCGGTTGTGTAGTACGTTTGGACAATGTAGTACATCTGTAGGTTCTATGTAGTACTTCGGGCTAGGTCCCCCAGATCATGAGGCGGCTGTGTAGTACGTTTGGACAATGTAGTACATCTGTAGGTTCTATGTAGTACTTCGGGCTAGGTCCCCCAGATCATGAGGCGGCTGTGTAGTACGTTTGGACAATGTAGTACATCTGTAGGTTCTATGTAGTACTTCGGGCTAGGTCCCCCAAAAAGTATACTACTGGTGGCCTTGCACACGTTACATTTTAGTGAAGAAGCCCAGAGCATACCTTATCCCTGAGAAAGATTAATATTGAGAACGGACCTCTCATCCTATTACGAATGGCAATGTGCCACACTAATATTCGAATTACTGACACCAGATAGGCTTAAAATGCCTTCTTTTGTAAGGAATTTTTTCCATTCAGCAGCAGGGCCACACACACGTGCACATCACACAACACATGGATGAACATGTATCATCTCGCCATTTCAGCTTTTTCCTATTAGCCGTGCAAGGCTGTGGCCTCTTGGTGTCCATAGTATTAATTTCATCCATGGCAAAGATTTATGCAGATAGCCCCCCCCCCCCCCACTTTATAGCTCATATATGTATAAATTTGAAGGTAAAAGTTTTTTATTGCTTAAAATTGATCCTATTTAGTATATACAGGTAGGTAATAATTTTCTTATTTGAGTTATATTTTGACTCTTCTGATGATTTATGTACATTATGATCTTATTTTTAAAATACTACACCAGTAATTGTATTTGGGCAATTTAAAATAGGATAAAAGTCCTAAATTGTACATGGATTAAAATAATAACTTTGGATTCCACAATTTGACAATAGTGAGCATAAGTTGATTTACTGACTCCCCAAAACCAAATCTGCCTCCAAACTTCACTAAACTTCAAGTTAGTGAGTTTAGGTGGTTAGTTCTTGGGCATCGATAAGATCATCTCTTTATATGTAAGGGGCCCTGTTACAGTATATATGGATGTAGGTGTAGTAGCTTGTCTGTGCTTGTGTGTGTCTGGAACAAATACGTAGTAATTATTTGCCAAAATGGTTATTTACTTCGCAACACTTTTTAACAAAAAATACTCCAAAGTTGTAGATAAATCTGCATTTCAAAACAATTTAAATTTTACAAAAACCATAAACCAATAACTCACTAGTAGGTACTTGTAATGTGAAAAGTGGTTCCACTAAGTTTGTAACATAGGTGGTAACTGGCAAAACGCAACTTTGTGTTCAAGGTGATTACCAAATGGGAACTGGACGACAGGAAAGAAACTTACTTAAAAAAGCTAGTGAGAGATCACACAAGTCCCAAAGTCGTCAACATTAAAAAGAAAACGCCTGTTCTTGAAAAAGTGAGTTAGGTACTTACATGCATCATTGTACTTATATTTGAAAAAAAAAAAAAAAAAAAATTTCATCTTAGTTTTAATTTACTGAATATAACCTGTACCTACCTAATTCATGAAGTACCTATCTTAAAAAAATCTGCAGTATAGTTTTCATAACACCATATTTTTTATTTTGCAGAGAGTAAAAGAACCTTTGACCGGTTCGAACACCGATTTAATGTGTCAAATGGTGGGCTTGCTCGACACTTACCAGACGATGAAAAGAACAGCTAGAGAATCGAATGTTGAATATAGAAATTCAGACGCTAAAACTCATGACAGCGATATGTCTTTCTTACCGAAACCAGTAATCGAGAGTGAAGTATTTGGCAGCAGATTGGATTGGGAATCGTGTGCATCATTAGCGTATGCAAGTTTGATACATGTAAGTCTTCTTGTACCTACAATGTTCTTATTCTAAGTTGGGTATTTTCTTATACCGAACACTGAATGAAAGAAGAGTGGTGCTGTATTCTGTGGCGCTGAATTATGGTTGACTTGGATCCTGATATACCTACACCTACGCATCAATTCTCAAACTAGGGATGGAACATCGATGCAAAAACATCAGTGTCCTAAAAATAGTTTTCCCTCATCGATATTATCTGAAGGTCCAGAGTTGAGAGCCAACTATCTGTAGCATTTAATTTTTTTTTTTTTTTTTTTTAACCTTTCCGATGAGCAAGCATGTACTATTATGTGTAGTTCTTATATGTAACGATACCAAAATAACAATTAACATGTATGATACATAAACAAAAACAGGAAACAGAAAGTCTTCAACGTCAACAAAACGTCTTCAAGTCTATACAAAAATAAAATTTCATCAAACAATGCGCCCATCTGGAAGAGTGCCTCGTAGGCTCGCCGCGTTGCGTCTCTGTATTGCAAGGGAGATCCTTTGGATGAGGTATGCCTTCGCCCGGACGTCACCAGATTTTTTAACCAACAAGGCTCCCACTTCCTTGGTCAAGCTCTTTGCCTCCTCACACCATGGTCCCAAGGTTTCGAAGGCTAGACCACTGAAGGTGAAATTTGACGCAATCAGCTGCGAGTACTTCTCCCGCTTCCTTTGACATGCTGTCTCTGCAGCTACCCCTACTGTGGTACTCGTTCTGGGCAAGTATGAAGGCACTAAAGTGTCTACGCATGTCACATATCATATTAGGCCTTGACCACTAAACCATGGCGCCAATGTCACACCATCAGGACGTTTCCCGTCATTATGTCACAGACCACTGGGCTCCAGAGTGGCACAGATGCCTGCGGATGTGAGAGCTCATTGGGTCAACATATTCATTTCATTGTGACGTGACCACCGGCCCTTACTTTTGGTACAACTCAAACCATGAACCCCTTACTCATCAACCTTAGTACCGCAAATACAGTTGTGCTCTTGATATATATGACACCCTCGTCATAAAGCGATGCGTGCCTGGAAATCCTTGTGGTCCATCACTGTGCCAATATTTGGAGATGGAAGCACATGTAGCCATACCCCAGATTCAGCTTCTTGCAGGGCTTCATCTCTCACTGAATCGTATAATGAATGTTTCCTCACCAAGCGAGCTAGATTGATGGCATCCCAGGTCTTCTGCAAATCTCGGATGGCTGAATTTCGGCGTTGAAAGCATTCCATTCTTCCAATGCCTCATCCAAAAGACTGAATGGAGCGTCATTGTCGAAGTTAAGAAAGATTGTAGACATGAGCTCCTTAGCCCCCCAACAAGAACTAATGAAAACAAGAAGTGAAACGTCTGTGATACGCCTTATTCCCAAGCCCCCCAACAATATGGGGAGAGTGGCTTGATTCCTAAGCTGGCCTTCCAAAGGTATGTTGAGAAGTCCCTCTAGACATTCTTGAAGGAGCAAGTCCATATTACCCATTGGAGTAAAAATTTCCATAAGGCACATGCCCGGATGAAATAGGTCAGCTTTGGGATAAAAGGGTAGTGCTTCACAAGGAAATACGCTACATGAGAGTTGATACCCTTCAAACGAGAAGTGAATAGCTGTAATTGTTCCAAAGCCTTCTCAAAACAACGAGTGTATCCAGCTTCAAATAAGGAGGAGCCCAGAACGTCGAGAGTTTCCGAATATAACAACATAATTCCAGGGCACGTATCTTGAAATTGGTGCAAAATCAACTGATCCACGGAGGAAGAACAGAAGTAAAGTTTGCATTTGTGCGTATTCGCTTTCAAACCTATGTCACTCGCCATGGACATGAGCCGTTCCAAATAGCTTAAAACGACTAATGGAACATCTGCTACAAAGGCGTCGTCTAGATAGTAAATGTTTAGCTCTGATTCCAGTTATTCAACTATTGGCTGCACTGGTAGGCTGAAAATGGTTGGGCCTCATGGATCTCCTTGTTGAGCACCTACTTTAAAAGCTATAATCTGCTTGCCAAAAAAAAAAAAAAAAACAGCTTGGGAATGCTGTACAAAGGAAGGAATAAATTCGATCATTAGGTAATATTTGAACAATAATCAATGGCGTTCAAATGTTTCTAATGTTCATTCAACGTTTGGTGTACATCCTGCTTGTTACAGGAATGTAATTAGTTGTTCCAATTCACATTGACATCGATGATTTTGGAGTAAGTAACATCAACCTTCGATAATATCGACTCCCTCAATATCGATGGTAAAACATCGAGCATTGGGTGCTCCATCCCTAACTTGAACTGCAGTCGTTTTTGTTTTGTATTTTCAAATTATTCGTGACTTTATTACGAATTTTCGGAATTAGGGCGTGGCTGCCCCTTTCTCGGCTGAGGGGCGACCCCATGTCCACTGTTCGTATTCAGTAGTTTAAACTTGGCTTTAGGTATAGGACTTGTAGATATTTTCCATGAAAAAACGCAATAGATCCTAAACGCTGTAGATAAAGAGAAACTCTTCCTGTTATTATTATTAATTTTTTTAATAGAATTTAAGCCGCATCTCACTCTTTCTGATATTACTACTACAATAATGTAGGTATATGTTATTATTACTATTATAATTGTGAATGGGGGAATAATGGAATTCTCAACAGTAACCTGAAGTTTTCTCCTGTTCAAAAAAGTTTGCAGTTATTCCGGACCCTTATCACTTGTCATTGTTTCAACGATGATTTATTTTTCCAGGAAGGATACAACGTCCATGTGTGCAGATCAGCTCGTGGGCCGGCAAGCTGTATACAGGACCCTAGAACGTTGATACCAGACAGCCTCAATTGTTCTGGGGAATTTAAACTCCAAGAGAACCATGTATCTCCATTTGCAATGGCAGGTTTTCAAATTGGATACTCTACAACCGAAGATAACGTCTTGGCGGTCTGGGAAGTTCCTGAGGAGATGGAACCATCAATCCTCCATGACATCACCAGCAAATACTACAGCATGGGGAAGCTTGAAGAGCAGCTGGCTATCAATGCTGTTTTCATTGTGCCATGCTATTTCCAAGGTTTGTAAAATGTATCTTAGTATGCTCCTCAAGTTTACTTTCAATCTCGTTCATATACCTGCAGTGTTTACTTATATGTTATAATTATTGTTAAATTATATTTATTATTAGTGGTTATTAATATAGTTATGAATGTTGGCCTCCATAGCTCACATGGAGTGCTGGTCGGAACAGCAGACCTTCAAATCTTTTGAAATTTTTCAGTTCCTGGGACAGATGAGTCTCGCATGTTTGTTAGCAGTCAGCCCAGCCAAGTTTTGGACGTTTGTGAAGACTGTGATATCCTTACAGGCTTTAGTGATCAGCTTTACAACTGTAATGTGGTTGTGTGTGGTCTTTCCTCTCCTGCCAACCTCTTCCATCTCCTTCGGCGCCATGCTCACTCACCTATCCACAAGCCACTCATCATTTTCGTACCAAATGCTTCTAAAGGGTCTGCTCGAATAGATGAGCTTACAGGAGATACATGGTCAGTCCTAATGTTTAAAATACAAATTTACCGTAATATTAAGGGTACCTATTCATAGTCCTGTAATTTCGATGTTTTATTTTAAAATTCGATTTAATATGGGCTAAAGGCTTGGGAAGTAAAGTTTGACATCAAATCATAGAAAAGTAGGCATGATCCTCTATGAAGCTTAGCAAAACATGCTTCTTGATGCCACAAGGAGCGATACTTACATTTCAATTCATGATGTTTTGCGGCGAACCCTTAAACTTAATAGACTTTACATAGTAATAAAGTTTGTATATTCAGCTCCTTAAAATTCTTAAAGCTGGTAGCTTTAAGACGACCAATTACCTCTATATATATATTTACTTTGTTTGAGTAATATGGTACCTATACCATAAATATTCAAAAATTATTTTATATCAGAATATGAAGTGCTAAGTACTTCTTATAGTAACTGATACTTTCTTCTACTCTACAAATTATCGTATATATTTTACTAGTAGCATGGATTTTCAGTTTTCATCCATACATTGGAGATACCTCCATCTTCGAATCGACTGTTAAAAACGTCATTCTCAGCACTGGGGGCATCCATCATCATCTTTGTGAAGAGAGGTCCCGTCGATGTCTTCATCAGCAGATCGCTCTGGGCCGACTAGAGCAGATGTGCCCTTTCCCGTACAACAATCTCATTCAGGACATGGAGCGGTTCCCTCAGGCAAGAATATGGTGGGCGCAAGAAGAGGAAGTCGACGACGGGTGTTGGAGTTATGTCGAGTCCCGACTGTTGGGGCTGTTCGGCGAGGAGAGGATTATTAGGTTTCCTGGGCACTATAGGCCTAATTCCTGTCATTCTCCCCTTTCTGTTCCTGAGAGGGTGGCTTTCATATATGATGTCATACTGGATTCCTGAATCGGTTTTGACGTGAATAAACATTTGGGGGAGGTTCATGTTTTTGTTATTTTTACTACTTATAAGGAGTAATTTGAGGGATGCAACTATTCAATTTTGCTGTTACAGTAGGCAGAACGAGAGGGAGAGAGAGAGAGAGTTGTTGCATCACATGATAAGTTGAACGTCTCGAGATTGAAAAGGGAGTTAATTAGGTAGACGACTCAACTTTCAGGCCGCACTTGCTGACATAATGCACTCTAGCGGCAGTCTACTAACTCACCGTATTATCAACATGAGAGTGAACAGTAAACATGGGTTGATGTTGGACGGGAAACATTTGATCGAATTCTTGCACGAACACAAAGCTTTCCTATCTCAAGTAGTGAGAAAGCAAAAAAACATTCAAGTATGGGTAAGGATTTCAAGAACAATGTATGGTTAAGTAGATTACAGTCGTAAATCCCTCAAATTCATAAGTGAAATGAATTAAGCGGCATCCACTCCAATACAGAACACGGTGTAAGTGGGGCTGCTGCTAGAGTGCATAATGTCAGCAAGTGTGGCCTGAACGTCGCTTGTAAGTAGTTGGTATTGAAAGAGTAAGTACTACCTGCCTGTGCAATAAAAAAATGGTGCAATTGTCACAAGGCGATGTGCAGAAAAGAAAAAAAGGATACCTAACTGTGAGAGACCAAAAGACTCGTAAAAGAAAAGTTCTGTCCGATTTTTTTTGAAATACAGTGCTGATATGTTAAGGAATATAAAAGGCTAATTCATGTGAAATAAGAGTAGGAACAAGAAACTACAGATAGGAGTGAATTCTAAAGGATAATATTTCAATACATGAGAATTTCAGTACAATAGGTACAGTACTTTGGGTGGTAGATATGTTTAAAAGCTAAATTGATGTGTGTAAACCCAGTATTTAAGGGAAATATATGGGTAGGTGGTAGGTACCTACCTATTTATTTGTTCTACTATAATACATGTAACGGAATTAGGCCGCCCCAGAGGTGCAACGGGGCCTAAATCCGCACTCATAGAGAGAGGGGAGTGTGACAGTACCGTAATTGATACAACTTGTACTAATACTGTATGTGCTATGTTTGGAGAAGATGGTTTTCTGGTTCTCGGATCCTCATCTATCGCCAAACGCAGCATTCCAAGAACTCGAGGATGACGCCCGGCGCGAGAGCGACGGACGCGCATTCTCTTGGATCTCACGGGAACTGTCACACTCCTCCCCTTAAAAACATACTTGTTTGAGGAACAAGTATGTAAACCAGGTGGAATAGTTTACTGGTTGAGAACTGATGCTCACTAATATATAGCTGCATTGGCGATAGAGGATAAAAAGGAGAAATTAAAACAGGATGGATTGTCAATGAATCTTCATATGAAGTATTCATTAGATAATTAACCCCCAATCGAAGATTGGAACAATCGGGAATAATATAACTTGCTCAACCAGGAGACTTACACTGGGAGATGCCCACTTTGGGAACTTATGAAATAGGGAACGATGCCCTGGGTTTGGGAACAATGCCCTTGGAAGAAATTAAGTATGTAAAATAATAATAATATGAGGGGAATAATTGAGTAATCAATAGTCAAGAACCAGTGAAAGTATTTATGTATCCAAGGGAGTATAATGGGTATTCCTTCTGGAAACCCAGGCCATGTCTCTTCCGAAACATTAAAGACCACAAAAATAGTGGATCAGATTACTAGGCGTCAGCCGTACATAATCCTAACCACGCTCTGCTACCATGTAACGGACTTAGGTCACCCCCAGAGGTGCAATGGGGCCTAAATCCGCACTCATAGAGTGAGGGGAGTGTGACAGTACAGTAATAGATATAACTCGTACTATTAGCGTATGTGCTATGTTCGGAGAAGATGATTTTCCGGTTCTCGGATCCTCATCTATCGCCAAACGCAGCATTCCAAGAACTCGAGGATAGGGAACGAAGCCCTGGGTTTGGGAACAATGCCCTTGGAAGAAATCAAGTATGTAAAATAATAATAATATGAAGGGAATAATTGAGTAATCATTAGTCAAGAACCAGTGAAAGTATCTATGTATCCAAGGCAGTATAATGGGCATTCCTTCTTGAAACCCAGGCCATGTCTCTTCCGAAACATAGTGCCATTGGCTCACAAAAATAGTGGATCAGATTACTAGGCGTCAGCTGTACATAATCCTAACCACGCTCTGCTACCATGTAACGGACTTAGGTTGCCCCCGGAGGAACAATGGGGCCTAAATCCGCACTCATATAGTGAGGGGAGTGTGACAGTACCGTAATAGATACAACTCGTACTAATAGTGTATGTGCTACATGTGGAGAAGATGATTTTCCGGTTCTCGGATCCTCATCTATCGCCAAACGCAGCATTCCAAGAACTCGAGGATAGGGAACGAAGCCCTGGGTTTGGGAACAATGCCCTTGGAAGAAATCAAGTATGTAAAATAATAATAATATGAGGGGAATAATTGAGTAATCAATAGTCAAGAACCAGTGAAAGTATTTATGTATCCAAGGGAGTATAGTAGGTACCTATTCCTTCTGGAAACTCCCACAAAAAATAGTGGATCATATTACTAGGCGTCAGCTGTACATAATCCTAACCCCGCTCTGCTACCATGTAACTGACTTAGGTCGCCCCCAGAGGCGCAAGTGCAATCAGCACTCATAGACAGAGGGGAGTGTGACAGTACCGTAATAGATACAACTCGTACTAATAGCGTATGTGCTACGTTCGGAGAAGATGATTTTCGGTTCTCGGATCCTCATCTATCGCCAAACGCAGCATTCCAAGAACTCGAGGATAGGGAACGAAGCCCTGGGTTTGGGAACAATGCCCTTGGAAGAAATCAAGTATGTAAAATAATAATAATATGAGGGGAATAATTGAGTAATCAATAGTCAAGAACCAGTGAAAGTATTTATGTATCCAAGGGAGTATAGTAGGTACCTATTCCTTCTGGAAACTCCCACGAAAATAGAGGATCAGATTACTAGGCGTCAGCTGTACATAATCCTAACCCCGCTCTGCTACCATGTAACTGACTTAGGTCGCCCCCAGAGGCGCAAGTGCAATCAGCACTCATAGACAGAGGGGAGTGTGACAGTACCGTAATAGATACAACTCGTACTAATAGCGTATGTGCTACGTTCGGAGAAGATGATTTTCCGGTTCTCAGATCCTCATGTATCGCCTAACGCAGCATTCCAAGAACTCGAGGATGACGCCCAGCGCGTGAGCGATGGACGCTCATTCTCTTGGATTTCAAGAGAACTGTCACATACGTCACCTCTTTACGGACGCCTGAAACTTTTTTATAAAAGTTTAGAACTATGATTGAATTATCACAGGCTTTGTCCTAGAGATAGGAGCAATTCTATTGTTCGGTGGGGTAGGACCATTAAGTAAGGGGAATTATTACACAAAGTTTTCATTATTGGAAAACCCATAGGTATGCACAAATCACTGGTTATATACAAGGTGTTTAAATACCTATGCACCCTCTTCCTTCTCACCTACTTAATTTCTTCCATAGCTAACAATATTAAAAGTAATTAAGTTCCAGTCAGCATGATCATATATGAGCGAATTTTCGTAAAATTATTAGTAATTAAGTTGAGCACTTCTAGCATGTGTTCCGTGAGCTTCTGAAATGTGTTCCAGTCAGCATGATCATATATGAGCGAATTTTCGTAAAATTATTATCGTACATTATAAGTTTACATTGCTTAGAAATGTGAGCACTTTGAATTTAAAGAAATTGTTAACTACATACCTACTAATTTTATGGCAAAAAAAAGTTACAATATCCTGCATTTCAAGAAAAATTTTTGGGATTTTTAGATTTTTTGGGCAGTTTTTATAAATTTTTCGGCAAACATTAATGAAATTTAAGTAGTTTTTTGTAGGTTTAGGTGTTTGAGGGTAGAGAATTTTTCATGGGCTTCTCAAATAATGTGGTTTATTGGTTAGCTGAGCGCTTTTGCCGTCTTGTGACCTCATCAGAGCTTATTATTGATTGGTTCATGTTTAAATGTGAGCTTTTTGGGCCCTCTTCAACAAATTTAATAACAATTTATAATTAATTATAATATTTATTATTTTTATTAATATTATAATTAATTTAATAACAAATTGACCCCAGAAAATAAAACTATACCTACTTATAAGGTCATAAATAAGAGGTTCAACCTGCAGACAATGTGTGTTCCTCCACACAAATTTTCACATCTACTTCGTTTTAACATAATTGACGTAAGCAACACCTCCAAATATAACAGGTTCCCACTGAGATGTTGAAGAGGGCCCAAAAAGCTCATATTTAAACATGAACCAATCAATAATAAGCTATGATGAGGCCACAAGACAGCGAAAGCGCTCAGCTAACCAATAAACCACATTATTTGAGAAGTCTATGAAAAATTCTCTACCCTCAAACACCTAAACCTACAAAGGACAAGGCAAAAATCCATAACAAGTAGTTTTTTCGGCGTAATTTTTTCAATACTTTTCCCCCTAGTTTATCGTTGATAAACTTCTTTTGGCTGAAATTCTGCTAAAAAATATACATTTAACAAATTTCAGACGTTATCAACCATTTTTCATGATTTTTTGAATTGTCACCGTCCGGAATGATACAGATACACTTTTTTTAAAATTTATTTACAAAACTTCCCTCAAATGTGGAGGGGGCACACCATTAAATTCAAAAATAAACAAATAAATGAAAAAAGTGGGGAGAACGACCAGGTTTACCCGACGCCTGATCTGGGAATGAAAGAAGTCAAACAAATTTTTGCTCCCTCATACACTATTAGGGTGCCCGCTATTTTGAGAAAGGTGGAATTTTGATGACTTCCACCCGAAATTTGGTTTAAAATGTCAAGAAAATGACCCTTGAATTTTTTCAGATTTTTTGCATAACAAAAACCTACGCCAGTAGCTCGATTTTGGTTTTTGAAATACTTTTTTTTTTGCCAATATCAGACTTTCGGATATAACTTTTACAAACTTCTTTGTAAAATTTTGAAACTTCGTATACTTACATTTTTGGGGTCGCTGAACTCGAATATGTAGTCAAAACAAGACGACAGGAACAATTTTTGATAGTTTGGAATCTCAAAATCATGACAAATGTTCAAAATTCGTTGTAAAATTATAAAAATTCGTAGGTATTCTTATGTTTTTTGAGTAGCTGAACTCGAATTTGCTGTCAAAAAATCAAAATCCTAACAGAAATACATAAAAATACAAATTTTCATAATTTTACAATAAATCTTGAAAAATTGCCATTTTGACATGGATGTCTTTTGGCTGGGGGTCAAGGAATTTTTCGCGACACTTTTTTTTCCGACCGACCATCGTTCACACTTTTTTTTCCCGACCGACACTTTTTTTCCCGACCGGCACATTTTGTATTGATTTTCACGTACAACCAAGGCGTTACTAGGGAAGAGTAACTCCCATAGTTTTCATAGTAGGAAAATCGTTCGCCACTTTTTGGAATGCTCTAATTTTATCATAACATCTCATGATTCCTAAGCCATTGTTGGGTCAAGGAAAGCTGATTTATTACGCTAAGTTACAGTAGGTACTAGACATAAATGAAAAAGCGTCACGCGGGGAGCGTCACGCAGAGAGCGTTACATGGAGATTCCCTGATGATCCCACGATTCTGAGATTTGGTATGTAGCCCCTTGAGGGACTTCTGAACACAACTGACCGATCCCAGATCAGCTGAGTGGTTCTAGAATCCAGTTTTTTCTTTAATGATCCCACGATTCTGAGATTTGGTATGTGGGCCCTTGAGGGACTTCTGAACACAACTGACCGATCCCAGATCAGCTGAGTGGATCTAGAATCCAGTTTTTTCCCTAATGATCCCACGATTCTGAGATTTGGTATGTGGGCCCTTGAGGGACTTCTGAACACAACTGACCGATCCCAGCTCAGCTGAGTGGCTCTAGAATCCAGTTTTTTCCATATTGTTTTGTAACCATAATGGAATAATCTTGAGAAATGAAGGTACTACATGGTTGATATACAATTGAGTAGTAGGTACCAACTGGTAAGCAGTAGGTACTAGACATATCCATGATCTTTTGTTTTTCCCATCAAGGGAGAAATTAAACTACTTCTACTTCGGATTCATACCGTTAGGTTACAACTCGTTTCTTCAACAAATCGTGAGGATTTACGATAAAATGTGGCTTGAAACAGTGCCACCCATAAAATCCGATTTTTTGTCATGATTTTGACGATTTGGAGATTCCAAACTATCAAAAGTTGTTGCTGTCGACTTGTTTTGACTGCATATTCACGTTCAGCAACCCCAAAAACGTAAGTATACGAAGTTTCACTATTTTACAAAGAAGTTTGTAAAAGTTATATTCAAAAGTCTGATATTGGCAAAAAAAATTATTTCAAAATCCAAAATCAAGCTACCGGCGTAGGTTTTTGTTATGCAAAAAATCTGAAAAAATTCAAGGGTCATTTTTTTGACATTTTAAACCAAATTTCGGGTGGAGGTCATCAAAATTCCACCTTTCTCAAAAGAGCGGACACCCTACTATACTAACTATATTATGTAGGTACTCAAATGAAAAACTGCAAAGTTTAAGAATAATTTCAGAATACTTCAAAACGGATTTCCTTGGAGGATATTCTTTAAAATAAATTAGCCATTGCAATAGCTTCATTTTTTCAAAAATTCGCTAAAATTCATCACCTAACGCTTTTCTTCAAAATTTATCAACTTGCGCAGTCTCGCGCAATAAACATAAACTTAGTTTTTTTCAGATCGGAACCCCCTTTTTGTAATGAAAATTCGGATTTTACGAAGAATTTTATGAATTTACGGCCTTTTTTTTCTCACAATGATGCAGCTTGCGCCCTAATTCTGGGATTGCGCCAACATTCAAATGATGGCGAGCCCTAAGTGCAGCATATGGTTTGGCGCTGAAATTTGTTTCTTGATTTCAAATTCAAACCTTTTCGGTGTGATTCAAGGATATTTATTGGTAGGCTTATGTGGTCAAGCATGAATAAAATTTTCCCTTTCTAATTATTATTTTTTATTATATTATTACACCTTCTACTCTTCTGGATTGTACCTATAGATTGTTTAACAGCTCTCTTAAATGCATTGAGCTTCCAAATCTTTCTGATTTGGATTGATGAGACATTGATGTCTCAGCAACCTAAGCTGACAGAACTAAAATAATAGCTATGGTAGGTAAGTACCTACCCTTTGGAAAACTGAGATTTCGTAGGAGTTTTCCCTGCATTTCAGTTTCGCTACGGTAGGTTTAGGTAACGTTTTGTACACCTACGTACAACTTCTTAAAGAAAAATTCCTCTTGAACATGATAGAAAGCAAATGTCCGTAGCATAACTGGCAATATAACGCTATTTACATGACACATAGCATAGTTGGCCATTTTTAGGTCTCAAGGTCTAAAAAAAGTATTAGTGTTCTGAAACGAAGGGGTTCAGAAAAATTTAAGAGAGGGACTTGTTTCGGTACCTACCTACTTTTCCGTTACCCCCCCCCCCCCCCCTTTAATTTGTCCAACACGCCCGCCCGATGTTTCTAGGCATTACTTCTCACTTAGATTATGTTATGTTATGTACCTATTTTTGAGATGCGAAAGTATACACAGCATTCTGACCGACATGTCCAACTAATCTGTATTTTTACTAAGGGATTGACTATTTGATGTTATGTAATTTTGAGATGCGAGCACCCAGACCATCAATCAACCTATAGGTACACAGCATTCTGATCTATTTGTGCGAATTCATGTGGAGGCAATCAAACCACAACCACGCCAATTTGTTTCAACAAATCCTCACCGACATCTTCAACTTCTGAAAACACGGTAATTCTTTTAGCATGAATATGCTTTAGCCGTGACCTAACTACCGAAAAATGTCCCACGAGAGTGCAACGAAAGTAGCGCCAATAATTGTGATGATTTCCGCTTACAACCGAGTCGTTGCTAGGGATATGATACTTCGTCGTTTTTCATCCCACAAAATTCGTTGACCATTCGTTCGAAAGCTCTCGATTTATCCAACCATACTATATTAACTACTGCGAAGTGCGTGGCAAACAAGCTGAGTTATGAGCATGGTTATATGAATAATTGTTTACACACAGGTGATCATTCTCAATGATTGATATTGTGAACATGATTGCAACCGCTTGTTAATTTCTGATGATTTCATTGAGCTGGTGTTTCGATTATGTGATTCATAGCAGGTGATCCGAATATTGCGAGAACGGTTAGATTTGTGAAGCGGTGGTTAAATTATTTTAATAGGTAATTTCTATACTTTACACTATAGGAAGCTGTAATTTCGTATGTAGCCTCTTTCTATAATAAAGTGAATGTTTACTCGCGAGTTTCTATTAGGAGATCATCATCTCACAAGAGCTCAATCGTCGTGATCATTTCTATAATAAAGTGAATGTTTACTCGCGAGTTTCTATTAGGAGATCATCATCTCACAAGAGCTCAATGGTTGTGATCATTTCTATAATAAAGTGAGAGCGAGGAGCTAAACCATTTTTTGTTTTGAATGATAAACAGAGTTCAGAGGCCGATGGGGGGTCGGGTTCAGAGAATCGACGAGGAGTGAGTCGTGTACGGCTAAAGCATATTCATGTTTTCTAATTTTAGCCGTCAGGCTCAAAGGAACTGTGGCTTTTTTCTTTTTCCTTCTTTTATCATTTAATAATGATTAACAGGACGTTTCCACTTGTTTTCGTCACGTCACGGTGGGGTTTTGACATTTTATGTCTTTACTCTGGCACATAAATGAAAAAGCGTCACGCGGGGGAGCATCACGCGTGGAGCGTTACGCGGAGATTCCCTAATGATCCCACGATTCTGAGATTTGGTATGTGGGCCCTTGAGGGACTTCTGAACACAACTGACCGATCCCAGATCAGCTGAGTGGCTCTAGAATCCAGTTTTTTCTTTAATGATCCCACGATTCTGAGATTTGGTATGTGGGCCCTTGAGGGACTTCTGAACACAACTGACCGATCCCAGATCAGCTGAGTGGCTCTAGAATCCAGTTTTTTCCCTAATGATCCCACGGTTCTGAGATTTGGTATGTGGGCCCTTGAGGGACTTCTGAACACAACTGACCGATCCCAGATCAGCTGAGTGGCTCTAGAATCCAGTTTTTTCCCTAATGATCCCACGATTCTGAGATTTGGTATGTGGGCCCTTGAGGGACTTCTGAACACAACTGACCGATCCCAGATCAGCTGAGTGGCTCTAGAATCCAGTTTTTTCTTTAATGATCCCACGATTCTGAGATTTGGTATGTGGGCCCTTGAGGGACTTCTGAACACAACTGACCGATCCCAGATCAGCTGAGTGGCTCTAGAATCCAGTTTTTTCCCTAATGATCCCACGATTCTGAGAGTTGGTATTGTTGGAATTATTATTGTGCCTACTAGTGCTAATCTGGTGAATAAGGATAAGAAAAGTGCCGTCAGATACCATTACGAGTAGCATGTGTTTGCATCATATGTGAATAGTTCAATGTTCACAATGGCTCACTTAATGTTCTCATGTTCTTATGTTCTCTTGTATTAATATACGTTTTATTCATATTTAAAGCGTGGATTATTTCAAATTATAATCCCAAGTGGTTATGGGAACCAGTTGACGCGAATTTAGTATTCGGAAGTGTTCGATCGTGAAAGTTGTGTCGAAATTCGGGCGTTGTGTTGCAGGTGCATGTCAAACTGCCGCCGGTTTCGGTCAAGTTTTTTGCCTAATAGATTTCGAGTTGAAAAGGTGAGTATTGATTAAATCAAATTATGTCCGACTCATCTAGAGAATCTATTCTTCTGAAGCTTGAAGGGCAAAGTAATTATAATGACTGGAAATTCGCGATGCGGATGGCGTTAGTGTATGATCACATTGACTGGTGTATTGCGGATAACGCGCAAATCGAATTGACGGCCCAAGACATTGCGTCTCTTGGCATTGACGACGATCAGAAGCAGAGAGTAGAACATTTACGATATGAGCAAGATAAAAAGGCTTTAGCAAAGATAGCCCTCAATATAAAGCCGTGTTGTTATGTCCATGTCAGATCGGCTAACACAGCTTTGGAGGCTTGGAAGAGTTTACAAAATGCCTACGAGAGTAAGGGTCTTACTCGTCGACTGACGTTGTTGCGGACATTGCTAGGTCTGAAAATGCGTGATTTCCCCAATATGGAAAGATATGTCAATGAGGTAATGTCTGTTGCTCACAAATTAGAAGATATTGGGAAACCATTGGATGATGAGCTCGTAGCTGTCATCATGTTAAGTGGACTCACTGAAAAATACGATCCTATGGTTATGGCAATAGAAAATTCCAAGACCACTTTGACAACAGATTATGTCAAAGGCCAGTTGTTGGTTCAGGATAAAGGTGCTGACAATTCGGAATCGGCCTATTTTTCCAAGTCTAAAGTAAAAAAATCTAAAGAAAAGAAGACATATGAGTGTTATGGTTGTGGTTCAACGAAACATCTCAGGTATCAGTGTCCTGAAAAGAAAGGTGAATCGAGTGCGTCAAACTCTTCCTCTACTGTTGACAGAGAGAATAACACCAGTAAAATCGACAAAAAGAAACGTGCTTTTCTTGTCGCTCTGAGTGCTGAAATAAGTACTACTGACAAGGATTCTTGGGTACTTGACTCAGGTGCTAGTTCGCATATGACCTGTCGTGCTGATTGGCTGGAGAGTTTTACTAAAACTGATTGTTCCATTGTTGTTGCCAACAACCAAAAACTCAAGGGTGAAGGTGCTGGTGATGTGCTGATCGACCAGGCGAAGATATCGAAAATATCTTCAGTAACCCTAGTACCAGAATTAAGGACCAACCTTTTATCAGTTTCCAAAATTGCTGATAAGAATTGTTTGGTAGTGTTTTCGTCAGATAAATGCACAATTTATGACGAAAAATGCAAAATCCAAGGAGATGCTCTGTTGACAGTTCCTAGGGTGAATGGATTGTATTCTGTAAATTTGAAACATGAAACGTGTTTGATGACTGCGGTGGATGACCATACACTGTGGCATAGACGTTTAGGCCATCTCAATCGAGTCAGCTTAAATTTACTCAAAGACGGGTTAGCTACTGGTGTAAACTTCAAATCAGTCAACACTCAAACTTGTGTAGCATGCTTGGAAGGCAAGCAAACCAGACTTTCGTACAAGAAGAGTAAAAGTAAGCGAGCAGGAGAAGTGTTGGGGTTACTCCACTCGGATCTTTGTGGACCGATGCCAGAATCATCATGGGGTGGTGCCAGATATATCTTTACCATTCTTGATGATTTTTCTAGGAAATTATTCGTTTATTTTTTGAAGGCTAAAGAAGAGGTAACGTCAGTTTTTCAGGAATTCCATGTCATGGTTGAAAATCAGACGGGGAAATCGATCAAGGTTTTGAGAACTGACAATGGAGGGGAATATGTGAATTCCAGATTTGAAGCCTATCTTAAGTCAAGGGGTATTCGTCATCAGTTAACAGTTCCTTACACGCCAGAACAAAATGGTGTTGCCGAACGTGCACAGAGAACAGTTGTTGAGAAAGCAAGGACAGTGATGATGGATTCAAAAGTAGATACAAGGATGTGGGCTGAGGCAGTGAGTACTGCAGCGTACTTATATAACCGGTCACCTCATAAAGTCATTCCAGGCAAAACACCAGAAGAGGTATGGACCAAGAAGAAAGTTGATCTCAGTCATCTGAGGATTTTTGGCTGTATTGCATACGGACATGTTCCTAAAGAAAAAAGGACCAAATGGAACGCCAAATCCAAACCGTATATCTTTGTGGGGTATTGCACAGAAACAAAAGGTTACAGACTTTACGACCCAAGGAAACCTGGTTGCATAGTGAGAAGAAGGGATGTTACTTTTTTAGAAGACAGATTTCAGATTGAAGAGCCAGCCAATCCTATACCACAAAACGACGTATTTCAAGATTTTCTTAATCGCTCAGGGGATAAGAGTGACGATAACGTTGAGGATACTTCATTAGAAAATACCATAGATGATCAGTCAACTCAGGATTCTTGTAGTAGAGACGACAATGATACTCCACAAGTTGAATCAGAAGATGGTGGCGAGGAAGTTGATTCTCAAAGCCAATCAACTTCTGTTTATAGATCAATGGTCACAACTCAGCAAATGGGACAATCTGATGAAAGAAGGTACCCTATCAGAGAGAGGAAGAAGAAGACTTTTTCTGACTACGTTGTGTATCACACTTTGCATTCTTCTGAAAAAGAGGAAGGACCAGAACCGACTACTGTTGTTGAAGCTATGTCCAGGAAGGATGGAAAACGCTGGAAACGCGCCATGCAAGCTGAGTACAAATCTCTACAGGACAATAAAACATGGGTATTGATTGATAGACCAGTAGGTAAGAAAGTTATAAAGAATAAGTGGGTTTTTAGTTTAAAAACTGATTCTAATGGAGATGTTCGATATAAGGCTAGATTAGTGGCCAAGGGTTTTACTCAGGAACTGGGAGTAGACTATTTTGAGACATTCTCACCAGTTATTAGGAATTCTACTGTAAGAATGTTGATTGCTCTAGGCACAGAACTAGATTTAAACATTGATCATATAGATGTAGAGACTGCATTCCTAAATGGTGAATTGACGGAAGAAGTCATCATGGAACAGCCAGAGGGATTCAAAGATAGTAAACGTTCTAATAAAGTTTGTATGTTAAAAAAGAGCATTTATGGCTTAAAGCAAGCGTCAAGAGTTTGGAATAAGAAAGTCGAATCTGTTCTGTTGAATTTAGGGTTTCAAAAATCGAAATATGAGGCATGTTTATTTTTCAAAATAAATGGAAAATCCATTTTAATAGTAGCTGTTTATGTGGATGATTTTTTAATTCTATCTAGCAATGACAATGACAAACAAGAATTAGTTACTGATTTATCAAAGAATTTCAAAATTAAGGATTTGGGTCCTGTTAAAAATTTCGTTGGATTAGAAATCGAAAGGGATAGAAAAAATCATACAACTAAGGTTAACCAAAAAAATTTTATTCTTAAATTGGTTAAAAAGTTTGGTGTTGAAGAGGCCAAAACATTCAAGACTCCGATGGAATCTGGTATAAGATTGGAACCTTACAAGGGGAATGAGAATTTTGATGTACCTTATCAGGCCTTAATAGGTTCATTAATGTATTTAGTGGTAAATTCTCGTCCTGATGTTGCATTTGCAGTAACATACTTGAGCCAGTTTAATTCTTGTTTCAATTTAGAACATTGGAAGTATGCCAAAAGAGTTTTGAAATATTTAAAAGGCACTGCTGATTTGAGTTTGTGTTATACTGGAAAAGGCAATACAATTGTGTGTGGCTACTCAGATTCAGATTGGGCCAACAATACTTTTGACAGGAAATCATTTTCAGGTTATTCCTTTAATTTTTCTGGTGCAGCCATATCTTGGAATTGTAAAAAACAAAGTTGTGTTGCTACTTCTAGTACAGAGGCTGAATATATTGGTGTCTCTGAAGCTGGAAAAGAAGCTGTATTCTTAAAGGGTGTATTAAGTGAACTAATTGAGTTTGATTCTCCATTGAAATTGTATAATGATAATCAAAGTTCACTAAAGATGATTAGTAATCCTGTTTTTCATAATAGGACAAAACACATAGATGTGAAATATCATTATATTCGAGAAATTCTAGAAAATGGTCATGTGAATGTTGAGTATTTGTCTACAGATAAAATGGTAGCAGATATTTTTACTAAGAGTCTTCCTGCTCCCAAGCATAAATTCTGTATTGAAGGATTAGGCATGATTTGAAGAATGTGTTCAAAATTGTGGTTTTTGTTCAAATTATGTCAAGTTGTTGTTTTTGGTGGTACTCACCAGATTAAGGGAGGGTGTTGGAATTATTATTGTGCCTACTAGTGCTAATCTGGTGAATAAGGATAAGAAAAGTGCCGTCAGATACCATTACGAGTAGCATGTGTTTGCATCATATGTGAATAGTTCAATGTTCACAATGGCTCACTTAATGTTCTCATGTTCTAATGTTCTCTTGTATTAATATACGTTTTATTCATATTTAAAGCGTGGATTATTTCAAATTATAATCCCAAGTGGTATGTGGGCCCTTGAGGGACTTCTGAACACAACTGACCGATCCCAGATCAGCTGAGTGGCTCTAGAATCCAGTTTTTTCCCTAATGATCCCACGATTCTGAGATTTGGTATGTGGGCCCTTGAGGGACTTCTGAACACAACTGACCGATCCCAGATCAGCTGAGTGGCTCTAGAATCCAGTTTTTTCTTTAATGATCCCACGATTCTGAGATTTGGTATGTGGGCCCTTGAGGGACTTCTGAACACAACTGACCGATCCCAGATCAGCTGAGTGGCTCTAGAATCCAGTTTTTTCCCTAATGATCCCACGATTCTGAGAGTTGGTATGTGGGCCCTTGAGGGACTTCTGAACACAACTGACCGATCCCAGATCAGCTGAGTGGCTCTAGAATCCAGTTTTTTCCCTAATGATCCCACGATTCTGAGATTTGGTATGTGGGCCCTTGAGGGACTTCTGAACACAACTGACCGATCCCAGATCAGCTGAGTGGATCTAGAATCCAGTTTTTTCCCTAATGATCCCACGATTCTGAGATTTGGTATGTGGGCCCTTGAGGGACTTCTGAACACAACTGACCGATCCCAGATCAGCTGAGTGGCTCTAGAATACAATACGGGGTTTTATAGGAAGGGGAAAGGGGGCACAAAGACATAAAATGTCTCTCGTGGTTGCGTACTTGTACGAAAGCTGTATCCACCGTATGAGTTTCAAGAGGTTCTAATACCAAGTTCAGAGTACATACGTTTCAAAGTTTAACATAGTCCCGAGCAGGTTTGTAATGTCCGTAACGAAATTAACGATGTTTCTATGGATATCCCCTTTCTCCTTCATTCAGCGGAAATCATTAATCAGTTTCTTTGCGTAATTTGAGCGTCACATCACGATTGAAATTGCACCATCGAAATTTTGTCACGTTACTGTTGGTTGCGAGCGTCACGTGACTATGGTGGTTGCGAGCGTCACAAAACGATATAAATAAAGAGGCTAGAAAAATAGTTTCGTTATGCTATAAGTGAAGTGCGGGAAAACTCAAAACTTGACGACGCTACGGCTACCGAGAGAGCCAAACGATATCGAGAATTTAAATTTTGGCGAAACAAACGTTACCATATCGTTATTAAATAATCTGACTGTAGAACCGTAGGTCTATCGTCCGTTTTTTTTAGCGAATTTTTGAAGAAAATTAAGCTATTGCTCTCGCCTCAAAATTTGTAGAATGCGAATCTTTGAAAAAAATTGATGCAGAAATCCGTGTCAGGCTATTCTGAATCATATTTTGAAGTTTAACGCATTTTTTAATCTATGTATGTATATATGTATGTGTCATTCCAGACGATAACTGTCCGTAGAATTGTGCTAGAAACTTCAAACAAATTTTAAAATGTTAAGTTGAAAGTTCAAGTTCGTTGGCCAGCATGATCGGATTACATCTTCGGGTTGAAATTTTCAAAAATGTAGTAAACAATTTCAAAATAGCCTGTTTTTTGCGATTTGTTGTGCGAAATAATTTTTTCAGCATACTAACACGTGGTATATTCGGAATCAGCGTAAAATTTCCTATAAGAATATGTATCAAGTTTTCAAAAATTTCAAAGTTGAAAAATCAGTCAAAAATCGAAATAATCGAAGATTTCTCTAAAAATTCGCTCATGGGGTCATGCTGCATGACTGGACTTTTTACTAGGTATGGGATTGACTATTTGATGTTATGTAATTTTGAGATACGAGCTTGCGAGCATCTAGACCACCAACCTGTACACAGCATGCTGATCTACGATCGTACGATGCTGATCTCGTATTAGTGCGAATTCATGTGGAGGCAATCAATCCACAACCACGCCAATTTGTTTAAACAAGTCCTCATCGACATCGACAACTTCTGAAAACACGGTAATTCTTTTTTTCATTCTTTTTTAGCGAATTTTTGAAGAAAATTAAGCTATTGCTCTCGCCTCAAAATTTGTAGAATGTGAATTTTTGAAAAATTTTTATGCAGAAATCCGTTTCAGGCTATTCTGAATCATATTCTGAAGTTTAACGCATTTTTTTTATGTATGTATATATGTATGTATGTATATATGTATGTATGTATGTGTCATTCCAGACGATAACTGTCCGTAGAATTGTGCTAGAAACTTCAAACAAATTTTAAAATGTTAAGGACACAAAACGAAAGTTCAAGTTCGTTGGCCAGCATGATCGGATTACATCTTCGGGTTGAAATTTTCAAAAATGTAGTCAAAAATTTCAAAATAGCCTGTTTTTTGCGATTTGTTGTGCGAAATAATTTTTTCAGCATGCTAACATGTGGTATATTCGGAATCAGCGTAAAATTTCCTATAAGAATATGTATCAAGTTTTCAAAAATTTCAAAGTTGAAAAATCAGTCAAAAATCGCAATAATTGAAATTTTCAAAATGTAGTCAAAAATTTCAAAATAGCCTGTTTTTTGCGATTTGTTGTGCGAAATAATTTTTTCAGCATACTAACATGTGGTATATTCGGAATCAGCGTAAAATTTCCTATAAGAATATGTATCAAGTTTTCAAAAATTTCAAAGTTGAAAAATCAGTCAAAAATCGAAATAATGCCGTTCGTTAGTTGTAAAAATCGGTAATATTTGCATGAAACATTGTCCAAATTCAGATTGTCTTTAAATCTACAAGATTAGTTTAATAATAATAAAGTATGAGTACCTCCTAATTATTTTTAATAATTTGATTCCATGTTTGTCTATCAAAATCATAAACTAAAATTTCTCTACACGATCAATAGCGACTGAAATGTCGAAGATTTCTTCAAAAATTCGCTCATGGGGTCATGCTGCATGACTGAACTTTTTTTTAAATGATATAATTTCTTCCCACAGCTTGAAATTGTCACCAATTCTACGTAAATATGTAATCCAAGTAAGAAGGAATGCCTAGAAACATCGGGCGGGCGTGTTGAAGACAAATTAACTGGTGGGGGGGGTATAAGGGAAAAGTACCCTTGTTTCATTTTACCGTGGTAAGGGCACATTTCCAGTAAATTTTATTTAATAACTTTGTATGCGACAAAAATGAGGTAGGCAAGTTGATGTTCGGGATGTCCCCCAAAGATGAGTGGCATCCCGATCTACATTTGCAGTTAGGTAGGAACCTACTTGAGCTCTATTCTACGTAGGAAGAACATTCATAAAAATTCTTTGTATTTATAGTAGGTAGATGATTAGAAGTCTAGTATCTGCCTAACATAGAAAAAAGAAAGTGGGCATTGAAGAGGACGGGCTTTGAAATGTAGGACAAGTTTATTATCGCATGCCGATAACAACCTTGAACGGACTGGGAGAGGGCTCCCCTGGGAAAATACTTAGCCATTCATTTCAGTTCTAAAACACAAAGCTGAGGTTTGTTCCTGCGTTCTCACACTTGAAACTCAACGATTACAGCAGAGTGGGAGAAGTCACTTTATCGATGTTACCTGTGAAGAACTTCAGTGTTGCACAGGGACAGCCCCGTTCAGGAAGGTGACGTTTTGAAATTCCCTCCCAAACCCCTCCCAGATCGCCTTCTTGGTCTTCATCCACTTTTTCTAACCTTCTTCAATCGTTTTGTTTACGTTTTTCGCGTCACTTGTGGGCGTGTTCTGACTCACCGTTTCAGATGGTTTTAAACAATTGTACAGTTTATTTAAGTGTATTATGTTAGTAATCGAGTAAATCATCGTTTTCTTTGGTTAACGTGCGAACAGAGTGTTTCCTTCAAGACGGCCGTGCTGGATGAGATAACTTACCATCTTCCCAATAACCCACCCAAGGTAAAGCACCTGTTGTTTCTCTTGATATCCTGAATATTTGTTATAAGTTATAATACACGAATAGCATTTATGAATCGATTAAGCAACTTACCCCATAAGCGTTATATACACTTCAAGTGATATAAGGCTAACCTTGGTCAAAATAAGTAACACGGAGGTATCATCAACATTGAACAGTTGACTCAGCTTTTGACATTCCAACAACGCAAGTAGGTACCTACTTACTCCTGCCTCATCTATTTTCTGGTAGTTTCTCTTGGTTATACCGGTATTTACTACCGAACGTGTGAAGGATGGCTATTGTTATGAAAATGCCGTGGCTTTAGCTTGAAATAAACTTGGCCTCGTATGTATATTTACATAACGACGTGCCCAACCCATTGCCAAATGATCTAATCAACATACTACCCGTAACCTAGGTTACTCTTTCAATGATGCATGCTGCACTAGGTACTTAACCATGCCGTGTCATATATTGATGTTGGGATGATGACTTGAGATAGTGTTCACTTACCTACCTATATAGACTGGAAAAGTTTCATACGACTTGCTACATATATATGTTCTTACCTATAAGTAATTTATTTTCGGAGTAAATATTCAACTATGTAGCTTTGTTCCGAGGGAGTGTAGCCCATGTGTCAAAATCGTAAAAATGTTCTACCGTGTAACCAGAATGTATACACGTTCAATTTAGGTACCTTCTTTACGTAAAGGTGGGAATAGGGGTTACTAAATTAAAAAGTTGTAGGTTTTTATTAAGTTTGAGGTGACAAGAAATTTTGAAACAAGTTTCGTAAGAAGGTGCTTTTGTTTTTCGGAGTCGAAATCCAATCCTAACTAAAACGTAAGAAGCAGGTAAATTAATAGAAATTCCCACAGCCTGCTTATGACCTTGGAGTACAGAGATGAGTTCATTATACTGAATAATTATACACATTAGAATGAATTAATAAACAATCATTAAACACATACATAAATTTATAATTAACAGTGGCAACTATAATTAAAGTAGTGGATATCCACATTTAACCACTATGCACACTACTTGACAGTTAAAAGTTCGGACAGGCCATTCTGAATGCGGTTCTCATAATCGGTGTTCTGAACGAAATGTGAGGAGAACCATTCTAATCTGCAGTCCTATGAATTCGTAATTTTTCAGGCCAAAAGTAAAAGTAATGCTAAGGATTAACAGGGCCATCATACGGCCGAGATTATTATTCGGAGTGCTGGTTTGGTGGCTGATAATTTTGGGTCTTGCACCCATAAACACACAAGCCATGGTACAGTCAATGCAATGCATGTTACCACCAGGCTTATGAGGACAGGTGAGGGGAAACACAACTACCACACACTGACTCATAATAGACAATCAAGTCACCAGCTACACTAGGGTTTATCCCAGAAATGAAAATGCCACATGACGAGATTGGGAAAACTTACTTATGGAAGGATCCCACTACTTACGTCATAGGTGATAGAGAAAATTGCAACAAGATAGTGGGTCATTCTCATTTCATTTGCCGCTTTCATGCCCCTGACGACGAATTCTCACAATTCTTGACCAAAACTAGCGATTTTGGGGGAAAAAAAGGGTAGTATAAGTTGGGAGATCAACGAAGAAATAATTTGACTGCCCAAAATCCCCTTTAACCAATACACAGTGATGACGAATGAAACCTGAAATCCTGGAAACTCATGAGTGTTACTGTTCCCTCCTACCTAACACTTGAGTAGAAGTTAGGTAGTTACGAAACACTGTCTACACAATCTAGAACTGTCCAGGCTTACTAGCTGCAGAAGGTTGGTTCCTCTTTATTTAGAGTAAGGATTTACATTAAGATTTTCCCCAACCAGTGAAAAACTAGTTTTTCAGCCAGTCTCTCCATATCTCTTCTCAATGGGACCACAGGAGTGTTACCATTTTTGCGATCAAGAAGACCGATGGAAAATGGTGGGAAACAGTCAGATGTGAAGGTTATATTGTCCAGTTGAAGATGTGAGACTGCAGTGGAGTGCTTGGAGTTGCAGCAGTTTTTACAGTGAAAGAAGCCTAAAAACATGAGGAGTATTTTAATTTCAATTATGAGTGTTACACTAATTACGAGTGTTGTTGGTGCTTAGAAAAAATAATCCGATATCAAGAACCATACTGCTTGGTGACAGGTTTCAAACAGTAGCCATCCCCGAGTTTTGCCACTTCATCATCCTGTGTGACGCCATTTTTACTGGAAATTCTCATGAGTGTTACCTCTCAGGAGTGTGACCAAGGATGGGTAAAAAATATATAAAATACAACATCAATGAAAAACTCACTGTTCATCTATGGAACACAAATCTGCAATGTACAATGAGTAGTAGGTATTTGCCGATCTAACCTCATTTTTGAGCACTTTCATATTTCACGTCACTGAGGTTCTCAAACGACCCAAAGCGGCAAATGAAATGAGAATGACCCTCCCACGAACACAAAGGACTAGACTGTCGTGTTTTACAGACGGCAGTTGAATCTGAGGGCACAACCAAAACAGGCGCTGGTATATACATACCTGATTTGGGTATAGCTGTGTGCTTCACTCTGGATACACACACCACTGTCTTCCAGAGCGAGCTGTATGTCATTAACAGGTGTGTTGACAGCTTAATAGAGAATAACATGAGAAACAGACAAGTAGTCATACCATACTGATAGCCAGGCCTGCATCAAAGCAATGATGAATCCGGTCACTAACTCAACAGTGATAAAAGTGGCTAAAGATAAACTGGCCAAGTTAGGCACCCGATTTGACAACAAAGTGTATGTCAATCGGGTTCCAGGTCACGAGGGGCACAAGGAAAATGACGAGGTAGATCGCCTTGCCAAGTTGGGGTCGTCTAGAAACTATTACGGGCCGGCCCCAGCCCTAGGCATAACGCGGAATGCGTGTAAGGCCAAGGCAAACGCCTGGGCCATTAAAGATCTAAAAGAGCTATGGAGAAAAGAGGATACTAGGTATAGACAACCTAGGATGTGCATCTCTGGCTGTGATAAGAGTCGCTCAGACTAGATTATATCACAGTCTAGAACGCAAATGAGGAAAATAATTGGGGTCCTCACAGGGAATTTTAGCTTTAAGAGGACCCTTTTTGTCATGTCCAAGGTACCCTCTCCACTCTGTGAATGTGGAAACAGGGAGGGTACAGCTGAACACTTTCTGTGTGACTGTGATAGATTCTGGAGATCTAGGCAAGAGGCCTGGGACATTATACAATCGAAAGGGCCTCACTCAGAGACCTCGATTGAAAAAAGATCAAGAAGTTTGGTGCGCTAAGCCACAAATTTAGGGACATAGTGCAGCCGTAGATCCCCAAATCATCCCCCGTAGATCCCCATTTTATGGTCCAAGAGGCCTGCATCTATCAGTACACCCAAGCAAATAATCAATCACTCACCTTCAAAATTGTAGTAGGAGAAATGAACAATATTCCGCCAAAGTAAATTTTTACTTAAATCGCTGGTGTGACGAAGGAGGATGAACGCGTGGGCTGACATTGATGCAAGTACACTGACGAAGTATCCCCAAACATGACTTACCCAAGGTGATAACACAAACAGTAGAGTGCAACTCTAAATAGAGCTATTGCGAATGTTTCTAAGCACACTATGATCAGGTTACAACAGTCTCCCCTACACCAACTTCGATTTTACGCAATTCAATCGTATTCCTAATGCGGCTAATAAAGTAGCTCAAAAGCTCAGCCAAATCAGCAAAGCTCAGGTCAGCTTCTAAAATTCTACACTCAGTATGAAGTGTCACCAATTATGACCAGTAGCAGTATGACCAATATTAACGGAAATATGGACCGTAGCCAAAAAGCATTGCTAACTTCACCGAGCTCTCTATAGTCATCCAATTCTTAATGTTGTGGACCCAAGAAACAAGTATTACGTGCCGTCCGCCAATGCACAGATTGTTCATCCCTCAAGTCAGGAATAACTCGTTTTGACCAGTAGGTTGTCTGGAATAATTGCATGAATAAACCTACCTTGCTCTTGCTCCTATAACTAGTATTGTCCGAATCATATTTTCGAAGTGATTTTTCCATGATTTCACTTACAATGAGAAAATTTCCGGCCCATCATTGGTACAAAAAGTTCCAGTCGTGCTGCATGATCATATGAGCGAGTCTCCGTAAATTTTCGTATTATATTTATGCTAAATTGTTTTGAAATTTGGCCACTTCGAGTGCAAAATTTTTTATTAATTTTATGGAAAAAGAACGTATTAAACATATTAATCTGCTAATCAAAACAAGATTCTCGGTTTTAGGCTTTTTTGCAATTCTATCAATTTCCTGTATGTACATCACACATGTCCTAAAATTGTGTGTACCCATTTGCAGCATGCTATTTCTATTGGTCGCTGCAACCTTTGTCTAGTCGAAATGCTATGCGACCTGAGAGTTAGATTTGCCCAGAAATTCCAATTCATTTATATGAATACCTGGGCTATGAGGATGCTTGGTTTTATCTAGATGAACAGCATACGAGCTTTTGTAAGTCTTTATCATTGGTTAGACCCATCCTGGAAAATGCACTAGTGTTATTTTCAGCCTGGGGTGGGGGTTTTCTTTAAAATTTGCCGGATCATTTCAGTTTTTGCCTTTGTCTTCAAACGTGGAGATTGTGCATGCAGAATTGTAAGAAAAAGCAGCTAATGAAATCCCGGTAATGTGGATGCGCACACCTCACCCCATTACAATAATGGGCTAACAATGAGGAACTTCTAGAAGCTAAAACTAAGCAGTCCCTAAAAATTCGATCAAAATCAGATTAAAGTATAGGAAGCTATGAGTAGCTTGGAATTGTGTAATCAAGTGCTCATGTAGATGTAATACCGTGATCACAGATGGCTACCAGAGACCTGAGCTTCTCTCTGGAAAAAATACCAAGGTACGTTTGTACGATTTTATGATTAGCACAACTCGTTGCAGTGGAATAGTCTAGAAGTAAAAAAACTATACATTATTTCTGTAAAGCCACATTGCAAAAATCACATCTACAGTTACACTGCCATGCATTTTTAGTCTAATCACCATTCCACCAAACGCGACTTGCTGTTTCTAGTACATCTGATCAGCCCAGTAGGTACACCCCAATTGCCCTATATTCAACCGAGGACGGTTGATATTTGAACTCCCTGGAGATGTACTGCATTTCGACCCCAATTCAATGCAGTTCATCCGGGATGTCTTTAATGAATAATTGTCAACCTGCACATGGTTTCCATAATCTTGATCCACGCGTTAGCTAGCCAACTTGTTCAGAGTGCTCTGATATGCAGAAAGCAAGTAGATATCTTGATTTTGAAGGAGTAGAATTTAATCGCAGTTTGTTGGAATATAAGGGGGAATATACTTTCACTAAATTGATTGAATTCTCTCATTTTAATTTAATTTGGTTTCCGAGACCTATTAGGTAGCAAAAATATTTCCATTTTTGTGATGTGAAAAATTATCGTGCTCTATAATCTAAATTTCCCTCTATCTACAAGTTATCGATCCCCTGCCCAATTTTCTGTTCAGAGTAGTCCTTGCTTCTACTACTCAACAGGTACATCTATTTGAACCCCAACTATTCTTCTCTACTTTATTTCGGTTTTGATGAAATTTTGGATCACATTCAGATTTTGAGTTAGTAATATGGAAACATTTTGATATAATCTACAGAACTATGACAAATCAATATGAAAAACACCTCAGCCGCCAGTGTTGGGCATAATCTTATCGTGGAATACGATTGTAATCGCGGTAATTATTCGTTGATTCTAAGTCAATTGCGATTATATTCGGATTCGTGTAATCGTATTCATCTGTCGGCAATTATACGAATACAACCCATAAAAACGCTGAAAATTATTTCACAAAGGTTTATTATTTTTTTAATTGAGTATCATCGTAGTTTTAGTTGGCTTGCGTACGTCATAAGGCCCGTCCAGACGCCTCGGCGTGTCCTATTTCGAGTTACCACAACCTATACTTCTATAATTGTATACGTATGTTTATATTTCTCGATTTGAGCTCCTATCTATTCAAATAATCATTGCCTTAATAATATCATTATCTAAGTACGTACGAAAAGTCGAGACGATTTGTTATTAAATATGCGTAGGCAAAGCATTGGTATTAACACACAAATATGACCTAGAAAAAACGTATATTCATGCCTCGAAGGATCATGAAATTCGAAAGCAATACAAGTGTAGGAAGTTTTCCACGCCACCCTGGAAGTACTCCCTAGGTCTCGTTACCTGACAACCGGAGGTTCACCGCCCTATTACGCTTACACTATCATATCACTCATATTTTTCCATCAACATTCATTTGAAAGTTGTGCATTTTGAGATGAGTGAATTTTGTCCTAACATGTGAATAATAATTATTAGGTCGTGCAGTTGTGGTCGTGCATGATCTGGTCCTAAAGTGTTCTGTTGCGAAGTCCTACTGCCCATTGTTATCCTAACCGTGGAATATTAGCTTGCGCAGTTGTGGTTGAGCAGGTTGGAGTTTTAACACGTCAGTCTAACACTCAAAGCCTCAAAAAAGACACTTTTTCGCCCGTTTTTGGCCCATAGCATCTATGCGAGTAAAGCGATCGGGATGGTTAAACGTTAGGACCAACTAGGCCCCAAATGGAGTCTATGTGCGAAAGAACGGGTTTTTTTAAGTCAATTCTTAGGCCTTTTATGGCCCGGACGGCGAACGGCAGACGGACATTTCAAATTTGGATTCTACGCACCTTGAAACGTAAAATGACGAAGTTTGAGGGGGGTTATAAAAATTTTTTTCTATACGATCACATAGGCTTATTATTGGAAATAATAAACCAAAATGCGTCACGGTGATCAATTTCAATAGGACGTCCCTCCTATAATATGCGAAGCCTTGCTAATATTACCTAGCTTCAGAGGGACGTCCTATTGAAATAGATTTGAGACAAATAGGCTGGGCTCCAATCGTTGAATTCGCTTTAAGGAAGTCCCTCTGAAGCTAGGTAATATTAGCAAGGCTTCGCATATTATAGGAGGGAAGCCCTATTGGAAATGATGAACGTGACGTTGTATTCGTGTAATAGTCGACAGACGAATACGATTACACAAATATGAATACAATTGCAGTTGACTCAGAACCAACGAATTATTATCGCGATTACAATCGTATTCGTATTCGACGATAAGATTATGCCCAACACTGACAGCCGGCTGGTTGACTTTTAAATTTCTTAATTTATTAAATTTCTTAATTTTTAATAAAGCCCGACCATGGCTTTTTTGCCCCTTTTTTACTAGCGCTTAAAATCAACCCTCAGTTATTTTTGTGCGTTTTCATGCGAAAAAAACGCTGCAAATTATTTCACAAAGGTTTATTATTTTTTCAATTGAGTTTGATCGTAGTTTTAGTTGGCTTGCGTATGTCATAAGGCCCGTCCAGTCTCCTCGGCGTGTCCTATTTCGAGTTGCCACAACCTATACTTCTATAATTATATACGCATGTTTATATTTCTCGATTTGAGCTCGTATCTATTCAAATAGTTATTGCCTTAATAATATCATTTAAGTACGAACGAAAATTTGAGATGATATGTTACTAAATATGCGTAGGAAAAGCATTGGTATTAACACACAAATATGACCTAGAAAAAAACATATATTCATGCCTCGAAGGAGCGCTGTACCCACCTCATGGTGCCGCGGTGTATTATATGGGTATAACACGTAGAAGTAATAAATATCCATTCTCCTACACCCCTCTGCAACGCCCCTGGTCTCTCCAGCCACCACAAGGTGCCGCGGCGCCTCCTCTCACTCCACCCCCCACTCACCCCCCTCACCACCCACCCCTGCCAAGCGTGCCAGGCGTGCGTCTAACACTCAAAGTCTCGAAAAAGACACTTTTTCGCCCGTTTTTGGCCCATAGCATCTATGCGAGTAAAGCGATCGGGATGGTTAAACGTTAGGACCAACTAGACCCCAAATGGAGTATATGTGCGAAAGAACGGGTTTTTTAAAGTAAATTCTTAAGCAGGGTCCACACTATGCCAATGCCGGCCCGGGCCGTGCCGATCCCAACCCGCATAAAGTAGGTACAGATCAAAGGAAGCCGAGCCGAACAAAAATATACAGTGGGGACGTGCCGACCGGCCCCGAGCGGCTTCAGTTACAATTGAACCTCCGACCGAACTAGACGAATTATTTTATTTTCGACTCAGTTTGTTTAAGTAGGGTTTTTTATTGTTCATTTTAAGTAATGGAGTGGAATGACGAACAAGTTTTAGTGTTAATAGACTTATATAGAGAACGTCGTCTTCTATGGGATAGTTCAGATTCCCAACATAAATTAAAAAACCAAAGACACGACAGTCTCACAGAGATTGCTGTGTCTTTTGGAGTGGATAAAAATGAAATTGAGCGCAAATGGAAAAATTTAACCAGCCATTTTTGGAGGGAAAAAAAGAAACGTCTTTGACGTCTTTTTGGGGGCTGATTTAAAGCGAGTATCACCACAGCCATGGCTGACATAGCGACGTCATAGTCAGTAATCATTTTTAAAACACTAACACTGAAGGACACTTTGAAAAAACTTCTAAAAAGTACTCTTCAACGACGTACCAGTCTTGGTGTTGAAACTAAATAATGTAGGTAGAAATAACCCGGTCAGCTTCGTTTTCGGTGTGGACGTCGTGCCGGCCCGAACGTACCCGCCCGGCTTAGCCCACCCAGGTCAACCCGCCCGGCCTACCGCGGCATAGTGTGGACCCTGCTTTAGGCCTTTTATGGCCCGAATGGCGGATGGCGGACGGACATTTCAAATTTGGATTCTACGCACCTTGAAACGTAAAGTGACAAAGTTTGAGGGGGGGTTATAAAATTTTTTGCTACACGATCACATACCTAGGCTTATTATTGGAAGTAATAAACCAAAACACCTCCTGGATGATGACGTCAATTTTAATGACCGTTCGAATGTAAGTCCTATTGAAATAGATTTGAGACAAATAGGCTGGGCTCCAATCGTTGAATTCGCTTTAAGGACGTCCCTCTGAAGCTAGGTAATATTAGCAAGGCTTCGCATATTATAGGAGGGACGCCCTATTGAAATTGATGACCGTGACGCATTTTTATTATGGGTTGTATTCGTGCAATCGCATACAGACGAATTCGATTACACGAATACAAATATAATCGCAATTGACTTAGAATCACAATCGTATTCGACGATAAGATTATGCCCAACACTGACAGCCGCCTGGTTGACTTTTAAATTTTTATTTCGCAGCTTACTAGAATGCTCTTCATTGATGATCATTCGCTTTTAGTATATTTATTTGCATTGCTAGTATTACCAACTTCAAAGTATTTTGTGCTAATGATGTGACATGTTACTTACTAATTAGGACTTACTATTGAAAAAGAACCCTTTATTACAAACTAAATCACTCGCGACGAAGTTGTGGAAACCCATTTCAAAACGGAAGTTAGTGAAAAACGTTGTCTATTTCCACGAAAAATAAAGAGTTACAATGGTTAATCGATTTCGACGGTTAGGCCATCATCAGTAACAAACAATAACAAGTAATCATCAGTAACAATAACAGTTATTGTTTGTTACTGATGATGGCCTAACCGTCGAAATCGATTTAACATTGAAACTCTTCATTTTTCGTGGAAATAGACAACGTTTTTGACTAATTTCCGTTTTGGAACCCTTTATTACGTCACCCTCCTCACTCATCTTTAGAGAATGACGATAAGTAACTTAGTAGGGACTAGAATGGTCGATCGACTATATACGCGATCGGAACGTGAATCACAGTCTATCCACCTGTCACGCGCGAACACTATCTCTGGTCACGAATGTGGAGCTTTGACTTCGAAATGATGACTAGAGAACTTGAAAAACACCCGAACAGAGACGCTTTTCACGGTAGAACGATCCTATTTCAGGGAGGGAAGTGGGAGCAGCCGCCTCGCATGGCAGTTCGGACTGTTATGCGGTGCTTTGAATAAAACATTATTACGTTTGAGCGCTTTTCAATGAAGGGACTTCCAGTGTCGCACAGATTGTCGGCATCTCCGAACGTCGGGTCCGAACCGAACGCGAACATGGGAGTTTACATCACGTCGAAAACGCTCTACTTGGATGGCTCGTGCATCCCGCGTGTAAGTTACTTTTCTTATGATTTGATTTATTCATTTAGCAAATTTATAATTAATTAAGAACAGGGTGGCCCCCAACTGGAAATGTCAAGGAATTCTTGGCGTCGGGAAAAGTCAGGGAATTTTGCAAAAACCACCAAATGTCACGGAATTTTTTAATGAAAACTTTGTGTAATAGTTTGCTGCGTTTTGACATTTTATGTCTTTACTTTGGCACATGAACGAAAAGCGTTAAAAAAAAGCGTTACGGTTGGTTTTCTGATGATTTCCGCTTACAACCGATTCGTTGATAGGGAAATGTTACTTCGTCATTTTTCATCTCACAAAATTCGTTGACCATTCGTTCGAAAGCTCTCGATTTATCCAACCATATTATGTTAACTACTGCGAACTGCGTGACCAACAAGCTGAGTTATGAGCATGGTTATATAAGTAATTGGTTACACACAGGTGATCATTCTCAATAATTGATATTGTGAACATGATTGCAACCGCTTGTTAATTTCTGATGATTTCATTGAGCTGGTGTTGCGATGACTTGATTCATAGCAGGTGATCCGAATATTGCGAGAACGGTTTGATTTGTGAAGCGGTGTAAATAATTTTAATAGGTTATTTCGTATTTTAAGCTGTAATTTCGTATGTAGCCTCTTTAGGACATTTACTTGATGATGCCCAGGGTCCGGATCAGATGAGTGGCTCTTAAAGCTAATTTCTATGCTTTACACTCTAGGAAGCTGTAATTTCATATGTAGCCTCTTTAGGACATTTACTTGACGATGCTCAGGGTCCAGATCAGCTGAGTGGCTCTTAGAGCTTGCATACGAGTCTGCAACTAAAGACATAAAATGTCCCAATGTTTTGCAGACTCGTATACAAGCGTTTGTTAGATTGTTTTAAAACGTTAATAAAAGAATAAAGTTAATTACCAGTTCTTTTTAAAATTAAAACATATTTTGATAGGCTCTGTCTATCCCACCCATTTTTTAAAATAAACATTGTGTAATAGTTTGCTGCGTTTTTAGGTATGTTCGAACTCCTCGTATTTTCGTAAATTATCGTACTGTATTATGTTACATTGTTTTGAAAATTAAGGACTTTGATGGGAAAGAAATTGTTATTTACCAATTTTATGACAAAAAACCCGTTCTGAATAATATTCTGCGATTCAAAATAGATTTTGGATTTTAAACTTTTTTGGAGTTTTTATGGATTTTTAGCACATTTTAATGAAATCTAAGTACATTTTCAGCATAATTTTGCACATTCATTTTCAAATGTTCTATTTTATAGTTAATAAACTTTATTTTAGCAATATTGTGCTAAAAAATATAAATTTAACGATTTTAGCCGTTTTTTGCTTTTTTCAGTACTTTTTTTGAAATTTTGCCAATTTAATGTGCAAAAAAAAAAAAAAAAAAAAATGCTGGCCAACAAACTCGTATTTTTGTTTGGGAAGCTTAATTTTTTGGCGCAAGAACAGAATTTCTATCTCAGTCCTAAAGAGAGTTATCGTCTGGAAAGACACATATATAAATAAACACACACACACACTTTTTTTTTATTATTATTTTTTTTTTAAGAAACCTTCCCTCAAAGACGGAGGGGGCACGCCATTAAATTGAAAAATAAACAAATAAAATAAAAAAGTCGGGAGGACGCCCAGGTTTACCCGACGCCGGCTCTAGGAATAAGGGAAGTTGTGGGACAAGGAGGAAGAATGGGATGAAAGGAAGTGCCCCTATAAAATGACCACCAGTTCAAGTAAGAACCCCTCAGGACGCGGGTGGTGATACCACGGAGTACTCCTGCCGAGATGCCCAACTCGAGTAACTCCGTGGCGCTTTTCCCGCACCACACCCCGCGCCATGACACGGTCGCGGCAATGACCTTGATGTTATTAGGTGCCACTCCTTTTAGCTCAGATATCGCTTGGCGCAGATCATTTCTATCATATTTGCTTTTCTTAGCCCGCCAAGTCTGCTCCATGTCCACGCTGCCACTGACAACCTGGACATCCAGGATAATGGCAGACCCATCGGGCTTGATCGCAACGATATCTGGCTTCTTGCCCTGGTCACTCGGCATGTGGTACAGTCTCTCCCTTTCGACATCCCAACCGGTAGATGACAAAGCACCTGCTATCTGCTTGGCAACCGCATCGACAGACACACACACACACACACAAACACTCGAACACAGACTTCGAAATGTTTACTTTTTGTCAGGGAAATCTGAAGTTCGGTCAGGGAAATTTAAAATTTCCATTGGGGGGCCACACTGAAGCTTTACCAAACTTTAAGAATGTGACATTTTCAAAAATTTTCTCTGTAGTAATCTGTTTTGGAATAGTCTGAATTTCGATTGTATTTAATTACAGAGTGTCCTGCTAACTATGTAGGTACCTCCACTACATTTTTTTTTATTTTTGAAGATATCAAAAAATGAAGAGAGTACCTCCCATTCATTTCTTGAATAGTACCCAACGTGAAATCGAATGTTGATTATCACGCGCCACAGTGGCGCTATCGCATTTCTAAAGGGGAAACCTAATCAGCGAATTTTAGAGGAATCCTAGAGTTTAACGCTTTTTCATTAGTATAGATTAATTATTATTGCAGTTTCGCAGTCTACATCAAACTTCATTGAAAAAGTTCGAGTAATGCAGCATGATCGTATGAGCGAATTTTTGTAAACTATCGTATTATATTACGTTTTACTGTTTTGAAATTTGAGTACTTTGACTGCAAAGAAATGGTTTATTATCAATTTTATGGCAACAAAGTTTGTTCTAAATAAAATTCTGCGATTCAAAAAAGATTTAGAAATGTAAGCTTTTTTAGGGAGCTTTTATAAATTTTCCAGCAAATATTAATACAATTTAAGTCAAATTTTGTGCATACATTTTTTAATGTTGATAAACTGTTTTACTAAAATTTTGCTAAAAATATATATTTAGGAAACAGTTTTTAGCCATTTTTAGCGATTTTTTGAGTAACTTTTTTGAAATTTTACCAATTTAGTGTGCTCAAAAAGTTTTGGCCAACGAACTCATCCTTTTGCTTTGAAAGCTGCAAACACATTAATCCGAAAACAGAAAACTAACCAACATTATACAATATGATAATTTACGAAAATTCGCTCATACGGTCATACAGCATGACTGGAACTTTTTAAAAATTAGAGAACGGTGATTTGAAATGGAGGAATCTGTTTTGAAAATGGACACATCCAATTCTTAATATGACATCCGAAATTCGCAATGGGTTTTGAAAGTTTATATTTGACTTGGAAGTGCTAGATTTATATACATACTCAATCAAAAATCTTAAAGTACACAGTTTGGCCTTGGATTTCAAAATGCCTGAAAACAATGTCAAGAAAGTGGCTCCTATCATTTTTCGATCCTATGCAGTTAAAGTAGCTCGATCTTGTAGTAAGTTCGCTAAAATTTTATTGGTTTACTGTGGAACACTTGAAGGAGTTATATAATAAAATAGAATCTGGTTGACATCGATTACCTTTAGCCGGCTGAAAATTCTTGCCTCTGCCTACTTACTCTGAGAACGAACATTCATTGTCAGAGCTCCTTCATTGTCAAGTTAATTGCTCAAGGCGTTGACGCTCGTTTTTAGATCTCTGAACGGGCTTGATGAGTCTCCACGAAGAACGAATATTTTTCTTATACTTCCACGTGTGAACGCTTTTCAAAGGCATTACCTATCTCGGAATCGAGTATATGTTGACAGCGTTTATTAATTATAAATCCGTAGTGTGAAGGGATTCGTACATCTATACTATATTGTATGAATTTGAAGTAATATTGTAATATCAATTTTACTCTTCACTCATCAAATCCCATTTCGAGCGATCGTTGATGGAAAAGTGAAGCATTTGTAGATACAATGAAGCAAATCATCGTTGATACTTTTTTCCAGAAGATTTTTGTTAAAGAAAGCCGTGAATTTAGGCTTTCTCAAGAATGAAAGCTAAAAAGTTGCAGTCACGTGGACAGGGTGGCCCCCAACTGGAAAAGTCAGGGGAAACCTGGAATTTTCAGGGAATCCTTTGCTTCGGGAAGTCAGGGAATTCTGCAAATACCACCAAATGTCAACGAATTTGTTGAATGAAAACTTGGTAGAATAATTTGAAGCGTTTTAGCGAATTTTTGAAGAAAATTAAGCTATTGCTCTCGCCTCATAATTTGTAGAATGTGAATTTTTGAAAAAAAATTATGCAGAAATTCGTTTCAGGCTATTCTGAATCATATTCTGAAGTTTAACGCATTTTTTTATGTATGTATGTATATATGTATGTGTCATTCCAGACGATAATTGTGTAAGAAACTTCAAACAAATTTTAAAATGTTAAGGACACAAAACGAAAGTTCAAGTTCGTTGGCCAGCATGATCGGATTACATCTTCGGGTTGAAATTTTCAAAAATGTAGTCAACAATTTCAAAATAGCCTGTTTTTTTTTATTTGTTGTGCGAAATAATTTTTTCAGCATACTAACATGTGGTATATTCGGAATCAGCGTAAAATTTCCTATAAGAATATGTATCAAGTTTTCAAAAATTTCAAAGTTGAAAAATCAGTCAAAAATCGAAATATTGCCGTTCGCTAGTTGTACAAATCGGCAATATTTGCATGAAACATTGTCCAAATTCAGATTGAACTACTCTTATGGAAGTATCCCTGTATAACCAATCCTAGAACCATGCTGTTTAAAACGTAGGTAGCAGGTGGTTGTTAAAAAAAAAAAAAAAAAAAGTAATCACAACTGATGAGTTTACTCTGTGAAATATTCCGTCCTCCGACTCTCTTGGTCGCTCTCTTTAATGTTTTACGCTCAACTGTTTTAGGACTTGATGTTGCTTTAATACTGAGTGTGGCTTAGAAATTATGAAGAAGTTCTATTTATGTACGTACTAGCACGCAGACCCAAGGCCTGGCTCCGCTCGGCCGTCAGTAACGTTAATCCCAAGGCCTCCCTCCATCGAAATCTTTGAATACTTACCTACATTTGTCTTTAAATCCACAAGATTAGTTTAATAATAATAAAGTATGAGTACCTCCTAATTATTTTTAATAATTTGATTCCATGTTTGTCTATCAAAATCATAAACTAAAATTTCTCTACACGATCAATAGCGACTGAAATGTCGAAGATTTCTTCAAAAATTCGCTCATGGGGTCATGCTGCATGACTGGACTTTTTATAGGTATATTATAACTCCTAATCAATCAAACTTCACGTATTATTTCATAGGTGAGTTAATACGAATGACAAAAATAATTATCAAGAGTTGTGGTTCAGCTGTTCAAAAGTAACAACGCTACAAGTACATAAAAGTCCAGTCATGCAGCATGACCCCATGAGCGAATTTTTGAAGAAATCTTCGACATTTCAGTCGCTATTGATCGTGTTGAGAAATTTTAGTTTATGATTTTGATAGAAAAACATGGAATCAAATTATTAACACATGCACAGAGTAAACTCATCAGTTGTGATTACATTTTTTTTTTTTTTTTTTTTTAAAGCACCTACTACCTACGTTTTAAACAGCATGGTTCTAGGATTGGTTATACAGGGATACTTCCATAAGAGTAGTTCAATCTGAATTTGGACAATGTTTCATGCAAATATTACCGATTTTTACAACTAGCGAACGGCATTATTCCGATTTTTGACTGATTTTTCAACTTTGAAATTTTTGAAAACTTGATACATATTCTTATAGGAAATTTTACGCTGATTTCGAATATACCACATGTTAGTATGCTGAAAAAATTATTTCGCACAACAAATCACAAAAAAACAGGCTATTTTGAAATTCTTGACTACATTTTTGAAAATTTCAACCCGAAGATGTAATCCGATCATGCTGGCCAACGAACTTGAACTTTCGTTTTGTGTCCTTAACATTTTAAAATTTGTTTCAAGTTTCTAGCACAATTCTACGGACAGTTATCGTCTGGAATGACACATACATACATATATACATACATACATACATACATACATACATACATACATACATACATACATACATACATACATACATAAAAAAATGCGTTAAACTTCAGAATATGATTCAGAATAGCCTGAAACGGATTTCTGCATAAAAGTTTTTCAAAAATTCACATTCTACAAATTTTGAGGCGAGAGCAATACCTTAATTTTCTTCAAAAATTCGCTAAAAAGAGAACGGATATGCCATTGGCTTCTCTGATAACTGCTTCACCTAGAGTAAACCATTTGTGAGAAAAATCAACTGAGTATTGAACTAGGGAAAAAAAACCCAGCTAGGGAGTCCCGAAACTAGTTTGTATACATGGGTAAGCTAGGACTTCTCAGGAGGGTTAAAGGAGGGGAAATTGGTCCATTGGGATATTTGAGCACTTCGTTTGTTTTTTTCTTTAAATTATACAGTTTTCGTTTTAGAAGCATTAAAAGTGCAATAGAATGACGAAATTTTTTTTTTTTTTTTTTTTTACGTTTTTTAAGGAAATTTGAAGTTTGGTCTGGAAAAGTCAGGGGGCCACCCCGTGTAGATCCCTTGACCATCCCTCTCAAATTTCAGCTTCCTGCGTTGAATAGGAAAGAAAATGGCTTAGGAGCTCACTCAGCTGATCAGTGATCACCCAGGCGTCTTCAGCATTCTCCCTTGAGCCTCCCTCCCAAATTTCAGCTTCGGTTACATAGGTTACACCAGGTTACACGATCCTTAGCTTATTTAACCACCGTTTCACGAATCAAACCGTTCTCGCAATATTCGGATCACCTGCTATGAATCAAATCATCGAAACACCAGCTCAATGAAATCATCAGAAATTAACAAGCGGTTGCAATCATGTTCACAATATCAATTATTGAGAATGATCACCTGTGTGTAAACAATTATTCAGATAACAATGCTCATAACTCAGCTTGTTGGCCACGCACTTCGCCGTAGTTAACATAATATGGTTGGATAAATCGAGAGCTTTCGAACGAATGGTCAACGAATTTCGGGGGATGAAATAGGTACCATTTTCCGAGCAACGACTCGTTGTAAGCGGAAATCGTCAGAATGTTGTCGTCACAGATTTCGTCCCACATTTCGTCCCAGTATTCGTTAGCTTTTTTGCCTAGTTAGTCCATGGCTAAAACACATTATGTGTTAAAACTCATCTAGATAAAAGCGATTCAGAAGAAATTTTGGATTTAATCACATTTTTCACCATGATTTTGTTATGCCCTGGTTCATCGTTGACAAATTTGTTTTGACTGAAATGCTGCTAAAAATGACCAACTTAACAATTTTTCGCCATTTTTAGTTATTTAGCACGCTTTTTTATTCTATTTGGCCATTTTAATGTGCTCAAAAAGTGGCCAACGAACTCATCCTTTAATTTGGAAAGCTTGATTTTTTTTGGAGCAAGAACGGAATTTTATCTCAATTCTAAGGAAAGTCATCATCTGGAATGACGCATGCACTCACATAAGTTTGAAGTCTTTCTTGTATCTCAAGCCAGAGATTGGAGGCCATCCCATTATTGTTATTACTCATTGTCGTTGCCTAATACCTCCAGTATACTCTTACAGGTAGGTAGAGCCTACCTACCTCCCCCTTGACATTGACCTGCCTAGAGGATCGCCTTGTCTTCTCCCGTACATCATTCTCGTTTATTTCCCAGGCCGCTGGAACTTTCATGCGTCAGGGAGCCGTCGCCACGTTCGCGGAGATCGTATCTTCCTATGTTGTCATCGTCTCCTTCAAGTCGTTCATCTTCTCTTTCCAGGTCGATGCTCGAAACACGTCCATCATGAGCAGCCTGAATATCGTTAATGTAGTTGCTGTGTACAAACTTGTTCCACTTATCGTCAACTTCAAATCCTTGAAATGATATCTAGTAGGTACCTCAGCTCTGTAAAATTAGTAACTACCTATTTTCGACATTTTATGTCTTTGCTATGGCACACAAACTAAAAAAAACGCTGCAAATTATTTCACAAAGGTTTATTATTTTTTCAATTGAGTTTGATCGTAGTTTTAGTTGGCTAGCGTACGTCATAAGGCCCGTCCAGACTCCTCGGCGTGTCCTACTTCGAGTTGCCACAACCTATACTTCTATAATTATATACGCATGTTTATATTTCTCGATTTGAGCTCCTATCTATTCAAATAGTTATTGCCTTAATAATATCATTATCTAAGTACGTACGAAAAGTCGAGAGGATATGTTATTAAATATGCGTAGGAAAAGCTTTGGTATTAACACACAAATATGACCTTAAAAAACTTAAATATGACCTTGAAAAAAACATATTCATGCCTCGAACGAACGCCGGCGCCGTACCCACCACAAGCCGCGGCGCCGGCGCCTCCTCTCACTCCCCTAAATTACGTAACATATCATTAGACTGTTACAAAACGGAAGTTAGTGAAAAACGTCTATTTCCACGAAAAATTAAGAGTTACAATGTTAAATCGATTTCAACGGTTAGGCCATCATCAGTAACAAACAATAACTGAACACACATTAGAAAGGACATAGCTTTTATAGTCACAGGTGAAGGGAGATTGAATCCCATTGGTCAAGAGAAAGGAAAGAGTCAGGAGGTAAACCAATAAAGTGCAAACAAAGTGAAGGGGGATTATAGCTAATTAGATGAAGTGAAAGCGGGAAAAATAACTGAACATGGTTTCAACAGTGTGAAGGGAAAATCCCAAGCTTTATAAAAATGAACTTATCAGTGGTGAAATATATTGAGGTATATCTTCATTTAAACATTTACCAGATCTGTCAGTTTTGATAATTTCGAATTTTTCAAGTACATTCAACATACCTCCCTTTGGACAAAAATGAAGAAATTCTACAAACTGTCTATCTGTCAAATCAAAATTGTAACTATGATTGGATTCGTTAAGATGTTTTGCAAATGTAGACTTACCCTTATTTTCCCTGAAATCCTCTTGATGCTAACGGAAGTTAGTGAAAAACGTTGTCTATTTCCACGAAAAATAAAGAGTTACACTGTTAAATCGATTTCGACGGTTAGGCCATCATCAGTAACAAACAATAACTCAATAACTAACAATAACTCAATAACTAACTAAGTTATTGTTTGTTACTGATGATGGCCTAACCGTCGAAATCGATTTAACAGTGTAACTCTTTATTTTTTGTGGAAATAGACAACGTTTTTCACTAACTTCCGTTTTTAAATGGGTTTCCACAACTTCGTCGCGAGTGATTTAGTTCGAATCATAGTTGAATTCATTGATCAAAAATCTTCGGTATTTTCCGGCTTCTCTTACGAATTTGACCAAGTTACTCAGGTTACAGTTGCCATTCAGAACTTCTATGGTTTCCCTTCCGTGAGTGACCCCTTGCCCCAACATGCCACCCTAATTCCCTCAAATTTATTGGCCAGCCCTTCTCTCCACCATCTATAATTAACCTAAGCATTTCTGTTCGGGCTCTGCTATAATCCGAATTTTGTATAAGTCGTGTAAATTCCTAAATGCTAATCCTCCATTCTGATTCCTGTCCAGCTTTGCATAAAGTTGATGGTGCGCTGAATTTTTTGCCTCATTTTCTAATTCTATTCGCCATTTTAGTCTCAATTTATCTATTACTTCATTCATTATTTTCTCCCATGCATTGTTCTCTATAGTCATGCCCACAAGTCCAACCAATTGCTCGTATTCTCTGTACCAAGCTATATTTTCTTTTATTACACTTTCTGCCACTATCCGCGGAAATCTGTGCTCGGGGTATTTCAACACTTTGGCGGTGCAACCCACTTGTAGCTGCAATGTGTGAATATAGAGGGGGTCAAAACCACTTTCCGAATATAACGCAAATTGGGGGTATTCTGGAGAAAGGAAAATATTTTTTTAAATAATATCTTTGTAGTGGGTCATAGTAGTGTCAAATCAACACAATTTAAATTTAAATTTTACCTCACCATTTTAGATTTTGCTCAAATTTGGTATACTCATAGTAGGTGTTGAGACTAAGAAAAATACCAAATTTTAAATTTTTATCTCAAACCGTTTCTTAAATATGGCCATGTAAAACTTACAAAATCTCGCCAAAAAACCATGAACGGATTTTATACTATTCGCTCTACGAACTGTCCTAATTGAGCTAGAGAGCTGGGGGAGGTCTCATTTTGCAGCTTTTTTTATGCTCTTTCCAGTGATAGTCAACAGGACATAGGTTCTAATAACAAAAATTTTGTCAAAATACAAATTAAAATTTTTATTTAATTTTTTTCCAAAAAGTACATAATTTAAAATTTTCAAAATATTCCTATAAATACTTAGTACGGTTGTAAACAATCTGACAAAATATAAATATGGGGTGATGATGGGTTCATTGTTAAAAAAAAAATATTCCTGACACTAGTTTTCCACTAATAGCCCGGTTTTGACTAAATAATAAACATATTACGTACTTTTACCAAAGAGGTGAGCTATTTAATTAAATATATAAAGGAATACTATGTATAAAGGTAAAAAATATCAGAAATATTAATTCAAAATACTATCTTGTTAAAACAAAACCAATAACCATATATATACTCCAATAAAAATTAAGTTATTTAGGTTGTTAACTTTAATTTTATACAATTTAAACCAAGTTAAACAAAGCCTATTAATTAGTAAAACAATAATCTTGAACATTTCTATAACAATAAATTTGAAAAAGGTATGAAAATAGTATACTTAAATAGTTATGTAATAATTCTGGTACAAACAAATTAATCAAAATTTACATAATATTGTACATATTTACGAGGGGCTCGCCAAAAGTAAGGTTCCCTACGCTAGAAAAAATAGTAGACAAATTTTTTTTTAATTTTTTATATTTTTTTCCGATTCTACAGATTGTTTTCTATTTTTCAACATAATCACCATTTCTCTCAATACATTTTTGAAAGCGTGGCACGAGTTTTTGAATGCCGTCCTGGTAGTGCTGCGTGCCCACCTTCCTCAGGTAGTTGTTGACTTCCGCCTTCAGCTCTTCGTCGTCGCGGAAGTGTTTCCCTCCCAGGTGCCCCTTCAACTTCGGGAAAAGATGAAAATCTGAGGGAGCAAGTCGGGGAAAGTGGTCGCAGCGACAACCCGGTTTCTTTTGTGCTCGTCGCTCAACAGCCTGGGCACCCAGCGAGCACAAACCTTGCTGTAACCAAGATTTTCTGAGACGATCCTATTGACTGACCGTACGCTCGTTCTGTCCTTGATCGAAACTGGAAGCTCTTCAAAGATTTCTTCAATCGTCAGCCGACGATCGCCTTGCAAAATTTCTTCAACAGCGTCAACAATGTCTCCTTCCCGAGCGGTAGAGGACCTCCCGGAACGCGGTTCGTCTTCAACATTTTCTCGGCCGTTCAGAAAACTTTCTCTCCATTTCCGGACTTTTTGAACACTCATGCACTTTTCACTATACACTGACGAAAGTTCCTTGTGAATTTCAGTCCCGGATTTACCTTTTAACGTGAAAAAACGAATTATTGCTCTCAGTTCAGAGGCGGACACGGATGGGGTTGCACTCGACATGTTTACAAGACTGATACGGTCGACCAGGTTATCGGATCACTTCCCTCCAAAAATCAGTGTGGCCACCACATCCTAGCGGAATATCCCGCCAAGTTTCAAATTTTTCCCGCGCTCCGAAGCCGAATTACAAAATAGGGAACCTTACTTTTGGCGAGCCCCTCGTATGATGATGAAGTAGGTATACGAGTTGGTAACTAAATGTATCTAAGAGTAAAAAAAGTAGAAAAAAAAGTAAATCTAGCTGAAAGCGATCTTAGCGAAAACCCAACTGGCTTTTACAAAATGTAATTCCGTAAACTGAGATAATGTTTAGGGAAACTGCTGTCAACTCAAAACTTAATTTTTCCTCAGGTTAGTGTTGATCTAGATAGTTGTTTAAACATTATCGTTAGTACTGCACCAATTGTGTTACATTTACTCGTATACCTACTTCATCATCATAAATATGTACAATATTATGTAAATTTTGATTAATCTGTTTGTACCAGAATTATTACATAACTACGAGTATTTAGGTAGACTATTTTCATACCTTTTTCAAATTCATTGTTATAGAAATGTTCAAGATTATTGTTTTACTAATTAATAGGCTTTGTTTAACTTGGTTTAAATTGTATAAAATTAAAGTAAACAACCTAAATAACTTAATTTTTATTGGAGTATATCTATGGTTATTGGTTTTGTTTTAACAAGATAGTATTTTGAATTAATATTTCTGATATTTTTTACCTTTGTACATAGTATTCCTTTATATATTTAATTAAATAGCTCACCTCTTTGGTAAAAGTACGTATAGGAATATTTTGGAAATTTTAAATTATGTACTTTTTGGAAAAAAATTGAATCAAAATTTTCATTTGTATTTTGACAAATTTTTGTTATTAGAACCTATGTCCTGTTGTATATCACTGGAAAGAGCATTAAAAAAGCTGCAAAATGAGACCTCCCCAGCTCTCTAGCTCAATTAGGACAGTTCGTAGAGCGAATAGTATAAAATCCGTTCATGGTTTTTTGGCAAGATTTTGTAAGTTTTACATAGCCATATTTAAGAAACGGTTTGAGATAAAAATTTAAAATTTGGTATTTTTCTTAGTCTCAACACCTACTATGAGTATACCAAATTTGAGCAAAATCTAATATGGTGAGGTAAATTGGGTGTGTTGAATTGACATGGAATGACCCTAGTGCCTCTACCTAGTCGTATTTTACGTAGCCCCATATTTGTGCACTGTAGCGCGCCATAGCTCGTATGGTTATTTATTTATATTTGTACGGGCGAACCCAATTACATTATTTCATTAAAAAAAAAAAAAGGAATCAATTGGACGGAAACTAACGAAAAGAAAAACTGTTTGACTTGAGGCACTGAAAGTACTGAGTGGTGTGAGGACTTAGGGGAAAAATCCATTGAATTGAATTTAATTAGGGGTGGGACGCGCATATCGCCGATCTGAAGGAAGAGAACGGGCTGGAGAAGAAGTCCAAGTCAGGGTTTAGACGCGTAAGGTAGTTTGCCGTGCGATGAAGCCTGCACAGTGGCCGGTTCAGCAGGTAGTTCGTCGACGAGAAGGGATTCAGAAAGGGCAGAGTGGAGCGAGTTGACTGAGGAATCCTGAAGGCGATCTTGGTCAGAAGATACGGCGAATCAAGTCAGTTATTCACAAGTTTGCACATAACGGATATGTCGGATATCAGCCTCCTGGTCTCCAACGTCTGCAGACCGCATGTTTGAGCAGGGACTCGTAATTCACCTCAGACGAAGGAATGCCGAGTTTAAATCCGATGTACCGGAGAAATCTCCTCTGAACTCTCTCCAATGCGTACTTGTGGACCGTGTAGAAGGGCGACCAAACCGCGGATCCATATTCCGGGTTGAATCCGGGCAAACTCCCTGGTGTTTCGCTTGATGAAGCCCAGGGCCCTGATTGCGGTGGCAGCAATTGATGTAATATGCTTATATTTATTGTTGCATGTATATTGATGTAATGTTGTGTATTGATGGTTGCCTCATACACTCAGTGTCTGGGGTAATTCCATGTCAAATCAACACACTTTAAATATAAATTTTACCTCACCATTTTAGATTTTGCTCAAATTTGGTATACTCATAGTAGGTGTTGAGACTAAGAAAAATACCAAATTTTAAATTTTTATCTCAAACCGTTTCTTAAATATGGCTATGTAAAACTTACAAAATCTCGCCAAAAAACCATGAACGGATTTTATACTATTCGCTCTAGGAACTTTCCTAATTGAGCTAGAGAGCTGGGAGAGGTCTCATTTTGCAGCTTTTTTAATCCTCTTTCCAGTGATATACAACAGGACATAGGTTCTAATAACAAAAAATTTGTCAAAATACAAATGAAAATTTTGATTCAATTTTTTTCCAAAAAGTACATAATTTAAAATTTTCAAAATATTCCTATAAATACGTAGTACTGTTGTAAACAATGTGACAAAATATAAATATGGGGTGATGATGGGTTCATTGTTAAAAAAAAAATATTCCTGACACTTGTTTTCCACTAATAGCCCGGTTTTGACTAAATAATAAACATATTACGTACTTTTACCAAAGAAGTAAGCTATTTAATTAAATATATAAAGGTATACTATGTATCAAGGTAAAAAATATCAGAAATATTAATTCAAAATACTATCTTGGTAAAACAAAACCAATAACCATAGATATACTCCAATAAAAATTAAGTTATTTAGGTTGCTTACTTTAATTTTATACAATTTAAACTAAGTTAAACAAAGCCTATTAATTAGTAAAACAATAATCTTGAACATTTCTATAACAATAAATTTGAAAAAGGTATGAAAATAGTCTACTTAAATAGTTATGTAATAATTCTGGTACAAACAGATTAATCAAAATTTACATAATATTGTACATATTTATGATGATGATTAGGTATACGAGTAAATGTAACACAATTGGTGCAGTACTAACGATAATGTTCAAACATCTATCTAGATTAACACTAACCTGAGGAAAAATTAAGTTTTGAGTTGACAGCAGTTTCCCTAAACATTATCTCAGTTTACGGAATTACATTTTGTAAAAGCCAGTTGGGTTTTCGCTAAGATCGCTTTCAGCTAGATTTACTTTTTTTACTTTTTTTACTCTTAGCTACATTTAGTTACCTATTCGTATACCTAATCATCATCATAAATATGTACAATATTATGTAAATTTTGATTAATCTGTTTGTACCAGAATTATTACATAACTTTTTAAGTAGACTATTTTCATACCTTTTTCAAATTTATTGTTATTGAAATGTTCAAGACTATTGTTTTACTAGTTGATAGGCTTTGTTTAACTTAGTTTAAATTGTATAAAATTAAAGTAAGCAACCTAAATAACTTAATTTTTATTGGAGTATATCTATGGTTATTGGTTTTGTTTTACCAAGATAGTATTTTGAATTAATATTTCTGATATTTTTTACCTTGATACATAGTATACCTTTATATATTTAATTAAATAGCTCACCTCTTTGGTAAAAGTACGTAATATGTTTATTATTTAGTCAAAACCGGGCTATTAGTGGAAAACTAGTGTCAGGAATATTTTTTTTTTAACAATGAACCCATCATCACCCCATATTTATATTTTGTCACATTGTTTACAACAGTACTAAGTATTTATAGGAATATTTTGAAAATTTTAAATTATGTACTTTTTGGAAAAAAATTAAATCAAAATTTTCATTTGTATTTTGACAAAATTTTGGTTATTAGAACCTATGTCCTGTTGTATATCACTGGAAAGAGGATTAAAAAAGCTGCAAAATGAGACCTCTCCCAGCTCTCTAGCTCAATTAGGAAAGTTCCTAGAGCGAATAGTATAAAATCCGTTCATGGTTTTTTGGCGAGATTTTGTAAGTTTTACATAGCCATATTTAAGAAACGGTTTGAGATAAAAATTTAAAATTTGGTATTTTTCTTAGTCTCAACACCTACTATGAGTATACCAAATTTGAGCAAAATCTAAAATGGTGAAGTAAATTGGGTGTGTTGAATTGACATGGAATGACCCTTTGGCGTCTAGTGGCTCTCGCCGTTTCCTTATGAGTGTTCCCATACCATACTCATCGCATGTTTTGCTTCCACAACCTTTTTTCCAAAATGGACTCCTAGATCCAGGCGTGGGGTTAGTGTTATTCCCAGATACTTTATTGTTTGGTAACTTTAAACATCGAAGGACATCCGCGCTCTTTCTAATAAGTTTTATATGTTGGTGTGGTGTTGTGTTGCAGATGACGAAGAGAAGGACGCTCTCAGGGAACGTGGCAATCGGAATGTTTGTCCTCGCCCTCGTATTCATCATTGTGTCATTTTGTTCCACTAGTTGGCTCATCTCTGACTACAGGTAATTTTACTTTATATATTTACGGGCAAACCCATTACATTCACAGAAATACAAAACAATACGTCGTTCTAACGAGTAAGAGTAAAACAGGAAGAAATAAAAAAATTGTTCTATGGAGGATGAAAGAATAAGAGTATAGGAAGCAGTGAATAACATCTCCCAAGTTAGGAGTGGTGTGGCTTATAGATACTTGACGTTGGGTACACAACATGTCCCGCTGTGCGCGCCCCAACAGAGCTTAATTATAACTACACTAGCCGCTCCGGCTCGCTACGCTCGCCTCCACGTCCAGCCGGGGGGCAAGCCCCCCGGACCCCCCGGCATGTAGAAAATATTGCTCGCTTCGCTCGCAAACTGTGGCATGTAGGGAATGTTGCTCGCTTCGCTCGCAAAGTGTGGCTGTATACATGCGATGTATTACAATTGAAACGTGTAGGGGATGTTGCTCGCAAACGGTAGATCTCTAAGGGTAGTTTTAACTTCTGTAGGGGATGTTGCTCGCTCCGCTCGCTTGAGGAAGTTATACTGCCCACCCAACTTGGCAGACGTTTTTTTCTGTTGGAAATTCTTACAAACAAATTAAATCTTATAAAACTACGTGGAACCACGAAAATTTTATTAGGGGATGTTGCTCGCTTCGCTCGCAAGGTATACCTGTATATCCTTGGGGGAGTTATACTGCCCACCCAACTTGGCAGACGTTTTTTTCAGTTGGGAATTCTTACAAACAAATTAAATCTTATAAAACTACGTGGAACCACAAAAAGTTTATTCGGGGATGTTGCTCGCTTCGCTCGCAAGGTATTGCTGTATATTTGTAGGAAAAAATCCGAATTTATTCTGTTGAAATGGCTCTCGCTTCGCTCGCAAGGTACCTGTGTGTACCTGCTCGCAACACCCAAACACCGAAACCTGTACCTGAGTTATCGAACCCCAAACACGTCTGTCTTCCTAGAGCCTTCTCGCGTCCACAGCACATATAATTTCTCATTTTAATAGCTTAGTCTCGCTTCCCCTCGCAATTTGACCGACTGCCCGTCATTTTTTTCGATATCCGATTTCGGATTCAGATTCGGCGGACCCAAAGCTGTATTTCGCCCGCGAAAACCGTTCCGAAAAACCTACCTTTATGGGGTATATTTTAATCGGAAAAAACGTAGTTTTTCGTTGGACTTTTCGAGAAAACACGGTCCGTACTCTCGCATTTTTTTGACGCATTTCCCGATACTTTTTTCGAGATCCGATCGCGCCGTCGTCTTTCTCGTTTCAAAACCTACGAAACCGGTATTTTTCCAGAATTGTCAACGGCCGTTTAGAGGGGTAGGGGAAGCGGGGAAGTCCAAAAAGCGCATATTAACCGTTACTTCGACCCCCCTCCCGCCCTACGGCCCATGGTTCGGCTGGGATTAGAAAATTTTAAATTCGCTCGTTCACCCTATCGGAAAATCCCAAGAAGATCCCCCCACTCGTAGATCCGGCCCACTCAGCCGTTTGGCCGTGCATAGACACGACAGACAGACAAACAAATAAACAGACAGACAAACGGAGTTTCATTCTTATAAATAATAGAGATTCCCCCCATAGTCTTTTCGCAAAAATAGGCTCCCTTGAATGAATTGGCGTCTCAATTTTCATTAATCCATGTCCGCAGCAAATAGATCAGAATGATTTGTGTAGTTTGGCGGTCTGGAAGCTCGCATCTCATAAGTACATAATACCAAGTAGTCAATCCCTTGATAAAATACAGATTAGTTAGACGAATAGATCAAAATGGCGTTTTAAAGTATGATTTAAAACATTTATGATAATGACGTTTAAAAATACGTTTCGGAGGTTGAATTTGAATGCAAAAAATATTGTCCCGAGGGTTGGGATCGAACTCGGGGTCTTTCACCTAAGAAGTTGTATTACGCTATCTATTACACCACGGGGAACATGTGCAATTCATGAATAATCACAGAACTTAGCTACCCATAAAGGAGTATTTCCATTGCCAGTTGAGTTGCTAGTTCAAATTCAGGTCGGCAGGGGCGCGCACAGCGGACATGTTGTGTACCTATCTGTTCTTATAGCTTCCTCGTATCCGTAACATGAATGTATAGATCACAGAAAAAAAATCTAGGTTCCTGAGACCTGCCCATAGCTACTCCAGCAATCTCGGGTACTCCCGACAAAGCGGTCACGTGTACGTCTTGTGCGCATGGTCCATACATTATTGTACCCTTAACGTATTTTAAATTGTTGATTGGTATTTGGATTTTAATTTTTCCAGAATCACAGGGGCGAAATTCGACCGGCTGGGTCTCTGGGCTCATTGCTTCCGTTCACTTCCTGACCCCAAAGATGAGTACCAGAGAAGATTCTACGTCGGCTGTCGATGGATATACGATCCTTTCACCACGGGATACGATAAGATTAGAGGCTTCCTTATGCCACGTTAGTACCCATCTACATATGTATCTCTCTAGTTTTTCATTTATCTATAATAGATAACCATCAACCATCTCAACTCTGATTTAGCCAATGTTAATAAGTGGTCCTCCACCAATGGAATCACATTAAAACCAAACTATCCCTTCCCCTGTCATCAGCAATCAACCTATCAGTTTTCAGTCTAAAATAAGAAACTTGGGTATTATGTTTGATCCTCAGCTGCAGTCATCATGTTTCGCTCATTTGTGGTAGGGTTTACCATGCTCTGTACCTCAGAAACCATTTAAGTATTTTGTAACCAGTGAGTTGAGGAGATCGCTTATTCAATCTCTGGTTTTACCATATTTTACCTACTTAGATATTGTTTTCAGTACTGGGTTAAATGCTTATTTCTCTAAACGTCTTACGGTTACCTTCAACTCCTGTGTCCGTTTCATTACCAATGTTTCCATAAGCCCTTATTACTGTTCACTTGTGGGTTGCAGCATTGACAATCTAATGGCTACCAATGTTTTATACTTCATTTTAAAATGTATTAATGTTTCCCATCCATACTATCTCGATCGAATGTTCTGACCAATTTCATCTATCAGAGCTAAAAATTTGCTGATGCCCCAGCACACTTCTTCCTTCAAGGGCTCCATTACAGTGAATGGTGTTCGGTTGTGGAACGCCCTCCCAAGGGCTATCAAGGATTCTCCCTCCTATTCGGTGTTCAGGAGACGGTGCCTTGCTCACTTTGCATAATGCTAGCAACCACTCCTTTCACTTATCCTTCTTTTCTTCATTCATTACCCCTTCTTCCTCTTTTTTTTTTAGCGAATTTTTGAAGAAAATTAAGCTATTGCTCTCGCCTCAAAATTTGTAGAATGTGATTTTTGAAAAAATGTTATGCAGAAATCCGTTTCAGGCTATTCTGAATCATATTCTGAAGTTTAACGCATTTTTTAATGTATATATGTATGTATGTATGTATGTATATATGTATGTATATATGTATGTATGTATATATGTATGTATGTATATATTATGTATGTATGTGTCATTCCAGACGATAACTGTCCGTAGAATTGTGCTAGAAACTTCAAACAAATTTTAAAATGTTAAGGACACAAAACGAAAGTTCAAGTTCGTTGGCCAGCATGATCGGATTACATCTTCGGGTTGAAATTTTCAAAAATGTAGTCAAAATTTTCAAAATAGCCTGTTTTTTGCGATTTATTGTGCGAAATAATTTTTTCAGCATACTAACATGTGGTATATTCGGAATCAGCGTAAAATTTCCTATAAGAATATGTACCTATCAAGTTTTCAAAAATTTCAAAGTTGAAAAATCAGTCAAAAATCGAAATAATGCCGTTCGCTAGTTGTAAAAATCGGTAATATTTGCATGAAACATTGTCCAAATTCAGATTGAACTACTCTTATGGAAGTATCCCTGTATAACCAATCCAAGAACCATGCTGTTTAAAACGTAGGTAGTAGGTGCTTGTTAAAAAAAGAAAAAAAAAGTAATCACAACTGATGAGTTTACTCTGTGAAATATTCCGTCCTCCGATTCTCTCGGTCGCTCTCTTTAATGTTTTACGCTCAACTGTTTTAGGACTTGATGTAGCTTTAATACTGACTGTGGCTTAGAAAAAAGTATGAGTACCTCCTAATTATTTTTAATAATTTGATTCCATGTTTGTCTATCAAAATCATAAACTAAAATTTCTCTAAACGATCAACAGCGACTGAAATGTCGAAGATTTCTTCAAAAATTCGCTCATGGGGTCATGCTGCATGACTGGACTTTTTTTCATCTTTCACCACTCATATTAACATGTATCATGTTTTAGCCCTGGGGTCCTAGCAAATTTTGCGAGTCAATTTTTTTCCGCGCACGAAACATATAGTGTTACAGTGATTTCCGCCTACAACCGAGTCGTTGCTAGGGAAATGGTACTTCGTCGTTTTTCATCCCACAAATTTCGTTGACCATTCGTTCGAAAGCTCTCGATTTATCCAACAATATTATGTTAACTACTGCGAAGTGCGTGTCCAACAAACTGAGTTATGAGCATGGTTATATAAATAATTGTTTACACACAGGTGATCATTCTCAATAATTGATATTGTGAACATGATTGCAACCGCTTGTTAATTTCTCAACAATATCGAGGAGAAAACATGATACATGGTTGAAATTTTTGGTTCTAGAACAGAAATAATTTGACTGCAGTGCCTCCAGAACAGCATGATGTTAGGAAGCTCTGAATACTCATGGGATTTCCTGAAGTGAAGGCTTTGATAGATCAACTCCCAGATTTTGATCAATATTCCTTGGAAATCATTGTTTCGCCGGAGACAATTTTCGATCTTCATTCTCACGTTAATTTTCTTTTACTTAGCGTTTATTTCACTCTTTTTCTCATTTCTTCTTTCTCTCATGAATGGGTCATTTTTTCTTATTTATATTATTTTCTCGTTTTGTCTTTATTTTGTAATTTTTTACGTTATTGGTACGAGTATTACGATCCATTTGTTATTGAGTTTTTGATTTTCACTACTATTTACCTAAGCTAAAAATTTTGTTTACCACTTTCTGCCCTGCTCCAAGGGTGTACGCTAGGTGGGCCCAGCTCCTTTGTACAATGAAATAAATAAGTAGATAAATAAATGAAGCATTTGAGGATTGGATTATCAATCCTCCTACAACGCATATTTAGTCAAATATTTTGAATAATGAGTCCTACTCTCTTCTGTTTTCCTGATGTTTTTTGAGAATGTGAAATGAGACGTAGTCATTTATGGTTAGCCTTTACATATTTTCAGCCCAATTGCTGAAGGAAAAAGTATTTTTAACGTAGTTCGGTCTTAATTACATAAGGTTATCAAGTATTAATCGATCATAACTCAAAACGTAATGTCATACCTGCACTCTTTCTTATATAATAACGTATTTATTCTCCTATTGTGTCATTTCTAGCATTCTTGATCGTCACCCAATTTTTCTACACGTTGGCCTTCATAGGAACGCTAACTTCCTTTGTCCTGGTACTCGTCTTCTTCCTGTGCTTTGGACCCGAACAGAAGCATTTTGTCAATCTCACTCTATTGATTGGAATCATTATGGTCTCTGTTGGTAAGTCACAATAGGGAACTTGCATGATACTGTTTTCATAAAAACGTATGTGATACCCAAAAACCCTAAAAAAAATTTCTATTCTACTATTTCAGAAGTAGTGGATAAATAACTTTATAGATCTCGGGGTTTTGGAATTTATGTTTGATTTTGAATATCACTGATTGGCTACCTGTCGACCACCCCTGTGTTTTACCCCATCTAATTGTGTCTGTCTGTGTGTGTGTTACTCATTCACGTAAAAACTATTGAACCCATTGAGCTGAAGTTGTACGTGGACGTTCTTAGGGTCCCTGCATAACATATAGGCTATATTACAATCCTCCAGACTTACTCCTTCATCGAGAACTTGGCTTTCCCTAACGACGCACAGTGTACCAGAACCCTCTAAAAACGGCCAGAACCTCTTACCATCGGAACAATTGGCTAAAAGTTTATAAACCCCCGTTTTTTTAGGTGTTGAATTCTAATTTGAAGTTAATTTTTGTGGAACAGCAGTACCTTGAGCTCAAACCCCATTTTTCAATAAACTTTTCTTGAAAAAACAAGGCTTGTAATGTAACAGGTCTACAAAAGTGATAGTCGCATGTAGTGTAACTTGACAATTTAATGGGGTTTTGGCCACCCCTGGAACACCATGTGACGTCGCCCGAGTATACAACTTTGTAATAATCTTGAAAAACCTGACATGCGTCGAACTTTTCACGGCAAATGAAGATCGGGTGGGTTCACGCGTATAGAACTTTCGATAAAAAATTCAACGATACCGAAACGATTTTGGTGGGTTGAGCCGAGCAGTTTTTATTCGTCAAGGTAGTTGTTCAAAATTGATATTCAACATCAAAACGCCTTTTAACTGCAGCAGTGTTGGTCGGGAATAGTTTTAACGTAACTAAGGTTACATTGAGGGACGCTTTGTTGAAAAATTAATAAGATACAACTTAGAGGCTTGATTGCTGACATTTAAAATGAAGCCTTTTGGACACTGCTGGGTAAAAATGACAAGGTACATTTGGACAAAATGACCTCTAGATGTGGGTCCGTTCAACACACGGGTAACCCGGCTAGTATCCAATGAATGAGCAAGGATTTTTAAATGACACACATACCAACACATTTATATAAAACATTCTCCCGGCTAGAAAACGACACTATCGATTATAACAAGAAATATCGACTCCGACAATTTTCCCAGATTTTTAGTAGTAGTATTCTAGTAGCTTCATACCTACTTTTTGAGTACAACTTATCTTCAGTTTCCAACCACAAAAATCGTTCAGCATTTGTTTGCAAGTTCTGAATGCCAACTAAAACAACGGTTAAGTTGTGGAGTTCCATTCCAATGAAGAAACTAGAAGTTGAATGAAACGCGTTGTCAATTCCCACGAAATATACAGGGTGTCCCATCTAAACGGGCCCATCGGGAAATTACGGCCTTACGGTGCGAGCTATCGAAAAACTGAACTGGACCTTTTTTATAGTATTTCAACTCAGCTTCACGATGCGGAAGTCCGATTTTTATTTTTCCATGTTTTAGGGTCTCAAATCATTGATTGAAACTTACGATTTCCTCTTGACCCCCGTTTTTTATTGCTTTTTTCGATTTTAGGTTGAATTTGGAACAGATAATGCCTCATTGAAATTTTCTTTTCGGGGCTTCGTTTCTGAGTTATTCCACTTTTTGCGGAAGTCCAATTTTTAGTTTTCCATGTTTTAGGGTCTCAAATCATTGATTGAAACTAACGGTTTCCTCTTGACGCCCCTTTTTTATTGCTTTTTTCGATTCTAGATTGAATTTGGAACAGAAAAGGCCACATTGACATTTTCTTTTTGGGGCTTCGTTACTGAGTTATTCCACTTTTTGCGAAATACAGAAAATCGCCGATTCCTTTTAGACATTACCGACACTTTCTTACTATTTTTATCTGCAATTTTTGAGATGTTCACCACACGTTTGAAATCAGCATTAAACTATCTATCATCAGACCCCAGTGTCCATAATCAACAATCACCATCAGGGGGATGACATTACACTTGAACCGCTTACGATTTTAAAAAAGTTTTCCAAATCGTCCTTTGGAAAAAAAAGGAAAAAAAAACTCAAAATGTTCAGTACACACAGAATCACTATTCAGAATACCGTTTAAAAAATGTACCATGAGGAGACTTCCAGTCAGTTGTGTTGTGATAAATCGAAAATGCCACCTGCTCCTTCTGCAGCCTCTGCTCCTTCTCCTGCAAACTGTATTCAAGGGTCAAGAAAACAACAGCTTCTTGATACTTATTGTTCAGTCTGCACTATGATCTTTATTATTTAAAGAACCTTACATTAGTCCAGAAGACGTCGTCTCATACGTTCTTCTGAAAAATGAGTAATAGGACTGAACAGTTTGAGGGTTTTTTTTCAAACGACGATTTGGAAAACTTTTTTTTAAATCGTAAGCGACTCAAATGTAATGTCATCCCCCTGATGGTGATTGTTGATTATGGAAACTGGGGTCTTATGATAGATAGTTTAATGCTGATTTCAAAAGTGTGGTGAACATCTCAAAAATTGAAGATAAAATAGTAAGAAAGTGTCGGTAATGTCTAAAAGGAATCAGCGATTTTCTGTATTTCGCAAAAAGTGGAATAACTCAGAAACGAAGCCCCAAAAAGAAAATTTCAATGTGGCATTTTCTGTTCCAAATTCAACCTAGAATCAGAAAAAGCAATAAAAAAGGGGGGTCAAGAGGAAACCGTAAGTTTCAATCAATGATTTGAGACCCTAAAACATGGAAAACTAAAAATCGGACTTCTGGAAAAAGTGGAATAACTCAGAAACAAAGCCCCAAAAAGAAAATTTCAAAGAGGCATTTTCTGTTCCAAATTCAACCTAGAATCGGAAAAAGCAATAAAAAAGGGGGGTCAAGAGGAAACCGTAAGTTTCAATCAATGATTTGAGACCCTAAAACATGGAAAAATAAAAATCGGACTTCTGGAAAAAGTGGAATAACTCAGAAACAAAGCCCCAAAAAGAAAATTTCAAAGAGGCATTTTCTGTTCCAAATTCAACCTAGAATCGGAAAAAGCAATAAAAAAGGGGGGTCAAGAGGAAACCGTAAGTTTCAATCAATGATATGAGACCCTAAAACATGGAAAAATAAAGATCGGACTTCCGCATCGTGAAGCTGAGTTGAAATACTATAAAAAAAGTCCAGTTCAATTTTTCGATAGCTCGCACCGTAAGGCTGTAATTTCCCGATGGGCCCGTTTAGATGGGACACCCTGTATAGTTACTATGTTAGATCGGTTTCGACGGTTGGGTCATCATCAATATCAAACAATAAATAGGTGGGTATATTACGCAAGCCCCCCGGACCCCCCATTAAGTTGCTCGCTTCGCTCGCAACGTGTGGTATGTAGGGAATATTGCTCGCTTCGCTCGCAAAGTGTGGCTGTATAGATGCGATGTATTACAATTGAAACATGTCGGGGGTGTTGCTCGCTTCGCTCGCAAACGGTAGATCTCTAAGGGTAGGTTTAACTTCTGTAAGGGATGCTGCTCGCTTGAGGAAGTTATACTGCCCACCCAACTTGGCAGACGTTTTTTTCAGTTGGGAATTCTTACAAACAAATTAAATCTTATAAAACTACGTGGAACCACGAAAAGTTGCTTGCTTCGCTCGCATGAGGAAGTTATACTGCCCACCCAACTTGACAGAGGTTTTTTTCTATTGGAAATGACTATCAAACGCGGCACATTATGTGGAACCACGAAAAGTATAGTTTTAAGAACACTTCAGTACTAACAGTACAGTCAGATTTTGAATGTTTGTAAGTATTTATTTTCCAGTTCTATTTTTCTAAAGGTAGGCCATTATTTTATGAGCGTAGAAGGGCGAATGGGGAAAACCCACCTGAGTCATCGAGTCCCTTCTGGTAAGCAACGTTGTGAAACAGCGGCGGGCTGGATTTAAAATGTCATTTTGAACGCTTCGCCTCGCTTCCGCTCGCAATTTGATCGAGTTCTCGTCACTTTTTTCGATATCCGATTTCGGATTCAGATTCGGCGGGATCAAACCTTTATTTCGCCCGCAAAAACCGTTCCGAAAAACGTACCTTTACGGGGTATATTTTAATGGGAAAAAACGTAGTTTTTCGTCGGACTTTTCGAGAAAACGGGTCCGTACTCTCGCATTTTTTTTACGCATTTCCCGATACTTTTTTCGCGATCCGATCGCGCCGTCGTCTTCCTCGTTCAAAAACCTACGAAACCGGTATTTTTCCGGAATTTTCAACGGCCGTTTAGAGGGGTAGAGGAAGCGGGGAAGTCCAAAAAGCGCACATTAATTCTTACTTCGACCCCCCTCCCACCCTACGGCCCATGGTTCGGCTGGGATTAGACAATTTTAAATTCGCTCGTTCCCCCTATCGGAAAATCCCAAGAAGATCCCCCCACTCAGCCGTTTGGCCGTGCATAGACACGACAGACAGACAAACAGACGGAGTTTCATTCTTATAAATAGTATAGATTGTTAACCATCGAAATGGATCTAACGCTGGTTTCACATGGAGCGGAACGAGTGCAGAAAGCGGAAGGACAGAAAAACCAGTGGAGGTGGAATCAGAAAGATTGTTCACATGAAGCGGTCTACTTGATGAACGGAATCATAACCTTCCTACTGAAAGCCTCTCTGATCTAAAACCTCTAATTGTGGTTATCAACATTCCTATCCAATGAGCTTGCACGGAGCTCGACGGAACGCGGAAATGGTATAAGAATTTCTACCGCTGTCCGCCCTCCGATAACATGGCAGCCACCTTCCTCAACTGTTGTCCCAAAAGCCAATCAGATTGCGTTCCGTCCTCCCGCTTTCCACGCTCGTTCCACTCCTTATGAAACCAGCTTAACATTGCAACTTTATAGTTCATGGAAATAGACAAGGTTTTTCATTTGACTTTCGTTTTCTTCAATCTCCAAATGTCTCTCGACATTTATTATTATCTAGGATTTTACATCTAATCCCCCTACTCATTATAATGTTATTTATCTTGTTTAGATTTATTGACTCACCTTTTTACAACGAACTCTGAGGCTAGTTTCATTCAGTATTTATTTAACTCACTGCTGAAATTATTTTACTACAAACGTTTCCAAAATTATTCCATATCTGTTGAATGCAGGAGGCTGTGCTGGACTAGGCGTGATAGTGTTCGCCATCTGGGCCAACCAGGATGGGTGGATGCCCGGTCATGACAACAACTTCTTCGGCTGGGCATTTGCTCTTGCTATCGCTGGGAGTTTGGCAGCTCTCATCTCCGGAGGTCTGTTCCTCGTGGAAGGGACCGTACAGAAGAAGAAGAGAAAGTATCTCAAGGAGTCTCAAACTCGATTCGAAATGGAACAAGAAACCAAAGCGTAGGACGGAACAATCTCTCTAATTGCCGATCGAGCTTTTAAGTATAAATAGGTATTATGGAGGTCTGAATTAGGGAAGTTCGCTAGTCCCGCTGTTAGGAGCTACCACTGTCGAGCAACACTGGAATTAACCACACTCATTCAACTGAGTACTCTCAAAATGAAATTGATATCCAATTTGCTTTGCTTACTAAATCTACCTATAAAGGTTATATTACATTAAGCACCCCACCACCACATCTTCGGGCATGAAACGAGCGTGATTGTTGACATGGAATATAAGCTCAAATATATCACAAACTAGCAGAATACGTTTTCCACAATATTACAACTTTGACAGTTCTAAGGTAGTTTTCCTGAAGATGGGGATTCAAAAGCACTGCAGTAAAAAGTCAATACTTAAGTGGATTCAAAACATTGAAATTTTGGCAACTTCTCAAAATTATGACTTGGACCTGATTTTTCAGCTATTGGAGCTGCTCAAAAATTCTTGTTTTGGCATCAGGGAGATAGGAAATTTAACACTCTTTTCAACGATGTAATCAAATTGTAATTTACTCATCAAATTAAGGGAGTTATGACCATTTTAATGATATAGGGTCGAAAAAAATCTCAAAAGTGAAATCACTCGGAAACGAAGCCTCTAAAAAAGCCTAGGAGACACTTTTTGTTGCAAATTAGTTATAGAATCGATCCCTGAACTTTGGCTACACCCTGTATAGCCCTGAATTCCATTAAGAAATGACGGGTCGGTTGCACAGATCCACAACATTCAATACACCATACCAAACCGCCAGATGGCTCCAATTCATTACTTGGTATGGTTACATTAACGCTCGTTTATAATAAAACTCTTTAAAATTTAATGATAAATGATCACTTTAATGGACTTATTTGGTATGTTCATTCTGCAACAAGCCAACATATTTTCTATTAATGAAACTGATAAATTCGCTGTTCATCATCCAAAGCATTTGAATCATTGTGGGGGCCGGTAATGTTCTATTGCCAGTGGACAGTGACGCTCCTATCTCTCTAACATGGCGGCTGAAGAAACAGACCTCTATATTATTTATGAATTTATAAGTATACTTGAAGGTAATTTCAGGTTCCATATTTTAATTTGGGCACCAATAATAGTGTACCTAGCTATTGTCTATAAGCCTGTAAATTTTGACTTCTTCTATTCGAATCCATGATCAAGGCATGATTGTACTGGTTCACTTTCTCACTGAATGGAAATGAAAATTGATGAATCCATTTCAGGAGTAATTCATCAGTGTAGCGATTTCAACGAATATTTAAGTACTGCCGAGACGCTTTAATTATTAACATTTAAATTATCTTTTTTTCTAATCATCATGAAATAATTTTCTATGAAATCTTATCTTCCAAGATGGCGATTTGAAAAACATTCTCTGATTGATTTTCTCACTTCAGTGAACTTGAAATCTTCAAGGCGTTCAATGCGTGGTTTTAGTTTGCTATTTCCAGCACAAACTAGCAGTAAAAAATAAGCTATCATTTCCATCATGTAGGTAAACGCCTCTCTTTGTTAAAATGATGATTTTACGTCAATTAGTTAGGGTAATCTAAACCAAATACCGTATCTACAAAGTCGTCTCATTAAAATGTCTTATTTTCTTGAAAAATAATTGAATTTTTATTCAGGTTTTGTTATCTAGAATCTCATTTGTAACCCTTAGTTGGAATATTATGAAACTATATTGAACATTGTAAATAGCCTTTTTAGTCTTTCAACTGTAGGTAATTCGCTCATTTCAATCAAATCCATTTGATAAGCAATCGCGCGCAATAATTCAAGAAGCTTAGGTTAAAAGTCGATCATGTTTATATAAAATTAGAACTAGGATATTTAGTGATTTTTGTACTACTTGATTTCCTCCCACCTGAGAAATGCTGTCCAAAATTGTACGCACTCTTACGTTCAAAACTGAACTTTATCCGTCCAAGTGGTGTTTTCTCAAGAAAACACGATTAAATCTACATTGAGATCTGCTTATATATTCCGTCCTGAATATTCTAAAGACTTATATGAATTTTATTATTATTGTAATTTCTAGTTGTTACTAATTTGTATTTTTTCTATACAAAATAGATTTATAACTGTTGTTAGAATTAAGACGCCGAAGGAGGCATTGGAGACAAAATATATTAATAATGAAGTCCGAATGATGTATTTTTATCTTTTGAATGAATAAATTTTAATCATATCTGATTGTGTCAACATTATTTCCCTGGTAGGTACAATATTTTCAATAGTTAATTACAAGCCCCAGTTTTACTGCATAACGCAATGAGATGTGTAACGTAAAACTTTATTGAATTTGAAGCAATGTTCTGTAAAATAAGCAGCTTTTTGGGATTTCAGATGTTTACAACATTTAATTCAATAATTATACAAACTTTTCAAGGCTGAAAAAACAAATTATTGGGAGATTTCTATAACACAGGGTGTTAAGAACATTCTTCCATTCGATTCCACAACTAATTTTCAACTAAAATTTCCTCTGAAATCTTCCATTAAACGCTTTGTTTTCAAGTATTTTCAAATTTAAGATTTTTTCATGTTTTTGTTTGTCATAAAAATGTTCCAGCCATGCAACACGATCGTATGAGCGAATTTTCGTAAAATATCGTATCATGTTACGTTGTTTTGAAATTTGAGCACTTAAAATGCAGACAAATTGTCATCTACCCAATTTTATGGCAAAAATATTGTTCTGAATGATATTCTGCAATTCAAAATAGACATGATTTTAGTTTTTATAGATTTTTCTGCAAATATGATGACTAAGAACTCACGACTAGGTTTTGTACATTAATTCAAGTACCTTCATTTTACTGAATTTTTGTGGAAAAAGAAGCAGTTGCAATGGCTTCCAAAAATTTAAAATAAAAATTTTTGATAAATTCCTTCAAGGGAATCCCTTTTGAGCATTCAGAAATGATTCCTGAAATTTGCGCTTTTTCATATGTACTACCACTCCAGACGATAATTCTACTTAGGATTGAGATTAACAATTCCGAGCTTTCCAAAAGAAAGGATCAGTGCGTTAGCAACTGAGCCATAAACTTTTAAATACATTAAATTGATAAAATTTAAAAAAAATCTTTAAAAATGGTTAAAAACTGCTAAACATCGTCATATATATAAAAATATATAGTTTTGGTGAATGGTGAAACGATGAAACACTCGCGTGTAATATTATTTTGAGGTGTTACAGAAGGTCAGAAAATATAGGAAACAAATAAATATAACTTACAAAATCGAGAATATTTATTTGTTTCCTATATTTTCTGACCTTGTGTAACTCCTCAAAATAATATATATATTATTATTATTATTATTTTTTTTTAGCAGAATTTTTTAGGTCAAAATTATCAACATGAACTATGTGACAATCTAAGTGATTTTCGTAATTAGAATTCTTATTCTCTAGATATAATATAGATCTATATATTTATTAAGGTTAAGGGATTATTAAATGAGATAAGAAATTAATCACTTGAATCTTTTAAAGCCAATTTATTTAAAGGCACTCCAAGGAAGGGGTAAGTAGGTAATGAGGGAGGGTACTCTGACTGTAATGACGTCGAGGTATATTTAATATAATTCAATTATAGGAAAAAGATCCCTCACGGGGGGGGGGGGGGGGGGGGGGGTGAGGGTAGGCGAGGATAGCAATTGGGTTATATATAGATATAAATCAATGGGGTGTGAATAATAGTTAATTGATATACACACAAGAGAGAGAAAGAGAGTTGGATCACACGATCTGGAATGAATGGGAGAGTTGGACGACTTGTCGTAATTTTGAGAGCGTTCCGAGTCACAGTTCCTTTGACCAGGTCTATTACAACTATAACATTAAAATATGTAGTCACAAAATTATGCTGAAAAATGTACTTAAATTTCATCAATGAGCACTGAAAATCGATAAAAGCTGTAAAAAACTAAAAATCCAAAATCTTTTAGCGAATTTTTGAAGAAAATTAAGCTATTGCTCTCGCCTCAAAATTTGTAGAATGTGAATTTTTGAAAAAATTTTATGCAGAAATCCGTTTCAGGCTATTCTGAATCATATTCTGAAGTTTAACGCATGTTTTTATGTATGTATGTATGTATGTATGTATGTATGTATGTATGTATGTAAGTGTCATTCCAGACGATAACTGTCCGTAGAATTGTGCTAGAAACTTCAAACAAATTTTAAAATGTTAAGGACACAAAACGAAAGTTCAAGTTGTTGGCCAGCATGATCGGATTACATCTTCGGGTTGAAATTTTCAAAAATGTAGTCAAAAATTTCAAAATAGCCTGTTTTTTGCGATTTGTTGTGCGAAATAATTTTTTCAGCATACCAACATGTGGTATATTCGGAATCAGCGTAAAATTTCCTATAAGAATATGTATCAAGTTTTCAAAAATTTTAAAGTTGAAAAATCAGTCAAAAATCGAAATAATGCCGTTCGCTAGTTGTAAAAATCTACACGATCAATAGCGACTGAAATGTCAAAGATTTCTTCAAAAATTCGCTCATGGGGTCATGCTGCATGACTGGACTTTTTTGAATTGCAGAATATCATTTAAAACGAGAACCCCCCCCCCCCCTCTCCATAAAATTGGTAGTTAACAATTTCTTCGCACTCAAGTAGCTGTATGAGTAAGAAGATTAGTAGCTGTTGCTGTAAGAAACATCTAGAACGGAAAATAAAAGGAAAAAATATTTTACCCCATGGATAAAAAATTACCCACCCCCTCCCCATAGACACCTAGTTGTGTCTATATAAATCAGTCCTCCTACCTAAGATAGAATGCGTAACCCCCTTCTACATCAACAATAGTAGCACGAACTAAGAAAAAATGAAAAACCAAGTTCTGAGACAGATCATGGGATGCCCCAGAACTTTCCTGATCGATTCCATGCACGCACTGAAGGGACTGCTCCCCCTGAAGTATCATAAGCATTGTACACAGGCAATTCCTGCAAAAAAGTGTAACTTGAGGTACCTAATGCGAAATAGCCAATCACAGAGAGGTCGAGCGAGATTGCCCGAGAAGAATAAGACTGTGGGAGAAAATGATTCTTGAGGCTGGACAGCCCCTGATGGATTGTAGGGTGGTGTTCAGACAACCAAACACTACAGCACCGAAACATGGACGATATCTCCCAATACACCTCACCTGCAATACCTGGTTCAAGAAGAACAGCTCTCATTCTGCTGAGGAAAGCCAGGTCAATGAAAAACAAACAAAGTTTAGGAACAGCCATCTATTTATTATATAGGTACATAAATGTAATATCACCAACGAAGGAAATTAATATATATTTACAAAACAAATATGTAGGTATTACAATAAAAAATAACAGCAGAGCGGCGGCGCGTAACTTCAATATAGCTTTGTTCACGGAGACCTGAAAACAAGGAACAGAAAAACATGGGGTTGTGATTACCTAAGACGCAGTGGAGAGGAATTATAACAACTTCAAAACACAAGAAACCTGGTAACATCTTTAATAATAAGATAAAGATTTTTAATCTTTATTGATAAGAAAGATTGTATGACAGGAGAAATTCCAATGGGTGACTTCCGTGTGATGGAAAGCTGGCCGTTCTCTAAACTCAGAATCTTCATTTTACGTTTGAGATCATACTAATCAATTTTAGTTCAGTGTCTATTTGTTCAATACTGCTAACATGATAAAAAATATTGATTTAAGGTCCGAATTTGTGTTTGATAAACTTAAAGTGAAGTTGTTTTATTTAAACTCAGAATCTTCATTTTTTCAAAATTTGTAGAATGTGAATTTTTGAAAACAATTTATGCAGAAATCCGTTTCAGGCTATTCTGAATCATATTCTGAAGTTTAACACATTTTTTTATGTATGTATGTATGTATATATGTATGTATGTGTCATTCCAGACGATAACTGTCCGTAGAATTGTGCTAGAAACTTCAAACAAATTTTAAAATGTTAAGGACACAAAACGAAAGTTCAAGTTCGTTGGCCAGCATGATCGGATTACATCTTCGGGTTGAAATTTTCAAAAATGTAGTAAAAAATTTCAAAATAGCCTGTTTTTTGCGATTTGTTGTGCGAAATAATTTTTTCAGCATACTAACATGTGGTATATTCGGAATCAGCGTAAAATTTCCTATAAGAATATGTATCAAGTTTTCAAAAATTTCAAAGTTGAAAAATCAGTCAAAAATCGAAATAATGCCGTTCGCTAGTTGTAAAAATCGGTAGGTAATATTTGCATGAAACATTGTCCAAATTCAGATTGGTTTGGGATCATCCTAATCAATTTTTGTTCAGTGTCTATTTGTTCAATTCAATAATGCTAACGAGATAATATTGATTTATGGTTCGAATTTGGGTTTGATAAACTTAGATCAGAATGACTTGTAAAGTGAATTGTTTTATTTAATTCGATTAATTTTTCCTTGGTAGGTGCCAATATCTACATAGGTATATTAATGACAAAGTCATCGTTTCGCCCGACTACCACGGAATCGCGTTAGACTGATCGATCACAAAGGTGGGACTCGTGACCCAAACTTCTTTCTCAATCAACCTAAAAGGCTGAAATTTGAAATGGAGCTTCTTTGAGATGCCTAAAATACAATTACAATTTATGGATGGGCTCAGAATCAGCTGAGGGGCCTCGTAGGCCAGTTTTTTTCCTAATCAAAAGACAGTGCGACACAAAAGAACTACGAGGTACGGAGGCGCACTGATCATCTGAGGGTCCAATGACGCTAATTTCTTTCCTAATCTGCCAAAGGTGATAAAATTTGAAATAAAGCGCTTCTGGAACACATAGAATACAATTACAAGGTAGATTGGCAGACTGAGTGGCTTCTGAGGCTAATTTTTTTCCTAATCGACCTAAGATAGTGATTTTTGGAGCACTTTTGGGACACGTAGAATAGAATAACAAGAAAGGTAGACAAACTGAACAGCTGAGGGAACTAAGCCTAACTTCTTTCTTAATCAACCTAAGACGCTGAAATTTGAAATACCTAGAGCTCCTTTGGAATACCTTGAAAACAATGACAAGGTATGGAAGACCACTTATCAGCAGAGAGTCTTCTGAGGCTGATTTCTTTTCCAATCGACCTACTGAACTACAGTAATTTATTGAAATAGGATTGATTTTATGTGCAAGAAACAAACATAGTTTCAAGTCAATACACAGTCCACGCAACCCTTCTACATGTTGGGTAGATGACTTTGTCATAAAGGTTATTTATCAACATTTATTTTGTTACGTTTTCAAACGAAGAAAACCAGTAGGTTTGCAATTAAAAATAACTGGAGTACAGGGACGGGTTTTCTGGTTTAATTCATCATCTTTTAACCCACTCAGGGCCACTTTCACCAACAACATAAACGAGTTTAAGTTAGAAAAGATTAAAAAATAACGGAGATTCCAGCTAATCATCTTTCACCAGACCACTTTACGAGTTTAAACTCCTAACGAGGTGGCTTGAGGTTAATCTCCCAAGCCCCGGCCAGTTACACTTGCCAATCTCAGTTTAGTGATAACAATGATATCGAGCAATATGGCCGCGCACCAACAGCTGATACCTCTACAGTTTGATTCACAGTTGAAGTTTATTGTTATTCAAGTTTTTGATGATGAATTCACGCGATTTATCGCTGGATTAATTTTTGTTTCCTCGGATGAGGCAATGTCCCGCAAAGACGCCCAAGGACGATCCGACGGCGCATTCCACATTTTGACGGGTTGGACGACGTCGAATTTCGGCGGAGATTCCGGCTCTCAAAACCGACAGTTTTGAAAGTCCTCGAGCTTATTGACACTCACCCTGAGTTCCCTTCGAACAGGTGGGTTGGAAAAAAGCTTTTAACATCAAATCGATGAATTATAATACGAAATTGATGTAGGATGATAGGGAAATAAAGTATAATTGATGATGATACCTATCACGTTATAATACTTTGCTATCCCTTGTACAGTATGTACCTACCTACCTATACCGCATAAAATAACTTATGTACATTTAAATAAGGTGATCAACCGTCCTGCTTCCGTTTCTGTTTCTTTGTTGGAAATCAACGAAAAGTTGAAAGTAGATAGTAACTAGGTAACTAGATAAAACGGCGATTGGTGGTGGTTTTGATTCACTGCTTTATTGTCTTGATATGTCGGACACATGGCTGTTTTCAAACTGTCGTTTTAAATTGTCCAATTTTTCATTGGACAGGTTGCGGAATCTCCGTTAAGGAAACTCGATTATTCCAATCTGGGTTGAAACAAGTTTTGGGTTGGTGAAAGACGCCAAGGTTTGATCCTCGAGATTATATTTAATCGAGTTTGGCCAATCTCCGCTACATAAGTTGTTGGTGAAAGTGGCCCTCAGTGCGGGTGTGGTAATATTACCACGCCACTCCCTCCAGGACCCGAGCCCTATTCATCGGTCCGTAGAAGGGGCTGCCACATTCTTCTGTCCCGTACGGTGGTTTTACCTTCAGTATGAATCAGATAGCAGTTCTGAGCACTCCCTTGGCGGATTGCATGTTTTTGAGCCAGGAAAATGGAGTCCAATCCAAGCCCGTTTTCCTCATTTTTGGCACGTTTTTCTTGATTTTTATTGATTTTATCCTTCTTCTAACCTTGGTACTGCATGAATATCATACTAATGTTGAACTTCAATTCAAGGTATATGAAAAGTACAGGTTGTGTAGTGCTGTGGGGGGGGGGGGGGGGGGGGTTGTTCCGCCTCTTAAGACTCCCGCTGAATAGGTTAAGTACCTAGGTTTAGTCTAAATACTTACCAGTAATAGAGGATTGCAGTGACATCTATTTGACTTGATGCGGGGGCTCAGTGCTAAAGTAGGGGGCCGTCTGGCTGTTGAGGAGTGTGTTGCAGACCTGACAGACTCTGGACTCTCGTCGGTTGGGACCGCTCGGCACTGTATGTTGCAGACAGCCCAAGCAAAATATCCGCCCACAATGCTTGCAATTTACCTAGACCGAAATGAGAGGATCGTAAGTATACTATACCTATAAAATGTAGATCTATACAATTGTCTCAAAGGAAAAACGATAAATTAGAACGTGGGACTACGGTTCTTCACCTGTGAAGCACGAATTTCAACGTTGGTTTTTAACAAGAAATAATCATAAAGATACATCTCAAGTGTATTATATTCTTCAGAACTTGTGTTATCGATTGGTGACAAACACTCTATGCCAAAAACTAAATTTCTTATTTTAAATTCTAAAATAAATCATTATTTTTGAATTACAGGCTAACTTTTTAAAAACCATCTTTAACATCTATCAAGTTTCAAGAATACAAAAATCCAAGAATTGGAAAAATCCGTCCCTTGCTTCTCCAATTAATCTTATGGCACAGACTACCCATACTTAGGGGGTATCTCCTCTCGGAGCATAAAAAGGTTGAAAATTGCTTTAAAGTTTTCTATTTGATCTAAATTACAATTCCTAAAAACTTAAATTATATCTAGAGGCACTAGAGGGTGGTTTAACAATGTAGTGACCCCCAGCCACAGCGTCGAACAGAGCCAGTTTAAAGAGAAAATTCAAAAATTAGCGGGACGGGCGCCTTGCAGGATGTCGTGCCAACCGACCATTCAGCCTGGAGACGTTGGCTGCACTGTCCGCGGCCCCCAAATCTTCAATGTTCCTTCAGCAACCCATCGCGACAGATGGGAAATTGTTTGCCTCATCTGTATTTTCTCTTTCCAAACAATTTCGGGCGAAAAAGGTGACAATGTTCACCGCATAATAGCATCTTATTTTGTAGTTTGTTTTCTCAATCCCTGATCACGAGTTCAGTGTTTATGGCGTTGAAATGTTTCGCATTTGTGATCCTTTCCCTGGTCGCGTCCCTTTGGGAGTGCGATGGGAACTAAATGTCATTAATAAGCTTATATCCAACCAGATAGGGTGTCAGTAGACAGTGTTTTTTGACCTCACTTTAAGCCCACCAGGGAGGATCACGTAGTTTCTCCGACTCCTTCTAGTTACCAAGTCATCCAGGGGATAACGTTTTGTTTGGCTTCTGGAAATTGAAATTCTTTTATGCACCCCCACAGTTTAGGTTGGAGGGCTACCGCACTATTTCGGTGGACCCCACGATGGGTATTATATGGTTCTGATTACTACGGGGTGTCGAATTTTCTTCAATTCAAGCTTGAGAATGGGGTTAATAATATCCCCCCTACTGTCCATATTTTAATTAAACCTATTCTTTGACACCTTCTTTCCCGAAGTGTCCGCTGTGTCAATGATGTACCTGCATAACTTTGGGATCCTGGGTTCCTCATCTAAAACTAGCCACATAGCTCAACCCGTTGGAGTGTTGCAACAAACCAATTTTCTCCTTAGTAAGTAAGGACACGGGTTCAAACTCTCTTTGCATCGTTCAAACTAGGTTGCATCTATCCGACCACCCCTTCCGAGGTATCAGGTTACATGGGGCCTACAGTTGGTACTATTAGCTCTGGAAAAACCCCAGAGAGAATTTAGGGGTACTGTCCAAGAAACTCTTGACCCTTATCCTTTTGGCTATTGGGCAATGCTTCCGAACTGTAGCGGCCATTAAGTTGAGGGGTTACACATCCTGGACTTTGGGGTTAAGGTTTTTGTTACCATCAGGGTGAAGACCTCTGGGGCGTCTATGCCTCAGCCGCGTCTCTTTATTACCTTTCTTTCCAAAGCAACCCCTAATGTGTGTGGCGCCGCTGATGCAGGGATACCTATCTTTGACAGCATCAAAGCGTAAGAACCGAGAATACCCCCCCCCCCCTTTTCCTTACGGTTAAAAGTCCGTTTGACCCTGCCTCTCGTCAAACTTTGGTGAGGTGGGTAGGGGAGGTGCTCAGAAGTGCAGGAGTAGATAGTGTTTTTCGACCTCACTTCGTTAGACACACTTTGGTTTCATTGCTGAGGAGAGGGGGAACCCCCCTAGATACAATTTTCCGGGCAGTGGGTTTGACACCCTCCTCTAGAGTTTTCACCCGTTTTTATAACAGGCCTTTGGCCCTGCCACCGGTGCTGGTAGCGGTTTTCAGCCGACACACCAAGAGGTGAGCCTGGAAGCGATAGTCATTAGGATGTCCAGTTACTATAGGGCCCTTTTAGGAAGACACGTCATCGGGGTGTGGGAAACAGCGTTCCCACTCTTAGTGATACTTCTGCGGCCATGGGTGCTAGCCCACGGCCAAAAATTACATGTACTTCTAGTTTTAATTATTCCATTAGGATATTTGATTTTCAGGAACGAATTTTCATGTGTTGCTTCCCTTATGTGACCTTTTAGGGTGCCTGTTTTCCAGATAGGGTATGTTTCCCCCGGAAGGAGATCCTATCGATGGTATAATTGTGGTTTCCTTCCCCTCTAGGTGTACCTTCAGGAGTTATCTGGGATATGACCTTGAATTATGGGCGTACATACTTTATTGTTATCCTAGATTAGGGCCCCTTACGACCCCATCTCTGATTTAGACATCCCTCAGTACAAAGGGATTGTGAGTGGGGGAAAGGGGGGTGCCATGTGATGGAGGGATGCGGATGATGGGGACCGGAGAAGGGTCCGGAACTGGCAGCCTCCCTACTCTGCCCCGGGATAAGGGAGCATAGGAGAGGTGCTGAGACTGACATTTTTTTCTCACTGCTTTCCACCGTGTGAAGGGGGTCTAGCTGTCCAGGTCTGGACCCGGCAGTCTATGGGTTGCTCTAGTACTGTTGCTCTTCAAACAACTACATTGTTAAACCACCCTCTATTGCCCCTAGATATAATTGATGAATAAATTAACTTCCTAGTGAAGTCCATTCATAATTATGTCAGGGACACTAGAGGGTGGTTTACACCTGCCCATTTCCCAACCCAGTATCATAGACTGCCTGGGGACTCTTTCAACTAATGAAGATTTGGGGACTGCGGACAGTGCAGCTAACAAGACAGAGCTGAATGGTTGGTTGGCACAACCTTCTGCAAGGCACTCGTCCCGCTAATTTTTGAATTTTCTCTTGAAACTGGCTCTGTTTGACGCCGTGGCTGGGGGCCACTACATTGTTAAACCACCCTCTAGTGCCCCTGACATAATTATGAATGAACTTCACTAGGAAGTTTGTTTATTCATAAATTATTTTCCACTGCATGTAAGAATGGCATTATTGAACAGAGAATGCTTAACAGAGAAGCTTACACCTGGTAGAAAAGAAAATCTACGTGAATCGTTAAAATACTGATAGCGCCTTGTAGTTGTAAACTAACCTTCCTTTTCGACGATGATTTGAAGGGTTGCTCACACCCTCTACATTCCATAACGTCATCCTCGTACTCCCACCGCACCTGGAAGTTATATCAGTTAAGAGAAACAGGAGCTGGCACATAGCTACCTAGAGTTTAGAATTTCAATGCAAATTAAATTATAATACTAGAAATTAATACGATAGAACGATAAACTGCTAACTGTATGAAAAAGAACGTTATTTGAAATTGTTTGAAAATACGAAACTAGAAATTAATAGGATTAAACAACAAGCTGCTTATTGTTTGAAAAAGTACGCACTTCTTTATTTGGTTCCCGTAATCGTTCAAGTTCTTTTTGCAAACTTTGCGACAGTCGGACGAAGTCCATCTGCACCGCTTCTCCATTTTCCAGTCCCGTTTGAAGAGACCACAGCCGATTCCGCATCTCTCCTTCACTCTCTTCCAGTTTTTTCTGAAAAGTCCAGTTAACATTAGGTTTTATGCTGTATTTACCATATCAATTAATGTCGGTATCCTATAAAGATTAAAACGAGCGATCTTGAAACAGATATTGCCCACCAACTAATTTTATTTTAGTAAGGAACGTGTCTTCTTTAAGTAAAATGTTGTGAGGTGCCAAAGTGATTACAACGAAAGAACCAGATCAAATCTGTTTTATCCACAACTCAACACGATAATCCGGTCTTATCCATTTATTTTAACAACATGGACACATCATATTTAGTATAATATGTGATTGAATGACTTAGAACTTATCATTGTCAAGGCCAGGAAACACTTATATTATACCAGCCCTCTGATCTGATACCAGCCCAATGTTGCCCTAAGCATTGAATCGTTGTGGGATAGGAAAGGGATAAGCAAATTTGTCAAACACGCTTCCTAAGTCCTCGCATATTTCCATCTCTAGCTCGATCCTCACTCGCCAGTTTCGATTCAAACAACATCACGGAACGTTCTAAGTGCAAAATGTTTTAAAATTTATGAATCCAAGATATACCCATGGTGGCACTTTGTTTATAAGAAGAAGCATCTATGAGATCATCAATGGAGAGTAGAAAACTCAGATTCTGTCTATATTCAACATGGAAGAAAATATCTGCAGAAGGAGAGTTTTATAAGAAGCCATGTTATAATTAAGGCTAAAGGGGACGGGTGTTTAGAGCGATTCTCAGATAACGGATGGCGCAGCGTTGTCGGATAAAACTTTATCGGCGAATCTCCACTTGAGTACACATTTTTTTAAATCTGGCTTCAGAATCATTATCAGGACGAGTAAACCTATCGAGCTATCATATAATATTGTTTAGAAAAAAAATGTTGTTGTTGAAATTTTGACATACAATTTTAATTGCTAATTTAATTTTTTTTAAATTAAACAAATCGCTAATATCCCGTGTTTGGAAACAATTCAAGCGTATGTTGGCATAGGCATGAAATTTTAATTCTGAAAATTAGTGGCCGCATGTGGGAATTGGGAGCGAAAAACGTGGTTCCATGAAGACTAGAGTGTATTGGAGGGTCGCGTGCCTTGGCGACGTCCAGCAACTGACCTCATCCGCGTACGAACCCGCTTACCGAGCCGTCTCTCGAACATTTTTGTACTTACTGCTTCTTCCACTTTTATGAAAGTATACTTTATCAAAGTGTTAGGTGGGGTTTTATTTTCATTTGCTATAGGAACGTCCATGGTAATAATTAGTTTGTATAGTTGGAACCTTTGTATTCGTGTGAAAACAACTGGAGGATCTTGACGCACTGAACCGTAATATTCATTAGGTAGGTATCTAACAACCTCGTACCTACCTACCTACAATCAGAGATGAGCAAACACATATCCGAAAATACAAATATGTATTTATCCTTTATTTTTTATTATTTATAGTTGAATTTCTTTGTCGGTACCTATATGAATAAATTTGCATTCATATTTTGGCTACGAATATTCAAAATTTATACTCGAAACTATGAATATAGGAATTATATTCAAAGAATATGAATATTTTACTACTTATAGAAGTACATATTATTATTCAATTATTTTTGAATATGAAATGATAATATTCACGTATTCAATCAATATTAATACCTCGATAGGTACCTATTCAAATTTATATTCATCATTCAATTTCACAAAACCTAATTTTTGTTTACTTGCTGCACGAATACAAAGATGAGTGAGGGAGCAAAAATGAATTCTAGTTATTTTTGGTGTTTACCACATAAGTGAAGGGACTGGATCTCAAAATTCAACGTAGAATACTGAGAATTTGAGTAACTTAGGATAATGGACTAAATTTAAAAATCTGTCACAAATCAGCCGAATCCAGCCTTAAAAGCCGTCACTTTGATTTTTTTTTTTTTTTTGTATGTTTGTATTTTCAAAATAAGATGAAATTCACCCTAAAGATCCTTGAATTTGAGTGATTATCTGTTTTTACAAGATAGGTAAATGGACTACATTTCAAAATGCATCGAAATTCTGCTTTCAGGAAATGTATTGCACAATAACAGGTAAATATTATGAATATCATTTACAATAATAATTTATACAATAAATCATAACAAAATTCATTATTTACTATATAAATAGAATCATAACAAAATTCATTATTGACCGGATGGGAACGTGTTAAGGCTCTCACACACTAGGAAGGAACAGGATGGGAAACGCAGAGGGTAGGACACGGGATGCAGGATGGCGGCAGCAGTTCTGTACTATGCTTCACCGCACACTAGGAGGCCTATGTCCTAATCCTTAATTTCTTTCCCCCCCCCCACTTCACGAGGAGCAGGTGAAAGATTGAATAACTGAGAAGCGAAAAAAAATACGCCCAGTGGCTGTCTCTTCCATTCTGTTCCTGCCTAGTGTGCGAGGACCTTTAGGGGTTACCTGGTCCAATGTAGGCGCCTGCCTGAAATACTGATGCTTGTTCTTCGTCCAGCACCAACGGCATCAATCAAGATTTATAGTAGGTGCTCCCTTGTATTCCTCTCGATTAGAAGGAAAACAATTTCTATCATAGATTGATACTTTCCATAATAGATACAACACATCTGAGACTGAGGATACTTCTTTTTTCTGATCAAATACACTAATTTTTGTTTCCACAAAGTGCACATTTCCTTTTATTGCCTTTTATCTATTTTTGTGTTATTTTTGGGGGTTTCATCAAAGAAAATTCTCTTTATTTCAACATCAAGTGATAAAATCACCACTCTTTATAGACCCACCTTTTCAGCTTGAACCGAGTCCAGCTGCTGCTTCAAGCTGTCCATTTCGGCACATCGATTGGTTTTTTCTATAAGCGCTCTATCTTTGTTGTTAAGTTCTTTCCTGCACAGAAAAATAAATGCATGTTATTGTTAAATAATTTTGATGAATGACAAGTAAAATGAGCTAAGTAAACTGATAGTTTTGAGGTACCTATCACAAATTGAATTGTGGTGGAGGGCAGTGAGAATTCTTTTTACAGTAAAATAAGATGGTGAGGTTATGAAGGACCACAGAGGACCACTGAGTTCTAAAGCTCACAATCCAGCCTCAAGCCTCAAGAGTCTCAAGTCTCTTACGAATTAGCGAAATTTTTAAAAGTGTAGACAGCTAAGAAAACTGTAGGAAGACTTAGTGTGATAAACAATTTAGCAATGGAGTAAAAGAACGCAAACATCATTGCAATATATATTGAATAAAAATGGCGGAGCGAAGAGAACCCACGAGGTATTTATTTGGATGCCCATTGAAGCACCTAACTTCCAGTTTTAATTTCCCTCCTTAGATCTTTGCCAGAGGGCCCGTCATATTTTGCTTTATTGCTTAATTCCCGTCAATACACGAAATAAATTTGGCTAACATGACTTCTGTACCAGATATTTTTTGTTATTTCATTCTGCTGAGTTGGTAATAAACCTATTAAATATACTAATGAAATACACAAATTCTGTTCAAAGATGAGGTTTTATTAAGATATGAAGTTGCAAACCAACTTGAGGCTAGCGATCTGTTGCTCCAACTCGTTTTTATTGTTTTCGGAGTCTTTGGAGATTCTTTCGAGGCTCATTATGATCTCATCTTTCTGCTCCATCCCCAAACGGGCCTTTATAAGATTGTCTCTTTGTTCTAGCCACATCTCTTGGAGCTTCTGAAAATCATAAATGCAATCGGACCATTGAAGAGAAAAGAGAAACACCACACTGCAAATTATCACATAAAGATTCATTATTTCTGTATATTACGAAATCCTTCTCTGAAAATCACTGTTCTACACATAAATATGCATACATTTAGGCATCGAACATGCTTAGAAAATGATAAGTAACTAGAAAAACTGAATAAGATCTTGGCTTTGGTTGTTTTGAGTTCTTGAAACGATGTTACTAAATGGAACTTACTGGATACGATAACGTAACTACTTAGGCTGTGAAAATATTTTAATCAGTATCTACTAGCCAACAAATTTTTTAAAATTCAAAAATAAATAGGAGTTTGAAGTAAAAACTACCTGTCTTCTTTTGGGTCCTCGACTGTCTGCCACATCAACATCGTGAATTTCGAGTGTCCACTATTGGGGGATTTTCATTCATTTCTATACTTGGCTTTTTTAAGATTCAAATGAGGAAATTAAGCAAAATTAGGCAACAGAACTGTTAAGGGACATCTGCAGCACACGTATCATCATACTGATGTAGGTGCCTATCAATTCATGATGATACGAGACTGATGCTTATTATTTCAAAGATCATTATCGCTGGTGTCTCGACTACGATCTATCAGGATTCGTTGTCCCAACAATCATGTTCCGAGTGAAAACAAATGAGTAATACCCACCATTGGGTTTGAAAAACTTACTTCTGCAATTATTTCCTTATTAAATTTCATTGTTTCATCGCATATCCCAAAGATAAAGCTTGTAGTAAAGTACAAATAAAATCGAGAAAAGCAGGGCATATAAATTAATAATCTACAGAAACATAAATCACAATACAGTTTTTCGGCATTAAAAGAAGAAAAAATGCATACTTCTACACTATCTGGGAGGTTGATTTCTTCATTCTGAAGACTCTGTGAACAATGTATGAATTTGCCGACTAAATCTTCGTTTTCTTGAACTATCCTGAAATTGGGAGGAAATAAGGCTTAAATTATTATATAAAAATATATGTAATGAAATTCCAATAAGGGAAAAACAAGGGGAGACATTTCAAAGAAATAATCTAATTACGTAATGCTTCATCTGATCCCAGTTTATACAAAGGAAGTGGAACCAAAATATAGCAATACTATATAAGTAGCTACCGCACCAAATCTTCACTTGATTGGCATCGAATTGTATCCTTAATAATGTAGAAGTCAGAGCCACGTTTCACTATTTTCAACCTTAACATTTCCTATTCGTGTTTACGTCATCTTAAATTCTATTATGGTATTTAATTTAACGGTTATCTATGACATCCATTAGGATTTAAGTAAGCACTAGCCGTTTTCAACAGGGTCAAACGAAGTAGTGCTCAACCGTGAGAAGAAGGTTTTTGTAAAAATGTTTTCGTTAATTCACTCATCCAAGCCTAACTGAAAATATGTGATAAATACGAACACGAAACCGTCTAAAACAAAAATTATGTGACACAATGCTCAACAATACGATTTTCTTAATAGGTAGGTACTCATAGCTGATCTCAGAGAAAATTACAAACACGTTCCAGTCCTGCAGCATGATCCTATGAGCGAATTTTGGTAAATTATCGTAGGTATTATATTAAGTTACATTGATTTGAAATTCGAGCAAAATTTAATTTAATGGCAAAAAACTAGATCAAAATAAAATTCCCCGAGTCAAAAAAGATTTTGGATTTTTTTGGCTTCATTTGTAGTTTTTATTGGTTTTTCAGCAAATATCAACGAAATTCAAGTAAATTTTTCAACATGATTGTGTGCATAAATTTTTTGGTGCAGTTAAACTTTTTTGACTAACATTTTGTTGTAAAAAGTAAATTTAATTGCTTTTGCTATTTTTAGGGATTTATTTTGGCACATTTTTTGAAATGTGAACAATTTAATGTGCTCAAAGTGTTTGGCCAAGGAACTCATCCTTTCGTTAGGGAAGCTTGATTTTTCGGCGCAAGAACGGACTTTTTATTTCATTCCTAAGGAAAGTTATAATCTGGAATGATACATATATATATATATATATATATATACATATATATATATATATATATATGAATAAATAAAATAAAATACACAAATGAAAAAGTGTTAAACTGTAGGATTCGTTTCGGAATGTCTCAAAACGGATTTGATTGACGGACATTTTTGAAAATTTTGATTTTAAACATTTTGAAGCCATTGCAAAATTTTTCATCTTTAACGAAAATTTTCTAAAAGGTGCAATATGAGGGGTACACGACGACTGGAAAACGGGATTTGCACTGTTTTGTCTCGCATGTTCATTAACTTGCATGCAATCACAATGCGAATTATGCCTACACAACTGGAGAGCGTCTTCTTACTTCTCTAATTTTTCTTGAGTCCTCCTCCTCTCGAGGTTCATATCCGCGAACCGCTGGAGAATTTCGTCTCGGAACGCAGCGTACGATTGTTTCAATTCATTTATAGTTTTTTCGCTCTTATCTAGTTTCGCTTGCAGTTTCGTAACCTGTTGAATGAATAAAAATAAATAAATATTCAAATTTCGAGGAGGAATCGATACATATAGGATCATGAATTATAAGTACCAAAGAATTTTAAATTTCGTGGTTGGTTGTTGCATGATCAGCAGAACCAGTTAACTTTATAAAAACGTACGGTACCAAGGGGTTATTGGTGAGTGACTACGTGATTAGTCAGCCACCCTCACGGTCTGCCAATGATAATTGTCAAAGGACTCGTAAATTAGCTGTTATATCAGAATTTATTGTTTATTGAACAGGAGAGAGAACACATATTACAAAAATAAAAATTGATCAAGGGAGAATTACTATATTATAAATAACTAGTTCAGCAGAACAAAATTTGAGGGCGATCAATGAGTATATAACATACACATAAACTATATGTTTAATTAGTAATAGTAAATCATACTTATTTATTATGTGAGTTATTAAACCTCACCTGTGTCTTATGTTCTTCTTTGGATTCAGTCCATTTCTCTTCCATTTGTTGCCGGAAAACAGCCTCTTTAGAAAGTTGTTCTTTGTACCTCTCCATCCCAGCAAGCTGCCGCTCTAGTTCAGCTACCTTCTGCTGGGCCTGTTGCAACTGCTCCTCGTAGTTTGAACACATGTCACAAACTGCGAAAATAACCTTTTTTATTAAACAAATAGGTACCTAGAAATAAACTGCATTTGCATCATATGTATTTTTTAAATTTCTTGAACCACCCAAAATATTCAAGGAAACATTTTTAAATCAGGACGAAAAAAATAATTTTTGGAATTCCATCATTATATATGGGTCAGCTTAATTACACACATACAAATAATCTTAAGTGGTACCCACTTATACTCACATCTAGCAAGATCCATTTGAAGGGGTATAATGGCCCGAGAGATGGTTTTTGTAAGATACACCAAATATATTGGGAACCGGAGAGAATGATATGCTACAGGATTGCTCTCGCGTGTTTTTCGTACCTACACCCCCTGTCAACCCTTGCATTCAATCAAAATCCAAATCACAGTCAACAAAGCTTCATCGTCCGCATCGATGAGGAATTGATTCAACTTCACCAAAAACAGTCACCTATCTTCTTTTTTTTCATCATCAAATAACGATTTATTGTACTTGTACCACGAGAATATCTATAGGGTGACACACTTGAGACGCATTGGAGGGAAAATTTGGGAAGCAATGTAAATATCCTGATTAATTCAGATGGGAAACCAACTGTTTCAGCATTTTTTTTAAACTGATCAATGCTGGAAGAGCAGCTCCATCTTCCCTTCCGAGTGACCTTATAGTTCTTCTGGCTCCTCTTATACGAAGTGATACCGCCCTTGCTATGGCAAATTGTGTTGTCACTCTCACCCATCCTACAACGCACGAGTAAGGACAACTCCATTTCTCTGAAAGAACGTGAGCTGTTCTTCTCAGAAAAGTGTCAAATTCCCGGTGCAAGGCTCCGTCGCACGAACAAACCAATGGGGTAAAGGAACCTCGTACATCTTCAGCTGCTCGGTCGTATTTGGCGTGTTTCGCTTGGGCTGCTGTGTTGGCTGTTTGTGCCCATTCTTGAGAGCGATAAGAGGCGGCGTCAGCATTCAATATGCGGTTATCAAAAAACGCCGGCCTCCCTCGCTCCCAAACTCCCATGACCTTGATATCAGCCACTAAAGCAGGGCTTCCGCCTTCGGCCTCTTTTATCACTGGTTCCACTGTCGCTCCCCCCCCCCCAGAGTCACCTATCTTCTTTTTAAATTCCAAGAAACAATGATATGGAACGAACAAAATGATATAAATGTGTAACAACCATGTTATGTTACTCAAATCAAGTTAAATTTCCCAACCTTTTAAAAAGGCTCTAGAACAGATAACACAGGTTACATTCAAATCTTATTTGATATGGAGAGGTTATGATCAGGTACTTACCATCGGGTTGACTAGATTCCCTTTCTTGCGATAAATCTATAATTGGAAACAAACATTAGCCATTGAACAACCATAACACATTTTCTGGGAATAGATGGCATTTAATACAAACAAATATAATAATTACCTTCACTATTTGGATCCCTTCCATTAATCTACAATAGAAGAAATAAATGGTTTTTGTAATTATTCACCACACTTTTATGAATTAAAGTAGGGTATTAAACATACTCAGAAAAACTAAAATAATTGGGTAGCACGTTACTTACTTCGTTTCTTAGTGCGGCTCGTTGTTCAGCTACTTTCTCTTCCTAAAAACAGAGAAAATCAAGTTAAAAGCAACTGATATTCAAGTATTGTAGAACTTCACCCGTATGGATGTACTGTCATTCAAAAACTAATTCACGAGATGTAGGGTAATCTGAGTTCTCCTGTTACACACGAGGCGGAATGGAGTAAATATTCTTCTAAGGGCTGAGGCGGTTAACCTGAACACACAAAGACCAAGAAGCTAAAATGCTCCAGGTTTAACGTCAGGGCAGTAGTTACTAGAAATGGGAAATCCGTATCCAATTACAAGAAATCCATATCCATCACACTCCCCTCCTTTGGAAAAAAGTTCATAAAATCGGAAAAAACATGGAAGTAACCTTGGATTATTTTTGAGCTAGATGTTGGATATTATTTCACGATAGTTATTTCCATTAGGTAACTATCTATGCTGGGTTCATTTATAACAGATATGTTATTATGCATACCTACATAGGTAACCACTCTTCAAACTTACATAAGTCAGCTAACCTAGCATTAACTTATGAACTAAGTCAACTATCCTAGCATTCTTATATGATAAAACATAATTAAGGACTAGGAAAGAGAAAAAAGGGAAACTACTTAGTACTTAAGTTGAAAGAGACGATTTCATTTAGTTACTGTTTAATGGCGTTAAATCGTAAATGATAAATATTTCATTTAAATTTGAAATTGGTGACGGATTGGCAGCTCACTCACGCTCCTAGGAGTGACAAGGAAAATTTCCAACATTCTCTACTCCCCAACAAGTTCGCTGTCAGCCGCAAAATCCGCTTCTGGACCAATTTTTCGTCAAGAACAGTCACTTAAAGGAAAACTGTCAAACAAACAGTCCTTCTATTTCCAATCGTAGTTGATTTTCGAAATAAAAATATTATATTTTTGTGAATTTGTTCGATTCAAGTATTTGCTTTGTTCATCATTGATGTATTTTACATTTAGTAAGATCCATAAAAAATTATACAGTTACAACTATTTCACATAAGAAGAATCAGGAACATGTATATGAAACCTTCAAGTACGGTTCAAAAGCAATAATTGGCTAAAGGTACAAAGTAGTGCACCAACAGCTAACCCATAAACGACACACAGACTGAGGGGAACTTACTCGAGCACGGTAACGCTGTAACTTTTCGTCTGTTTCTCGGAGTTTGTCTTTGAGAGATTTGATTTCTTCTTCCAGTGGTTCTAACAAAGACTTCAACACTGCCGACTCTTCTTTTGCCTGAAAATATGTCCAAAATGTAGCCAGGGAACTGTGAGGTTCAAAATAGAAATAGTTAGTTTAGTCAGGATTGGATCGACTTCCATTGATATATGAATGGCAAACTTAGAGGTATAGCTTAGAGCAAAATAACTCCATGTTATGGCTGGGATCATGCCATGGTGCGGGGAGTGGTGAGGGAAAAGTGCTACGGAATCACTTAAGTTGGGCATCTCAGCAGGATTGCCGTGTTGTATCACCGCCCGTGTCCATCATGGATCTTACATTTACTGATAATCATCCTAAATGGGCACTTCATTTTATCATTCATGACCCTCACCATCTTCTTCAACTTCTTGATCCCCCGGGACAGAGTAAGATGGTTTCATTTCCAAATTATTATTTATACTACCGATTTGGAGTAAACCTAGAGGGAGGAAAAGAATTCATATGATAAGAAAGTACCCGAGAGTACAGGAGCCTATGCCGATACCTGGGTTGCAGCATTAACCAACCCAACCCTGCAGTCCTGCGTGATATTTGGTGTGGCAGAAGTGTTCTGGAGTAACGTAACTTCGGTTGTAGAACTCTGAGGTATCACCACCCATCCTCGAAGCTCCAAATTTTACTTGGGGGTTTTCAGTTGGACCTAGAAAGCTTTAAATTGTGCGTTTTTCTAAAGCTCTGAAGTTTTAGTTGCAGTGTTTTTTGAAACTTTGTTCAAAGAGAGGCCATCAGAAAAAAAGTTGGAATGGTAATTTGACCAGGCCTCAATTTTATGCTTGGTTGTTGCCTCCCAATTAACCTGACAGTATCCTAAATATTTTTCTCACTTTAATGGAGGAAATACTCTTTTTCTTTTCTTTTTCCAGAATGGGCATGTGGTGAATTCCACCTCAAGGTTTCAACAGCCCTTTTCAGGGCTACCAAAAAGAGGTACTCACGACACAATTACATATAAAAGACGTCGAGTTACAACTCCGCAAAATAACATATTTCGCCCGAGAGAATATGCGAAATATTCACTCACGAACGAAATATTCACAAATAATCAACAAGCCAAACACCCACTGCGGGAGAAGGGTTCGTCAAGACAACTCACAAAAGTTGCCTTGAGAACAACAGCCCAAGGAAACGATCAATCGACCTATACGAAACTCAAGGGCGAGGCTGGCAAACCAACTCAGCAATCATATTCACAGATTCTGAGAAAACACTATGCGAGCCAATAAAGAAACACCTGGTGAGCTAATGAAATTAAGCGGACCAACCAGGGGACAGCCCGGATGAGCTGAGAATTTGAGAAACTAATTTACATACTAACCACAAAGTGGCCACCCCCTCGGAGGCGGCCACCCCCCTATAAATACCACGCACGGAGCACAGCGTGTTCATTCCACCTTCTGCTCTCGCTGACGACCCTTCTCACCTGTCGACGAAGTTTCTACACGCATCCAAGACTCAGAAAGGCATATTTTACTCTCCTCACAGATTCTCTCGATCTTCTTGGCATCTACGAGTCTAGTCATTGCACTACTCATTGCCCAACGTAGATCTCCAGTCAGGGTACCACCCGGCACGTTTAAGACTTCGTCTAAAACGCTGCGTCCACAGGGATACCTTAGACGTGTCGCCCGAATCTCGCAGCATTACGCTCTTGATTGTCCGCCGGGGCACGCCGGGAAATTGCACAGCTCATACGCTCCAATTTACCGTCCAAGGAAGCCTTTATCAAGGCTCGGAGAAGACCCCGACATCAAGCTGGGAGAGAGCTTTGTCGAGCGAGTCCCTCCTCTACATAAATCCTTCATCCGAACGGAAAGGTATTTTTTATCGAGTAAACACACTTGGATATCTCGATGGAGCGAAGCCCCTCTTACTTCCTCGAGTTCGAGGAAGAAGAGCTCGGCGCTGGAACGGGCATCGGCCCCGCTACAGCTCCTTATCTGAAACTCGATACTCACTCAAAACGTAGTGACAAACTACACGGACCAGCTCCGTGCCCAAAGCTCAAACCTCTCGACGAGATCGCAGCTTTACCTAACAAATCCACAAAGGGTTTGTTAGCTACTCCCTTACACACACAAGGGGTCGAGGATTCTTTTCAGAACCTCTCGGAAGGTAGTTCTTACGATTCTACCCATATACATGAATATCCTAAATATTCATCTCACGATCGCACCGCCGATCCGAGTGTTAAACACACTCCTATCCTGCATACACCGCACGGACCAAAAGGTACTTTCCAGCACCTCAATCAAACACATTCCGTCCCTCCTACAGATGTAAATCTGCGACCGGAATATAACACAACGGTTCAGTACCTGAATACACATTTCCAAACAGCTCGAACCGAACCTGGCGCCCCTCGCGGCCTACCAATGAACGAACCACGAGGTTCAACCACCCAGCAAAATGTCCTTGACAATTTCGCTCACATTTCCTTCGGATATCCACCCGGATATCCTTCGGATACCCGCATATCCAGGATATGGGTACTTTTCAAAACGTCCCACTTGGTCTACCTACACCAAGTAGAACATATATAAATCCACTACAGGGCATTCCTGTAGTATACGCGCTACTTGATAACATGTCTGTCTTTCAGTCAAACACAGATGAAAATTCTGTCAAAACTACACAGAAATGCTAACAACAAGGTTCTGAAAACAGAATCTTACTTTTCGCATGCTTTCTTCAAGATTATCGACAAAAGCCTGGCTATGTTGCTGAGAGTCGTTGGTCCCCAACTGGGCGACCTTCCTGGCCAGCGTGCTGAACATCTGACCAGGATGAACTAGAACACTTTCTCCACCAGCAGAGGGCGGTGGTGGCTGTGGCGGATGGCTATGATGGTGAGGACTCGTCTTCAGCGACTGCAGCTCCGCTTGGAGTTGATCATTCTCAGACTTGAGAAGCTGGATCTCCAGTTCGTACCTTCCAGATTCGTCCAGCGTGGCTGTGGCAAAACAAACAAACCTCAATATTGCTAAGAGAAATCAAGAACTTGAAAGCTGATGAAAATAGTTGGTACGTTAGATGGTTTATAATGTTGAAATGCTCAATAGTTATTCAACTGGAAATGTACAATACAAGCGAAAATGTGGACAAAAAACTTTCTTTTGATTTCTCACTATCAAAGGAAGGGAAGCTCTTGTGTCTGCGCAAGAAATAAAAAAATGTGACCTCCAAAATAAAAATTTCTACTTGGTTTTAGCGAATTTTTGAAGAAAATTAAGCTATTGCTCTCGCCTCAAAATTTGTAGAATGTGAATTTTTGAAAACATTTTATGCACAAATCCGTTTCAGGCTATTCTGAATCATATTCTGAAGTTTAAAGCTTTTTTTATGTATGTATGTATGTATGTATGTATATCTGTATGTGTCATTCCAGACGATAACTGTCCGTAGAATTGTGCTAGAAACTTCAAATAAATTTTAAAATGTTAAGGACACAAAACGAAAGTTCAAGTTCGTTGGCCAGCATGATCGGATTACATCTTCGGGTTGAAATTTTCAAAAATGTAGTCAAAAATTTCAAAATAGCCTGTTTTTTGCGATTTGTTGTGCGAAATAATTTTTTCAGCATACTAACATGTGGTATATTCGGAATCAGCGTAAAATTTCCTATAAGAATATGTATCAAGTTTTCAAAAATTTCAAAGTTGAAAAATCAGTCAAAAATCGAAATAATGCCGTTCGCTAGTTGTAAAAATCGGTAATATTCTTCAAAAATTCGCTCATGGGGTCATGCTGCATGACTGGACTTTTTTTTGCATTAAAGCCTACTGATCAATTTTGGTTCTGGGTCAGTCTACCTGATGTCTCTCTTTGACAATCCCTAGTCACTAACTACTAGGTTTTGGCCCGATTTTAATGGAAATTTCAAGATTAGTCGGGTTAACCTTTAGACAATCCCATCGCCATCGGATAAATAGTAGCACGTGCGCATGCGCAAACACGAATTTCCTAAAATGATCATGATCTATCGGTCTCATTTCGTTAAATTTAGGGGGGTACTTAGCTGCAAGTCTTGGGAAGAAATCCCATTAATTTCCATGCGATTGGTTTCAGTAATTTTTGCATATGTGCAAACCTGGAAATGGTTGTTACAGACCAAACCCCGAGATGAATTTTTATGAAATGGTCAGTGATTGTGCTCTTAACAGGTCCACAATTACCATAGAAGGCAATGCCCCTGGCTTGGCTTGTTCCTGCAGGGTGTGTGCGTGCTTACAAGAGTTATGGCCCTACTCTACATAATTACAACTATGTGCATGTACATACAATAATTTATTACAGTTCTATTTTGAATTCAATCATTTTGATTCGCACTTTGCTCTTCAACAAATACTATACGTAAAAGTTACAATAAATGAGAAACCTATACTGACCATCCAACTTGGCAGATGTTTTTCGCTGCCGCATAAAAATACTCTTTTCATGCAAGAGAGCCAACAACAATAACTCGGTTTCTAACTTAAACTTTACATCAATCACCGGTCACATTGAACAGCTTTTAGATTAGAAAAACGAGATTACATCATGTGATTTAGATTATTCATGTAAATTTAGAGGTGGTTCATGAGAATTAATAAAATCTGCTGTTAATGACGAGAAACGTACCTGCATGCTAAGTTGACAATCGACCTTCGATACTTCCAAAATCCTAACACACATTTAAAACACTAGATCAATTCAACACCCCCAACACACATAGGCGGAGAGATCAGAAGAACCGAATCGAATGGCAAAAGTCATCAGTCGTAAAAAAATATATATATATATATATATATATATATATATATATATATAATATCTTCCGTGGAGAAGCAATCATGCGGGAGCTATAAAGCAGGGAGCAGACACAAACTTTCTGATAGCCAACATTTCTAATCATTCAATCAATAGGAGAAACAAGTAATACGACGTGATATATCATCATTGTTCACATTCATCGTAACCCACAGGAACTCTATGCAGGTATGTTGTGTTTCACGATAAAGCTCAGCTCTATTATGACCAACAAAATATAAGTGTTCAGTTCTGGGAAAAAACATCATTAAACTGCTCATTTAAATACGTTTTCGTATACATGAATATATAAACTCAAACTCGTCGCTGCCAAGGCTCTGCACTCCCCGAATTTACACTTTTTAGTAATTCTTACTAATCAAAACGCTTTACGACCCATTGATACATTCATCATTATTACAAGTACTAAATACATATAGGTAAGCATTACCTTAAACAAAATTAATTCGTAATCGGTAATCGGTAACATGTGGTATATTCGGAATCAGCGTAAAATTTCCTATAAGAATATGTAGGTATCAAGTTTTCAAAAATTTCAAAGTTGAAAAATCAGTGAAAAATCGAAATAATGCCGTTCGCTAGTTGTAAAAATCGGTAATATTTACATGAAACATTGTCCAAATTCAGATTGAACTACCCTTATGGAAGTATCCCTGTATAAATCATAAACTAAAATTTCTCTACACGATCAATAGCGACTGAAATGTCGAAGATTTCTTCAAAAATTCGCTCATGGGATCATGCTGCATGACTGGACTTCTTTTAGCGAATTTTTGAAGAAAATTAAGCTATTGCTCTCGCCTCAAAATTTGTAGAATGTGATTTTTTGAAAACATTTTATGCAGAAATCCGTTTCAGGCTATTCTGAATCATATTCTGAAGTTTAACGCATTTTAGCGAATTTTTGAAGAAAATTAAGCTATTGCTCTCGCCTCAAAATTTGTAGAATGTGAATTTTTGAAAAAAAATTATGCAGAAATCCGTTTCAGGCTATTCTGAATCATATTCTGAAGTTTAACGCATTTTTTTATGTATGTATATATGTATGTATGTATGTATATATGTATGTATGTATGTATGTATGTGTCATTCCAGACGATAACTGTCCGTAGAATTGTGCTAGAAACTTCAAACAAATTTTAAAATGTTAAGGGCACAAAACGAAAGTTCAAGTTCGTTGGCCAGCTTGATCGGAGTACATCTTCGGGTTGAAATTTTCAAAAATGTAGTCAAAAATTTCAAAATAGCCTGTTTTTTGTGATTTGTCGTGCGAAATAATTTTTTCAGCATACTAACATGTGGTATATTCGGAATCAGCGTAAAATTTCCTATAAGAATATGTATCAAGTTTTCAAAAATTTCAAAGTTGAAAAATCAGTCAAAAATCGAAATACCTAATGCCGTTCGCTGGTTGTAAAAATCGGTAATATTCTTCAAAAATTCGCTCGTGGGTTCATACTGCATGACTGGACTTTTTAGCGAATTTTCTTAGAAAATGAAGCTATTGCAATGGCTCCAAAAATTTTAAAATAAAAATTTTCAAAAATTTTCTTCAATGAAATCTGTTTTGAGGCATTCTGAAATGATTCCTGGATTTTAACGCTTTTTTATATGTATATATATATATATATATATATATATATATATGTATGTGTCATTCCAGACGATAACTCTCGATTGAATTGAGATAACAACTTCGTTCTTTCGCCAAAAAATCAAGCATTTCAAAAGAAAGGATGAGTTCGTTGGACAACACTTTTTGAGCACATTAAATTGGTCAAATTTCAAAAAATGTACTAAAAAAATCTCTAAAAATGGCTAAAAACGGCTAAAAATCGTTCAATTTATATTTTTTGGTAGAATATTGCTCAAATAAAGTTCATTAACTATAAAATAGAACATCCAAAAATGTATATACACAATTATGCTGAAAAATGTACTTAAAATTCATCAAAATTTGCTAAAAAATCGATAAAAACTGCAAAAAAAGCTAAAAATTCAGAACCTCTATTTGAATAGCAGGTTATTATTTGGGATAAGTTTTTTGCCATAAAATTAATGGTGAACGATTTCCTTGCTCTCAAAAAGCTCAAATTTCAAAACTGTAGTATTGTAGTGGATTTATATAGGTTTTACTTGGCGTAGGTAGGCCAAGTCGGACATTTATATCCCGGTTATGCGGGTTGGTCTCCGGGTCACCCCCGCGAGGAATGCGGGCGGAGCCGCCAAGGTCAACTGGTTTGGCGGACTGAAAGGGGAGATAGTCCGTGTCGCAGCCGCGTGGAGCGCTAGGCTCGCGTAGCAAGTGCTGGGTTCGATCAGTTTGGTACTGAGCCGTTTTGTAATATTCCGGCCTTAGATTTATATCTGAAAGGGGAATATGTTGAGCTTGGTTGAGGTACTGAAAAGTATCCTTCGCTTTTTGTGCATTTGGAGTGTATTTGACACTCGGATCGGCCGGGTAAGCCTGCGTCGAATATCGTGGGTATTCGGACAGCTTGGTCGAATCGTAATGATCGGCTTCAGAGCGAGTCTGAAAGGTTTCCTCGATCTTTTGTATATGCGAGGCTTGTTCGAAAGTTTCTCGAACGAATACGTCGGGCGAGAAGGCGATCCGGACGTGAGGGTCGCGCCTTGCGCTGTCGCTGGGTTCAGCGGATTCGCCGTGTGGCCGGTAGGGCGCACTACGTGGGCTACTCGGCCCGGCTTCGCCGTCGTCCTCCTCCCCTTGCAAGGGGAAGTAGGAAGGCCGACGTTCCATCGAAATGATCGAGTTTTAGCTCGTTTCGATGCCTCTATGTGTGAAAAATAGAGGGTTTTGGAGGTGGACTCGCTTGCCAGAGCGTCTTTCCAATGCTCGGATGGCAGGGTCCTACCTCGTAGCCTTGAAAAAGGCTTCCTTAGACGGTAAATTAGAGCGGAGGAGCTGAGTAATTTACCGGCGTGCCCACAGCGGTCGGTTACGAGCTTAAGGCTACGTAACCCGGGCGACACGGCTCGGAACGTCCCTCGGGCGTGCGAGCTAAAGAGGATATCGATAGCTGCACCGGGTGGCGTCCTGACAGATGAACTACGTTGGGCAATGAGCAGGATGAATAATCACTGGACTCGTAGATGCCAATGCGAGATCTGCGTGGAGAGAAGGACTGGCTTGTAGAAAGCAGTAGGAAACCGTTCTTGAGATGACTTCGTAAGGCAGAAGGTTCGTCAGCGTAGAGCGTGTAGAATTCTTCGTACTTCAGAGTGTGTCGTCGTCGAGAGCGGAGAGTGGAATGAAATGCTAGGCTCTGAGCGAGGTATTTATAACCAAAAAGTGGTGGCTACTTTATGGTTAGTATGCAAATTAGTTTCGTCAAATAATTTGGTACGATCAAACTAGCTTCGGATTGGCTCGCTTAATTTCATAAATTCGACTGTGCAATCTCATTGGTTCGCACAGTGTTTTCTCAGTATCTGTGCATATGATAGCTGAGTTGGTCTTCCGAGGTGGTTTCCCTGCGTCCGTCGCTTTGACGGGGTCCCCGGGGGTGGCTGACCTTGAGTTTTCCGTTTCTCATTCAAGGCGACTTGTTTCGAGAGCATCTTTCCAGTAAATGTTTGGGGAGGTCGCCTTGGGGTTCTCATTCAAGGCGACTTGTTTCGAGATGTTTGTCGCATCTCTCTCGCCCAGTAAATGTTTGGGGAGGTCGCCTTGCGTGTTATTCTTTAATATTTCACTTTTGGGAGAGAATTTAGTATTTTCTCTCTGGTGAAATATTTTGTTTGACGGAGTTATAATTCGACGTCTTGTAAATATTTTTGTGTTGTATCTACCTCTTTTTGGTAGCCCTGAAAAGGGCTGTTGACAAGAGGGGGTGGATTTCACCACAGGGGCCCTCCCAAGACGTCGTGTTAATAACGACGACGCCGGTTGGGGTGATTCGAGCGCCGTTACCCACCTCTCGTCGAATTTGGTAGAGGGGACGTGCCTTCTGGCAGATTTTCGGGGAGTTTTCTCCTTACTTTCTGTCTGATTTTGTGACACAGATTGTCCTTGTGATACAGCTTCTTCCGAGTGTAGAGTATAAGCTGGTTTGATTTGCTGTTTGGGAACTTTTTTAGTATGTTCGCCAATTTGCACTGTAACCGAAAACTTATCTCTTTTAACCACTTTGAATGGTCCCGTGTAAGGACATTGCAGAGAGGTGAGCTGTGTGGGCACTCTGATATAGACATGAGTACATGTATCCAAATTTTTGGGCATGTTTACGGCATATTTCGTATTATTATGTTTAATATGCGTAGGCCGGAAGAAAAGAGGTTCCGAAAGGTTCGTAGAAGTTACGAAAATGTCTCCTGGGAGTGGTACGTCAATTCCGTAAACTTTTTGGAAAGGCGTAGTTTCGGTCGCCGGGTCTACTGCCGTACGCATGGCGAGTAGAACTTTGGGAAGTGCGTCGAGCCAATTTTCGTTTTGAGCTTTGAGAGCCTCTTTCAAAGATCTATTTCTGCGTTCTACCATTCCGTTTGTTGATGGTTTGTATGGTAACGTGTGAGTATGTTTTACTCCGAGACGTTCCATAATGGAATTGAACAGATCTGATTCAAATTGAGTGCCCTGATCACTTGTGATGTATTTAGGTACGCCCTTTGAAGCTACCCAAATATTGATAAAGGCATTTGTGATTGTGGTTGTTTCGATGTTGTTAAGAGGGACTGCCTCTAGCCAACCCGTTGCTCTATCAACCATCATCAAAATGTAACGTTTCCCTCCTTTAGCTAAAGGTAAGGGTCCGGTAATATCAACGTGTACGTGTGAAAATTTGTTTGCCGTTTCAAATTCGGAGTAAGGGAGCTTCACGGAGCGCGTGATTTTTGCTCGTTGGCAAGTTTCGCACGCTCGGACCCAGTTTGAGACATCTGCACGGAGTCCGTGCCAAAAATATCGTTGTTTAACTTTATACACTGTAGAGTGTATACCTGGGTGTCCCAAATTGTGAATTTGGCTTATTATTTCTTCCCTTATTTCGTTTGGAATATAAGGTCTAGGGTGTCCTAGGTCTAGGTTACACCAAATTTCTCCTTGAGAGAATTCAACTCGTGTGAGTTTCAATTTGTCCTCCGCGGTAGGGGGAGAACGAATTTGTGAATTTGAAATGTGCAGTAGAAGATTGCATTCTATTGCAGCCGTAATTTTCGAAATTTCGGCTATGGGTGGACCCTCGTCCGTCTGGGTTGAAATCGATTTCGTTTGAATTTCAACCGGATCGAAGGGTCTGGAGAGTGCGTCGGCGACGACGTTGCTCTCTCCGGAAATATGACGAATGTCACTCGTCATTTGAGAGATGTATGTTAGCCATCTTAATCTCATTTTAGAAAAATGTGCATTCTTCTTAAGCATCGTGCCTAGCAGAGGCTTGTGATCCGAACAAATATGGAAAGATCTGCCGTCCAAGTCGTTGTGCCAGTGAATGCACGCTTGGTAAACGGCGAACATTTCCTTGTCGAACGATGCTTTGTTCTTCCATTGTTCTGGAATTTCTTTACTGAAAAATCCCAATGGTTGGTACGATTTCGAGCCATGTTTGTCTGTAATTTCTTGTTCTAGTGCCGCTCCGATGTGTGTGTCGGATGCGTCACAGACTAATCTCCACTCCGCCGTAGGGTGTGGGTGAGCAATGTTATGCAATGTTGCTTTGATCATTGCTTGCTTTAAGCTGTTGAAAGCTTTTTCTCTCTCTGATGTCCATTCGATAGGTGTTCTGTCATTTTTTTTGTTTGACTGAATGGAGTCATACAGAGGTTGTGCCGTGTGAGCGAATTTGCTTGAGCATGCTCGGTAGAAACCACACATACCTAGGAATCTGCGTAGACTTCGTACGTCTACTGGCCTAGGAAATTGTTCTATGGCTTCTATTTTATCTCGTTTAGGAATTATCCCTTCCTTCGAGATAGTGAAACCTAGGAAATCGACGGTAGGTTTTGAAAAAATGCATTTATCAAAACCTACTCGAAGTCCGTGTTCCCCTAGTTTGTCAAAAATTTGTCTGAGGTGGTTCATGTGTTCGTTATAATTTTTAGAAGCCACCAGGATGTCATCTAGGTATACAAATGCGAAATCAAATTTTCGCATGATGCTGTCCATGTATCTTTGCCATGTTTGAGCCGCTCCGGCCAAACCCATGCTCATTTTCTTAAACTCATAAAGACCGAAAGGTGTAATAATCGCAGTTTTATGAGCGTCATCTGGGTGCATCGGAATATGATAATACGCTGATTTTAAATCTATTGTCGAATAGATTTGCGTATCATGTAAATTCGCTTGGAAAGAGCGAATGTGAGGAGGAGGGTAGGCGTCTTTCTTCGTTTTCGCGTTGAGGAAACGGTAGTCGCCGGTGATTCTCCATGACCCGTCTTTTTTTGGCACACAGTGTAACGGGGATGCCCATTCGGAATCCGATGGTGCAATTATGCCTTCTGAAAGCATTTCGTCAAAAGTACTTTTGACTTGAGCCCGTTTTTCGCCTGCCATGGGTCTTGCTCGGAAGTGTACTGGTGTTCCTTCCGTGGTTATACGGTGGTAAACCCCGTTGTTTTTCCATTTACCTTGAATTTTGCTCATTTTATCATTGTATTTGTTAATGATAGAGCGAATGTTTTCGTCCTCCGTGATTTGCACGTCCTCTGGTTGAGGGGTATTGTCACGATGAGGGATAGTAGCTGCTATTTGTTCGTCAGTGAACTTTTTGTTCATGACTGCAGCTATTTTTTGATCGGCATAGCACTTTATTTTATCTTTATAAATGTACTTGTGTTTGACCCGTATTCCGATATCCCAAGACTCGAGGAATGGAATACCTAGGATCGCTAGATCAACTTTCGTGATCATAAACTCGGTGGTCATGTCCCCGAGGCCGATGTTAATTGTTGTGTCAGCTCGCCCTAGTGTGTCTATAGGGGCTCCGTTAGCTGCTGTGAGCTTAACGTTGGACTTAAGAATTTTCAAGCCCAATTTTTTTGTGACATTGTGGGGCAGAATGTTCACTTCTGCTCCCGTGTCAATGAGAAATTCAGTGCCATTTAGTTTGCACTTGAAAAAAAGCCTTTTATACTCAGTAGACTGCCGGCGTATAGGCTCAGATACGCTGGCAGTTATTCGTTTTCCGAACTCTCTGTGTCGGAGGTTGGAATGGTACTTTCTTGTACCGACTGCTGAGTATTTTCGGTAGAAACCCGGGTTTTAGGCTGGCTTATAGTCGCAGCCTTTTTGCTAGTTTTGGAAGCAGTGTTTGTCTTCCAAGTGCAGTGTTCTGGGTCTGCACATTTGCGAGTTTCGTTACCGAAACGTGCGTGGTTTCGACAGACATAGGCCGTCGGTTTGTGAGGCTTACTCTCCACTGGTTGGGGTTTGAACTCAGCTTGTTTCGAGAGGGCCTTTTTGAAACCAGTATTTATGGGTTTCGGAGTAGATTCTACTCCTCGTATGTTCAGAGAAGTATTCTCTGTTCTGTACGCGTGTAGCGTATCAGCTAGGTCGAGCCGGGAGGTCGTGGTAGGCTGAGCTGCGACCATACCTCGTGCTTCGATGGGAAGAGTCTCGATCCACTTTTGAGTGATCAGAGCTTCCGAAAAGTACCCAACAGCTTTCGAGTACATTTCGTGGTACTTGGTGCTGGGTTTTTTGGCGAGAGATGCGGGGTCCTCGAGTGCGAGGAGCCTGTCCTGTAAGGACAACCCATATTCTCGCTGGAGGCGCTGTTTGGCCTCTTCGTAGGGTGCGTGGGGTGCCGTGAGGTAAGCTGAGTCGATAGCTTCCCTCATTTCTTCTGGTACCCACTTGTATATAGCTGAGAAGCATTCGTTTTGCGTTCTCAGGTGTTTTCGCACGCAGTATTGATCGAACTCGGCGAGTGCACGATCGATATTCTTCTTTTGGAAGATTGGTTTTTGATAATCTCCCATCTCCTCTAAAAGTGCTTGAAAACCACCTTGTGTAGAGGGATGTTGCGTGAGATGTGGGGCGTAGAGGCCCGGCGGGGGTCGCACGCCCGCAGTGGTTCCCTGAAATCCACTAGCTTCATAAGAGGGAACGAAATGCTCCGTGTTGAGCCTGTTCAAAGGCGGGGTCACCATTTGTAGTGGATTTATATAGGTTTTACTTGGCGTAGGTAGGCCAAGTCGGACATTTATATCCCGGTTATGCGGGTTGGTCTCCGGGTCACCCCCGCGAGGAATGCGGGCGGAGCCGCCAAGGTCAACTGGTTTGGCGGACTGAAAGGGGAGATAGTCCGTGTCGCAGCCGCGTGGAGCGCTAGGCTCGCGTAGCAAGTGCTGGGTTCGATCAGTTTGGTACTGAGCCGTTTTGTAATATTCCGGCCTTAGATTTATATCTGAAAGGGGAATATGTTGAGCTTGGTTGAGGTACTGAAAAGTATCCTTCGCTTTTTGTGCATTTGGAGTGTATTTGACACTCGGATCGGCCGGGTAAGCCTGCGTCGAATATCGTGGGTATTCGGACAGCTTGGTCGAATCGTAATGATCGGCTTCAGAGCGAGTCTGAAAGGTTTCCTCGATCTTTTGTATATGCGAGGCTTGTTCGAAAGTTTCTCGAACGAATACGTCGGGCGAGAAGGCGATCCGGACGTGAGGGTCGCGCCTTGCGCTGTCGCTGGGTTCAGCGGATTCGCCGTGTGGCCGGTAGGGCGCACTACGTGGGCTACTCGGCCCGGCTTCGCCGTCGTCCTCCTCCCCTTGCAAGGGGAAGTAGGAAGGCCGACGTTCCATCGAAATGATCGAGTTTTAGCTCGTTTCGATGCCTCTATGTGTGAAAAATAGAGGGTTTTGGAGGTGGACTCGCTTGCCAGAGCGTCTTTCCAATGCTCGGATGGCAGGGTCCTACCTCGTAGCCTTGAAAAAGGCTTCCTTAGACGGTAAATTAGAGCGGAGGAGCTGAGTAATTTACCGGCGTGCCCACAGCGGTCGGTTACGAGCTTAAGGCTACGTAACCCGGGCGACACGGCTCGGAACGTCCCTCGGGCGTGCGAGCTAAAGAGGATATCGATAGCTGCACCGGGTGGCGTCCTGACAGATGAACTACGTTGGGCAATGAGCAGGATGAATAATCACTGGACTCGTAGATGCCAATGCGAGATCTGCGTGGAGAGAAGGACTGGCTTGTAGAAAGCAGTAGGAAACCGTTCTTGAGATGACTTCGTAAGGCAGAAGGTTCGTCAGCGTAGAGCGTGTAGAATTCTTCGTACTTCAGAGTGTGTCGTCGTCGAGAGCGGAGAGTGGAATGAAATGCTAGGCTCTGAGCGAGGTATTTATAACCAAAAAGTGGTGGCTACTTTATGGTTAGTATGCAAATTAGTTTCGTCAAATAATTTGGTACGATCAAACTAGCTTCGGATTGGCTCGCTTAATTTCATAAATTCGACTGTGCAATCTCATTGGTTCGCACAGTGTTTTCTCAGTATCTGTGCATATGATAGCTGAGTTGGTCTTCCGAGGTGGTTTCCCTGCGTCCCTCGCTTTGACGGGGTCCCCGGGGGTGGCTGAACGACCTTGAGGTTTCTCATTCAAGGCGACTTGTTTCGAGATGTTTGTCGCATCTCTCTCGCCCAGTAAATGTTTGGGGAGGTCGCCTTGCGTGTTCTCATTCAAGGCGACTTGTTTCGAGATGTTTGTCGCATCTCTCTCGCCCAGTAAATGTTTGGGGAGGTCGCCTTGCGTGTTATTCTTTAATATTTCACTTTTGGGAGAGAATTTAGTATTTTCTCTCTGGTGAAATATTTTGTTTGACGGAGTTATAATTCGACGTCTTGTAAATATTTTTGTGTTGTATCTACCTCTTTTTGGTAGCCCTGAAAAGGGCTGTTGACAAGAGGGGGTGGATTTCACCACACGAAAGTTCAAGTTCGTTGGCCAGCATGATCGGATTACATCTTCGGGTTGAAATTTTCAAAAATGTAGTCAAAAATTTCAAAATAGCCTGTTTTTTGCAATTTGTTGTGCGAAATAATTTTTTCAGCATACTAACATGTGGTATATTCGGAATCAGCGTAAAATTTCCTATAAGAATATGTATCAAGTTTTCAAAAATTTCAAAGTTGAAAAATCAGTCAAAAATCGAAATAATGCCGTTCGCTAGTTGTAAAAATCGGTAATATTTGCATGAAACATTGTCCAAATTCAGATTGAACTACTCTTATGGAAGTATCCCTGTATAACCAATCCTAGAACCATGCTGTTTAAAACGTAGGTAGTAGGTGCTTGTTAAAAAAAAAAAAAAAAAAAGTATGAGTACCTCCTAATTATTTTTAATAATTTGATTCCATGTTTGTCTATCAAAATCATAAACTAAAATTTCTCTACACGATCAATAGTGACTGAAATGTCGAAGATTTCTTCAAAAATTCGCTCATGGGGTCATGCTGCATGACTGGACTTTTTTGACTTGAATCTGTAAAAATATCGAAATTTAACACATCAATTGAAGAAAACAATCATACCAAAAATTTACCTTCTTCGCCTTGTTGACAACTCTCGCAGAATCAAAAGTCAATGAAATGGACACGTGGGGTAACAACGCCACTAGCGGTACTACGGTGTCACAACATAACGATCGTATAGGTGCTAAAAAGCAGGAGCTGAAGAGATAGGAGGCGTCAGTCGGCAGGAAGGAGATAACAACGCGCTTTCTACTCTGATAAAAACCCAACCGGCTCCCTCGATAGTTCCAGCGATGGATTTTGCATAGAGAACAACTTTAGTGAATAGAAAAAACTCTACTTTGGGCTGTTAAATGAGCCCCCTCTCCTATTCCCACTGGTTCAATAGAAAAGGCACCTGAGCTGCGAACTAATTGGGGAAAAAACTGATTAGAAATGCCGGAATGTCCTCACACGCGAGCAGGCTGGCAGTTAGTTGGATGAAACTCGGTCAGTCAAGTGCCAGGAAAATATCATTTGAAAAGTGAGAAATAGATAGTAATACTAGAAATAGAGTAATACTTATGAATGTTTTATTAGCATTAGCACGACGTGGGATCTAACCTCCATACGAAATTCAGGTAATATTCTTACTGATCAAAATGGCAAGCTATTTTTCGTGTGGACGAACCAATCTATACGCATTATTCTTCAAAATTCCCCTACTTTCCTCCCAATAAATGTTTTCCTCACAACAAAGTTATTGGCAACCATTAATATTGCTAATCTCCAGGCATACCATCATAATTCTGATTATAACTTGATGATACGCATGAAAGGAAAAAAGTTCCAGTCATGCAGCATGATCGTATGAGCGAATTTTCATAAACGGTCGTATTACATTTATGTTAAATTCTGTTGAAATTTGAGCACTTTGGGGACAAATAAAAATTTCATTATACATTTTATAGCAAATTAACTTTTTGTCAGTAATATTCCAATGAACAAACGATTTTGTGGATTTTTACGATTTTTTCAAGTGTTCCTATCGATTTTTAGCTTAATTTAATGAAATTCAAGTACATTTTTCAGTACAATTTTGTGCTTAAATTTTTAAATGTTCTAGTTCATGTTCGATTAATTTTTTTCGAGTAGCATTCTGCTAAAAAATAGAAATTTGTTAATTTTTAACGGTTTTTTTTGCCTTTTTTAGTGATTTTTTAATTACATCATTTGAAATTTGACCATTTAATGTGCTCAAAAAGTGTTGTCCAACGAACTCATCCTTTCTTTTGAAATGCTTGATTTTTAGCCGAGAGAACGAAGTTTTTATCTCAATTCTATCGAGAGATCGTCTGGAATGACACATACATATATATACTTACACACACGCACGCACGCACGCACGCACGCACGCACGCACGCACGCACGCACACACACACACACACACACACACACACACACACACACACACACACACACACACACACACACACACACACACACACACACACACACACACGCACACACACACACACACACACACACACACACACACACACACGCACACACACACACACACACACACACACACACACACACACACACACACACACACACACACACACACATATATATATATATATATATATATATAAAAGCGTTAAAATCCAGGAATCATTTCAGAATGCCTCGAAACAGATTTCGATGAAGAAAATTTTTGAAAATTTTTATTTTAAAATGTTTGGAGCCATTGCAATAGCTTTATTCTCTAAGAAAATTCGCTAAAATGTGTAGTCCTTTTGTCAATATTTTTACATTTCAAAGATTCACCGAAGGGCTAAGTGGAAATCATACAGTCAGTCTGAAATTTTCTAGTAATCACACAAAATAAAAACCTATATCTACGTAATCAGAGAGAAAAAATATGCATATGTACGTCAATCTCTTAATCATCAACTATGAAGTTTCTATTAGCGAATTTTTGAAGAAAATTAAGCTATTGCTCTCGCCTCAAAATTTGTAGAATGTGAATTTTTGAAAACACTTTATGCAGAAATCCGTTTCAGGCTATTCTGAATCATATTCTGAAGTTTAACGCATTTTTTTTATGTATGTATGTATATATGTATGTATGTGTCATTCCAGACGATAACTGTCCGTAGAATTGTGCTAGAAACTTCAAACAAATTTTAAAATGTTAAGGACACTAAACGGTTCGTTGGTCAGCATGATCAGATAACATCTTCGGGTTGGAATTTTCGAAAATGTAGTCAAAAATTTCAAAATAGCCGGTTTTTTGCGATTTGTTGTGCGAAATAATTTTTTCAGCATACTAACATGTGGTATATTCGGAATCACCGTAAAATTTCCTATAAGAATATGCATCAAGTTTTCAAAAATTTCAAAGTTGAAAAATCAGTCAAAAATCGAAATAATGCCGTTCGGTAGTTGTAAAAATCGGTAATATTTGCATGAAACATTGTCCAAATTCAGATTGAACTACTCTTATGGAAGTATCCCTGTATAACCAATTTTAGAACCATGCTGTTTAAAACGTAGGCAGTAGGTGCTTAAAAAAAAAAAAAAAAATGTAATCACAACTGATGAGTTTACTCTGTGTATGTGTTAATAATTTGATTCCATGTTTGTCTATCAAAATCATAAACTAAAATTTCTCAACACGATCAATAGCGACTGAAATGTCGAAGATTCCTTCAAAAATTCGCTCATGGGGTCATGCTGCATGACTGGACTTTTTTATCCTTAAGTAGTAAACTATACATATATTTATAGGCAAGAGCGTTCCTGGATTATGGAACACACGAAAATTAGAGATTTGAAGTAGGTTTCTATCCGCAGGAGCAAAATACTACCTAAATACCAATTTTGGAGAAAGTAGACAACATTAAAATTAAGAATGTTGTTTTTAATGTTTTTTTTTTCTTTTTACCTGACTTGTTTTTTAACCAAATTTTATCCAAATGTTTTATGAAATTTTGAAGACTAACTCTTTATGAGCTCTAAAACAACTTTAAAATAGACCATACGCAAAACAAACAATACTTACAATGAATTATGTTTGGGAAACTGGTGTGAAGCTTCGCACCACATAGAAATATGTTTTATAGCAACATTTACCATAGGTAGGAGTACTCACACTTTACAAACTCTTGTAGAGACGTGAGTTCATCTTGAGATTTGAGTCTCTCCGTTTCCTTGGCTTCCAAGTGGAGTCCACTCACAGTCACTTGAGTACGCGCTTCATCCAGTTCTGATCTCAGCCTCTGCACCTCCTCCTGAAGCTTGCGGTGTTCCTCTGGATCGAATAATAATATAAATGGACATCAATACAAATTAAAACACGTATCGCCTTACTCAAACATTAAATGTTCCTTCTTTTGGAACCATGTCGATGTTTTAAAAAATTTGAAATGAAATATGAAAGATTTGTTCAACATTTGGAACTTTATCAGTTCCACTATCCAATTATAGAAGAAAAAAAAAACGAAAGTTAGTGAAAAACGTTGTCTATTTCCACGAAAAATAAAGAGTTACACTGTTAAATCGATTTCGACGGTTAGGTCATCATCAGTAACAAACAATAACTAGTTCGTATCCAATTATAGGCCTCATCCCAAGAATGGCCTACTATATCGCAAAACGTAGCTCACACCAAGCATACAAAGTATAATCGAGCAGCTGAAGACCTTAGAGGATCCTTCACGCCTCTGATATGTTCATGTGACGGAGCTCTCCATCAAGAATATGATCTGTTTTTGAAGAGGATGGCGGGTGTCCTTGCGGACAAGTGGTCTCGCCCATATTCACAAATTTGTTCTTGGGTGAGGGTGAAAACCCAGTTCTCCATCATCCGAGCAGTGAACCTTCGGCTCAGGGGAACAAGGAAGGCAATAAGAAGCCTGGGCTTGGAGGATGGGGCAGCCACTCTACTACTGACAGAGTAGCCCATCAAGAAGTTCTGCGTTTAGAGAGAAGGTCGGAACCACCAAGAAGCTAAAACCAACAGCCTCATACAAACTCTTCCGAATCTTCAGAAAAATTCCCATAATAATGTTACATTATATATTGATACGGATTTCGATTATAGGCCTGTTAGATATTGGATTCAGTTACAAGATAAATATAATAGTTTGTTTCTGAATGGAAGCTCATCAGCACCTTAAACTATCACACGGCTCTTAACGTAGCCACATCCAACAATCAATCTTCTCATAAAAACTAAGATTGTATAACACACAGGAGGGGGGGGGGGGGGGGGGTCTGTAACACATCCAACAATCAATCTTCTCATAAAAACTAAGATTGTATAACACACAGGGAGGGAGGGGGGGTCTGTAACTTTATTTGATGTGGTTAATAAACTATAGTGGATATGAGCAGCCATCGTTTATTTAACACGTTCCGAGCGGAATGGATCGATCGATCCAGGCGCCCTCGTTCGATTCACCCGGAGTGGATCGATAGATCCAGCTACAGAGAGCACATAGGCTCCTACGTTCTGCCTTTCGAGATTACCACGCATTCTGTTGGCTGTGGAGTTTAACACACTTATTGCAGATGATCAGGCCTCCGAAAGAATGCGTTCCGTTTCGTTCCCCATTGATATCAAGGCCCCCGTTCAGTAACATTTTCGCGCCTTTCTCTCGAAAAAACAGGTCCCGTCACAAGGAGTTTCCACCAAAATCGGCGCCGCTCGGAACGTGTTAGGGTCATTCTCATTTCATTTGCCGCTTTCATGTCCCTGACGACGAATTCTCACAATTCTTGACCAACACTAGAGATTTTGGGGGAGAAAAGGGTAGTATAAATTGGGAGATCAACGAAGAAATAATTTGACTGCCCAAAATCCCCTTTAACCAATACACAGTGTCGACGAAAAACCTTGAAATCCTGGAAATTCATGAGTGTTACTGTCCCCTCCTACTTAACATGTAAGTAGAAGTTAGGTACCTAGTTAGGAAACAATGACAATCTAGAACTGGCCAGGGTTACTAGCTGCAGTAGGTTGGTTCCTCTTTATTTAGAGTAAGGTTTTACATTTTTAAGATTTTTCCCAACCCGTGAAAAACTAGTTTTTCAGTCAGTCCCCCATATCTCATCTCAATGGGACCTCAGGAGTGTTATCATTTTTGCTATCAAGAAAGCCGATGGAAAATGGCGGGAAACAGTCAGATGTGAAGGTTATATTGTCCAGTTGAAGATGTGAGACTGCAGTGGAGTGCTTGGAGTTGCAGCAGTTTTTACAGCGAAAGAAGCCTAAAAACATGGGGAGTATTTTTATTTATAATCATGAGTGTTACACTAATTACGAGTGTTTTTAGTGCTTAAACAAAATAATCCGATATCAAGAACCATACTGCTTGGTGACAGGTTTCAAACAGTAGCCATCCCCGAGTTTTGCCACTTCATCATCCTGTGTGACGCCATTTTTACTGAAAATTCTCATGAGTGTTATCTCTCAGGAGTGTGACCAAGTATGGGTAAAAAATATATAAAATACAACATCAATGAAAAACTCACTGTTCATCTATAGAACACAAATCTGCAATTTACAATGGGTAGTATTTGCCGATCTAACCTCATTTTCGAGCACTTTCATATTTCACATTTTTGAGGTTCTCAAACGACCCAAAGCGGCAAATGAAATGAGAATGACCCGTTAAGGAGACATTCTGTAAGCCGCAAACTCGATAGCGGACGCCATGTTTTGCGTGGTTCATTTGTCTAGATTTTCTGTGGGGCTTTACTTTTGTTAAATTACGCCAATCTAGTAGACTATCTCACTGCCTCCCAAGATTAGAACACCTAAATAATATTTGCAAGATGAGGTTAGGTGTAGTTGCACTAAGATTTTGTTTTTCCTCATCACTCTATAATTTAGTGAATAATATTTTTGGTTTATTATTTTCAATAATGAACCATCGTAATCGACCAAGAAAATCATTTGTTAAACCCCCTCAAAATTTGATGATTTACGTTTCAAAATAGGTACGTGAATTAAAAAAAAATTAATATAAAAAATCAAGCACTCCAAACGAAAGGATGAGTCTGAGGATACCCAATGTCTCCTGTCAGTTTCATCGTTGCCAAATCAATACTTCACTCTGCGCATGCGCAAACGTAAATTCCATTATGCTCTATTTTTAGCGAATTTTTGAAGAAAATTAAGCTATTGCTCTCGCCTCAAAATTTGTAGAATGTGAATTTTTTGAAAAAAATTTATGCAGAAATCCGTTTCAGTCTATTCTGAATCATATTCTGAAGTTTAACGCATTTTTTAATGTAGGTATGTATGTATGTCTGTATGTATGTATATATGTATGTGTATTCCAGACGATAACTGTCCGTAGAATTGCGCTAGAAACTTCAAACAAATTTTAAAATGTTAAGGACACAAAACGAAAGTTCAAGTTCGTTGGCCAGCATGATTGGATTACATCTTCGGGTTGAAATTTTCAAAAATGTAGTCAAAAATTTCAAAATAGCCTGTTTTTTTGCGATTTGTTGTGCGAAATAATTTTTTTCAGCATACTAACATGTGGTATATTCGGAATCAGCGTGAAATTTCCTATAAGAATATGTATCAAGTTTTCAAACATTTCAAAGTTGAAAAATCAGTCAAAAATCGAAATAATGCCGTTCGCTAGTTGTTAAAATCGGTAATATTTGCATGAAACATTGTCCAAATTCAGATTGAACTACTCTTATGGAAGTATCCCTGTATAAATCATAAACTAAAATTTCTCTACACGATCAATAGCGACTGAAATGTCGAAGATTTCTTCAAAAATTCGCTCATGGGGGTCATGCTGCATGACTGGACTTTTTTTACACTCTAGTCGTTCGATTTCGCTTAAATTTGAATGATAGTTGGAAGAAGATGGCTTGATTACCTCATATCAATTTCAACACGATTGTAGCATTAATAGCTACTGCGCATGCGCCAATATGAAATACTTGTAATGACCTTAATTTCCACAGTTTTCATCCGATTTTGATGAAATTGTCAGCGAATGCGCGGTTTAGGTTGTAGATGTATCTATTTCATTGTTTTCAACTCATCAGTTCATTCTGCGCTTGCACAAACGTAAATTACATTGGGTATAATCTTTGCATATAAAACTTTCCAACGATCTATACATTTATGATAGGTAAACGAGGAAGCTATGCGCCACACCCAACTTGGCAGCCGTTTGTGTCTGTGTGTGTGTCTGTCGTGTGCCCGCAAATCCTTGTAACAAGCCTATTTTTCACAGTTTTCATCCGATTTGGATGAAATTTGCAGGGGAAGTGCGGGCTAGGGGGTAGATGGTCCCCTATCAGTTTCATTGTTTTTGACTCAATACCTCACTCTGCACATGCGCAAAAGTACATTCTACCAAGCATAATTTTCTCAAGCCCTAGTTGTCCGATCTTTTCCGATCTTTGATGATAGTTGGGGGATGACAATTTGATCATCCCATATCAATTTCAACATGGTTGTATCATTAATAGCTACTGCGCTTGCGCCAATATGAAATCCTTGTAACAAGCTTATTTACCACAGTTTTCATCCGATCTGGTTGAAATTTTCAGGGAATGTGCGGGCTAGGGGGCAGACGGTTGCCTGTCAGTTTCATTGTTGCCAAACCAATACTTCACTCTGCGCATACGCGAACGTAAATTCCATTATGCTTCATTTTTTCACGATCTGGTCGTCCGATCTCGCTCAAATTTGGATGATAGTTGGGGATGACGATGTAATCATTCCATATAATTTCAACATGATTGTATCATTAATAGCTACTGCCTCAATTTCCACTGTTTTCATCCATTTTCGATGAACTTGTCAGAGAATGCGCGGGTTAAGTTGTAGATGGTCCCCTATCAGTTTCATTGTTGCCAAATCAATACTTCATTCTGCGCATGCGCAAACGTAAATTCCATTATGCTCTATTTTTTCACACTCTAGTCGTTCGATTTCGCTTAAATTTGAATGATAGTTGGAAGAAGATGGCTTGATTACCTCATATCAATTTCAACACGATTGTAGCATTAATAGCTACTGCGCATGCGCCAATGTGAAATACTTGTAATGACCTTAATTTCCACAGTTTTCATCCGATTTTGATGAAATTGTCAGCGAATGCGCGGTTTAGGTTGTAGATGTATCTATTTCATTGTTTTCAACTCATCAGTTCATTCTGCGCTTGCACAAACGTAAATTACATTGGGTATAATCTTTGCATTTAAAACTTTCCAACGATCAATACATTCATGATAGGTAAACGAGGAAGCTATGCGCCACACCCAACTTGGCAGACGTTTGTGTCTGTCGTGTGTCCGCAAATCCTCGTAAAGGCTTGTTTTCCTAGTGACAGGTTTTTTGCGCAGCAGGAACCGAATTTGCCTGAAAAACGTCGGCAGGAGCGTGAATTATATTACGCTGCGTAAAAGTGTTTTCCTAGCGGCGTTTTATCTGTTCAGTTGGCGTTGAATTGTGTTGAAGGTAGCACGTGTTTGTGTGTGTGAAAACATTTACCTACTGCAGAAATTTAGAACATGATGAGAAAGAGAAATGTAATGGCTGCATTGATAATTAAAGAAATGATAGATGGTGACAAAGAAGAAGAGTTCATAGTAACGAAATATGCCAAAGTAAGGAAACGTGTGAGTGATGTATTCTCAAATCGCAGAAATTAGGGAATGTTCAGCGTTTTAGTCAAAAATCATCTGCTTGACTATGAAGAGAAATTCCAAAGATACTTCAGACTGACCAGAGAAAAGTTTGGGGTGTCCCAAGAAGGTGTCCCGCTTTGGGACACCTTGAAAACCTCGGAAATCGAAAATTGGAGCAACACAAACACCGGAATTCAAGGGAATCGCGTCAGCGTACTGCGCAGTTGACTCCTCCTCGAGCGGTCGGGCCACTCAGGTTGTGATGAACTATAATTACAACCTGGGGAAAAACTGATTAGCTGAGTGAGCTCCGAAGCTAATTTTGTATTCTATTCTGCTCAAGATACTGAAATTTTGAACGGGGCCCCTCTGAGTGTGGTGTAGCATGATTACAAACGGTAAACCACTGTAATCAACTAAGTAAGCGATGCAACCACAATGTGCCACTGAGAAGCGAGGCAGAGTACAGAAATACTCGTACAGGACACACAGGCACAAACTGCAGGAGTCTACAACTAATTTGCAACAACTTTTGTCCCATGACAATTTTTTTTAACCCGCTTAAAAAACGAGTTTTTCCAATTTTAAATTTTTCCGTGATTTTGACCTTACGCCACTAAATCGGTCATAACTCTCTTAATTTGCTGTGTAAATTCAAATTTGAGGATACCACTGGAAAGAGCATTAAATTTCCTATCCGATGGATAGATCCCTGACCTCTTTTCCAGAATTAAGGTTTGAGACTTGAACAAACCCTCTGAAAAGCAAATTCTACCTAATTTGGGAAATCTCGAGTTTTTTCAATCGGAAATTAAAACTATGAGAACCAATATTTTTCAAGATGCAAGAACGGCAACAACTGCGCCAAGATCTCACCTTTCCAACGGTGTAATCACTTTTACTTTGCTAATTGGAGGAGAAAACTATGTTTTTTTCTCCCAATGAAACCGAGGGTTGATGATAAACGGGTCTTTGAGGTTGCAACACTCTAGATCGCGGGAAATTCGTAATTTGTGGTCTCCAAGGATGAGAGATTATGAAAATAGCCGATTGAAATAATTCCCTACCGTTGAATAAATAATGCTATTGAAACATAACATACATCAATAATGTTCTATAAGTACTGAACAATTGTAAATCAAAGGGAAGATATAGATAGGATAAGCATGATAATGTCAAGGTATAGTATCCGCGAAGTTTGAGAAGCATGTAGGAATAACAATGAGATGAGATGTCAATGAGATGTAACCTACACCAGAAGAACATAATAATAACTCACACATTAGAAATGACTGATGACGTTAACTCACTTACAAAAGGAATAAACCAGTATGTAATAATTCACAACTTACCTAAATATACTTCTTCATTATGAATTGAAGTATTTACTGACAAAATTTAGGTATACACAATCAATGTTAATAATTGATTAATGAACCCCTGATCTCATTACAAAAAATGATATGAGAGTGAAAAAATCCAGTCCCTTTATTAGGATATACAATAAAGTTGAAGAAAATAAATAAATACATAAAACCAGAATAACTTGGTGTAATTAAGCTGAGCGGTGGCGAGGCAAGCTTGCATAAATTATTGTGTAGTGGTGCAAATACTTGATTATAACAAAAAAAGAAAGAAAGTAAATGAATGACGCCAGAAAACCAGAAAAATAATGATCTTGATAAATTAAAACAAAAACATAAGTTCGGAAATAAACATGTTGCGCTGGAGTAGAAAACAGTGTAAGGAAATTCTTTGAATTGATTTGTAATTTGAGTGAAATCGTTTCCCTATCCAGGTGGCGTGATGATAAAGTTTGCAAAACCCAATAGGTTATGGTCACCTACATTTTTTTTCGGTGAATTTTGGAGTTACCCCTCACTGCTACAATTGTAGGCTCTGCCAAAGATGGAAAAGTGGCTCTTTGAGCTCCCACTACCTTAAAGTGCCCAGTATGTGTCCTCCAGTCTGTGGGTTGGGTTTAAATCACCTTCTGCTATTATAAGATGTGGTTATGGAATATTTTGAGCATTACATAAATTCATACTCCGAGTCAATATGTAACAGGAAACACAAGGTGTACATGAATATACCTGTATAAATAAAATGCCAAAAAGCTTGAATACCACCCACCTCATTACTCTAAAGAATGTGCATAATAGCCTCCTAGTTTTCACCATGCGACGATAAGTTGTTAACCAGGTTGAAACCTCGTAGAAAGTCTTTGATTAATATAAAGAAAAAAATACAAATTTAAAAAATATATCAAATTTTACCATCAATAATTACTAGCTTATTAAAATTGGCATTTGGTTGCAATAAAAATGCTACACTGACTTTCAGAATACTCTGTGAGCACTTCCCACATCATTTGAATAATAAGTACAGAAACGCACAACAACTATAACATCAAACGTCACAAATCAAACACATGACAAGAGAAAAAAATAATAAAATAAATAAATAAATAAATTTTTGAGGGCCATAATAGGTTTTGAATCAATACCTTCTTTTTGCAGGAAAAGCTTTTTCAGCTGTCCCCTTTGCGCACTGAACTGTTCATGCGATTTCTGCTTCTCATTTTCAAGCTCCATAATTTGTGCTAACAGTTTCTCGATTTTCTCGTGATTATCTAGATAATGAGAGCAAAAGCACAATGCAAGCAAAAACAGATTGTATAAAGAGTGGGCAACATTGAGTAAAGTAGGTAAACAAACGGCGATTCCTTTGTGAAATCTGGTGGGATTGATTCATTGTAAAAAACCAATTCGTTGTTAAAATGTGTTGGGCGGGGTCATGAGTGATTGCTTTAACCGATCCTGTTTCGTAATTAGTAATAACGACTCAATTCCCACAAAATGTTGATTTGATTAGGTCCCGTATTGGCATCACAGCGATATTCTACATCAACATCACTGAGGAGTCCCTCGAAATGGTTTTGATAGACGTTAATAATTATGATCAGGTTTAAACATACAGAAAACAATAAACGATGGAAAAATTATCCTCGAATTTAATATAGACTAATAAAGGTAGGCGAACCAGATTGCCAACAGCATTAACTTGAACACAACGAGACTGTTGAAAACTTGAACTGCGAACTAACACAGTATCAACACTCTATATGGAACTACAGTAGTTACTGTGTAATGTATAAAACAAATGTATAAAACTTCATAAGAAAAATATAGGTTTCTGATACACTCATTGTAAAGCATTATTAGGTTAATGCATTTGATGGCTGTTTGGTCGTGACCAAAATTCATAATTCCCGCCTCTGTCCAAATTCATATCTCCTGCCTCGGAGTTCACCGAACTCCCGAGTCGAGCGCTAGCGTAGCTGTATCTGGATGGAACAAGGAAACTACTACCCGAATGTAATTAAACTAATCAAACTTTAATAAGTGATCTGTGCTCCCGAAACTGTATAATGTAATCAAAGTTTTTGTATTCATGTTAACCATTTTATGTTCCGCTTTACCTCTTATGTTTGTTAGTTGATATTCATCAACCAGTGTATAGACAGTAGCGCTTGGCGCAAGTTGCGGATAGAAGTGTAATCTGTTTTTTCATTCAGTTCCCGTGTCTCATGACGTTTATATTGCTCTCCCATTTTATTCAACTTTATCGTTGTTGTATCACAATAAATTGTGTTCGATCCCGTAAACCTGTGTGTTTCGTCTCCGTGATTTATTCATTGGTGCCGTTAAACCCGGAAAATTAGTTCGCAGAGCTGAGCATTAGTTCCAGTCTGCGTAACAGGATTCCGTTTTCGTCAAAGCACGCCGAGTGCGCCATATTGAAAACCGCAAGTTTCATTCGGTTTGGATCCCGCAGTGAAATTATCGCGTTTTATTTCGGTCCGAGTTCCGCATCCAGTAAAAATAATTCGTAATCAGGATGCCGAAATCAAAGCGCAAATCCCGTCAACCTTCACCTCCGATTTCGTTACCGTCAGTGGATAGCCTAACCATGACGGACGCCAAGCCAAAGGGATTCAGCATGGAGCACGGCAAAGTAGATAAATTGCCGGAAAATATCAAGATTATATACCGCAAAATCTCGTCATGGATCATGGCATTAGATCAGAACCTAAATGACGATAATCAAGAACCTCACTCCGCAGTTCGGGTGACCACGGACATCCTCAATGAAGGAGAACTACTTTTGGAACAAGTAAATGGTTCTGACATCAAGGAAGAGCTACGATTAGCCTGGATCCCGTATATTATCGAAGGCTGTCGAAAAGCAAAAGGACTGATAGCAGAAAAGGAGGTAGCCATCGCGGCCAGACGAACAAAAGGTGAGTTTTTGTTCCATGATGTCAAAACTCCCTACGAAGCAGTGAAGGTCATGCATATTTTGCTCCCTTCCGTTCCGAATTATGATGGAGACATAACAAAATTTGCGCAATTTATCAGAAGTTTTAACTCCGCAGTACATAATGTACCGCATCTTCCGGATTCCGTGAAGTTCGAATCCCTTAAAGGGAAGTTAGTCTCTCAGGCGGAACAATGGCTCAAAGGGACGGCGCATCAAGCTGCTAATTACGAACAATTTTATCAGTATTTGTGTTCGGAGAATTCCGGAAGATACAGAATAGCCAGAGCCACTTTCGCCAAAAGAACCACGATTCCGAAATTGAATCGGATGGACGCCAGTACTTTCGAGCAGTACCTATCTTCAGCCAAGGCATGGATAGAAGCGATTTTTTTGGTGGAAGCTCCCGATCTCACGGGCTTCCTGCTGTTCGAGGCTCTCTTCTCGAAGATCGACGCCGCCCTTCAGCAGAAATTCAATAGGGAGCGAGTAAAGGATGAGGGCTTCATTCCCACGCACGTGCAGCTGTTGGAGTTCCTTGAAGAGGAATTAAGGGTTGTGCAGTTACAGCCCGTGCCACTAGATTCCGCCACACGCTCCAAGGGAGCCCCAAATCCCATTCCCGCCGCCCATCCTTCCGACTCCCAAGCAAAGTTGGGACCATCTCGCAGAGTGATCCCGTATCCGTGTGCGTTTTGTAATCAGGAGCACTTTCTCTATCTCTGTCATCGTTTTAAGCGACAATCCCTGACGGAGAGAAAGAATGTTATCAAACGCAACAATCTCTGCACTAACTGTCTTTCCCCATACCACCGAGTGATGAACTGTACGTCTAAAAGAAGGTGTAGTGAGTGTAATGAACGTCATCACTACCTTATATGTGAACCCGTCGTCAAACCTGAACAAAGGCGTAGCCCTACCTTTGAAAGGGAAACCGTGCGTCCCAGCAATGCGTCCAGTGGTCTGGAGAGGACGCTCCTACCGCCTCAGGATTCCGCCCGTTATCGCAGTCAGTCAAGTGAAGTCAGTGATACAAGTGCATTAAGTGTCGGCAGTATCTCGCGAGTTCAGATCACGTAATAATTCGCAAAAAAGTAATTCAAGTTTCTGAAGTTTAGGCCACGCCTCTTCTAGGCGTGGCGAAAATGTATCCCGCAATTTCGTCCGCCGTTCCGCTACAATTGGTGAGTTTAGTCATGGTTTTCATTGTTCCGTTCATGATTGTAATGCTACTAATTGTATTTCCGCCCAACCAAGTAAATCCCGATCTAATCCTGTCTTTAGAAAAAACTCTCACCCAATTGATGATATTCACAATAAACAAAGTAAACTCCAACTCCACCCCAAATCCATTTTAAAAATACCTTCGCTTAATAACTGCGTAAAAAGAGCCATCAAATTTAATGATCCTAGCTTGACACCTACAGCACTAGTTTACATATCTCCACCTAGTAGCTCCCGCTCGCAACGCATCCGAGTATTATTAGACTCTGGTGCGGAAACTAATATAATTTCCTTAGAAGCGGCTCGAAGAGCCAAGCTCCCTCTTGATCCCTGTGACGCTGAGATCTGTGGCGTTGGCGAAGCTAGACAATCATTGAGGTTTACGACCTCGCTAGTATTGCATCTTAAAGATGGTACTTTCTTAACTGTAGGAGCCTCGGTGATCGACAAATTAACCATACCCATTCCGAGTCGATCTTTCAATATGCCAAGGGCAGGGGGAAAATTAAAATCACAGTTAGCTGATCCCGAGTTTAATAAAAAAGACAAAATTGACATGTTATTTAGCTCCGGTCTCTTTGCAGCGCTCATGCTCCCGGAAACAGCAGCGCCTAAAGGTCAGGGGCCCCACTTCATGAGAACTCGTGTAGGTTGGGTAGCTTTAGGCAACATACCCAGAAATTTTCCCAATAACTATGAGAAAAGCTATCGCTTCCCCTTCCTCAAGGAAAGGAAGGTCCGATTTAATGAAAGTGTGAAGCAAGGGGAAGACACACCATTGACCTTGAGACCAGCTGTTACTGACCTAGTTCCCGTTGACACTCACGTTGACGCTCCCGCTAGTTTGACCCTGAATTCAGATGTCAATGACCTAGTTTCCGTTGACACTTCCGTTGACTCTCCCGCTCGCTTAAGCTCGCCACCTGTTTTCATACGTAATTTGTATTCGTTGGTTCCCCCTCTTGTCGGACCAACAGAGTCAGTCTCCTTGTTTACGATTGCCAGTAAGTTGCATACCCCCCAGGGAACGAGTGTAGTTCCCGAACACGTTTGTTGTCAAGTATCCACCCTTGAAGTCAGTTGTAGTAGCGCAACAGAATCGCAAACTAATGATCTTCTCCGTCGTATGTTTGAAATCGAGTCAGTAGAAGAAGCTTCCCATTATACTCCTGCGGAACAGGAAGCCGAGGAAATTTTCTTAAATTCTGTCTCCCGTGATTCATTAGGAAGGTATGAGGTGGCACTTCCGTTTTCGCAAGATAAATCATCTTTAGGTGACTCCCGCAACATTGCCCTCCGCCGACTATATAGTGTGGAAAGTAAATTCAGAGCTGATAATCAGCTAGCATCCGCTTACAGGGAATTCATGTCGGATCATCTTAATCAGGGCCACATGAGATTCGTTCAGCCTCCAAAGTTAGGTCAACCCCATTATTACATACCGCATCACGCCGTTCGCCGAGAAGGCGACCCTCCAGAAAAAATAAGAGTAGTTTTCGACGCTTCGCAACGTTCCTCCAATGGGAGATCCCTCAATGAGATATTACATGTAGGACCCAGTCTCCTCCCCGAAATAGCTACGATATTAACTCGCTTCCGGCTGTTTAAATTCGCATTCATAGCCGACATTAGGCAAATGTTTAGGCAAATCAGACATCCCTCTCAGGATCAGGATATGCTCCGTATAGTTTGGAGAGATTCTCCTCAAGATCCCATTAAAGACTTTGCGCTTACCACAGTCACGTATGGCACAGCATGTGCTCCGTTTTTAGCCAACCGCGTGATAAAACATTTAGCTGAAACCTCCGCGGAGACCTTTCCGTTGGCATCCCAGGTGTTGCTGCAAAACACTTATGTAGATGACGTACACGGGGGAGGAGACTCTATCGAAAAGGCTCTTAGAGTAAGAAAAGAACTTCAAGCACTTTTAGCCTCCGCTAGCCTAGAGCTCAGAAAATGGGCTTCTAGTGATCTCACCCTACTAGAAGGGATTTCCGAAGAGCACGTCAGTCCGCATACGGACTGTGTAGATATGATCGGAGAGGAGGAGAAGCCTCTCAAAATGTTGGGAGTGGCTTGGGATCCCAGATCGGATTCATTCTTTTTCAAAGTACCAGTTACCCCAATGGTTCGCACGAAAAGAGAGTTGGCTAGCCAGATAGGAAAAATCTACGACCCGGTAGGTTGGGTGATCCCGGTGGCGGTATTCGCCAGATCTATACAGCGAGAAGTCTGTCGCTCAAAATGCGACTGGGACGATCCTATTTCCGAACACCTCTTGCGAGAGTGGCAGGTATTGTCCGAATCCTTAGATTTGTTGCAGCTCCTTAGGATTCCTCGTCACGTTCCCAGCTCCAACGTTTCGCAATGGATAGTGGGTTTCGCTGACGCCTCAGAGAAGGCGTATGCTGCCGTGATATACGTGGTCAGTGATGTGAATGGCCAATATATTCCCAGATTGATTATGGCTAAGGCCAGAATAGCTCCCTTAAAACTAGAAACTATTCCCCGTCTTGAGCTGCTCGCCGCCGAACTATTGAGCAAGACGATCTCGAAAGTACGCCCCAATTTCCCTTCCGTCACAGACAAGCATATTGTCACCTGCTCTGACAGTGTCATAGCTCTATCATGGATAACTGCTGATCCTGCACCAATATGGAAGGTCTTTGTAGGAAATAGGGTGGCAAAGGTTCTCAATCATGTTGCGCCCGATTCGTGGTTTCACGTGCGTTCTCAGGACAATCCCGCTGACGTAGCTTCGCGTGGAGCTTTACCATCCCAGATAGTGAATGACTCACTATGGTGGAGTGGTCCGGAGTGGCTGTGCACACCAAGAGCGGAGTGGCCCATTAGAAGGGTACGCCCCGACCTGTCCTCTCCGGATGTAACCTCGGAAATCCGAGCTTCCCGTGCCATTAACTTAATCACCAAGACAGAGGATGTACCTCTTGACATTGAAACTCGCTTTAGTTCCTACTCTCACTTAAAGAGAGTTATAGGATGGGTATTGCGCTTTGCGCACAATTGTCGGGCGTTCAAGAAGCGCACGGGTCCGCTGACTACAGCTGAACTTGGTTCGGCGGAGAGAAGATTAGTTCGCCGTGCGCAGCAAAGGCATTTCCCGCAAATCTTCAAATCCCTGAAATCCCGTGGGAAGGAGGAGAATTTACCAAAATTTGTAGCTCAACTTTCCGTGTTCCTTGCCCCCGATAACTTACTCAGAGTGGGAGGTAGATTGGCCCTGAGTAGTTTGGAGTATCAAACTCAGCATCCCGCCTTGTTACCCTCGGAAGACAAGTTGACAGAACTGATAGTTAAGCAGGCACATGAAGCCTGTCTACATGTTGGTCCCCGCGCCACGCTGGCATACCTCCGTTCTCGCCTATGGATCATCAATGGTCGTGCAGTGGTGTCCCGTTGCTTAAAGGGTTGTGTCCGATGCTTCTCTATAAAACCTGTACCGTATGAAACCACTATGGGACAGCTGCCCGAAGGTCGTGTTGAACGAGCCTTTCCGTTTCAAACGGTCGGCATTGATTACGCAGGTCCATTCGAAATCACTTTGCTAGGAAAAAGGGGATCCCGTTCATTTCAGGTGTACTTGGCTGTGTTTGTTTGTTTCGCTACGAAAGCAGTACACCTAGAAACAGTAATGGACCTTACAACTGATGGTTTCCTTCAATGTCTTGAACGCTTCATGGCACGTCGAGGAGTGCCCACCACCATCTGGTCTGACAATGGCACCAATTTCGCCGGTGCCGCCCGACTATTCTCAGAAATTCGCAAGGCCATGGATTCTGGTATCTCTGAGAGCCTACAAGTGCGTTTGGCCGCCAGGGGAGTTGAGTGGAAATTCATTCCACCCAGAGCTCCCCACTTCGGAGGCTTGTGGGAGGCCGCAGTCAAGTCAGCCAAACGGCTGCTGATCCTCACGTTACAATCGCATACCCCCAATTTACAAACGTTTACCACAATAGTATCTCGTGTTGAGGCAATTCTAAATAGTCGCCCTCTAGTTCATCAATCAGAATCACCTGATGACTTCTTGGTTCTGACTCCGGGTCATTTTTTAATTCAGAGGCCCCTCACTGCCCTTCCCGAATCTACGATCGCTGAGTTCAGCTCGCGTCTCACTCCTAAGTGGAGATTTGTTAACGCTGTAGTCGAGCAGTTCTGGAAGAGATGGAGAACCGAGTACTTACTAGACTTGCAGTCCAAACAAAAATGGAACACCCCATTCAAACCAGCCAAGATAGGCGATGTTGTTCTGATCATGCAAGACAATGCTCCCCTCTCTCTTGGCCAAAAGGCATTATAGTTGAGTTGATCCCCGGCAAGGATGATGTCTCCCGCGTCGCAAAGGTACGCACTAGCTCCAACATTATTGATCGACCCGTACGAAAGCTGTGCCCCCTGCCCATTGACAATTGAGTTATCATGTTAGAATTCCGCTGGAATTGGAGGGGGAGGATGTTTGGTCGTGACCAAAATTCATAATTCCCGCCTCTGTCCAAATTCATATCTCCCGCCTCGGAGTTCACCGAACTCCCGAGTCGAGCGCTAGCGTAGCTGTATCTGGATGGAACAAGGAAACTACTACCCGAATGTAATTAAACTAATCAAACTTTAATAAGTGATCTGTGCTCCCGAAACTGTATAATGTAATCAAAGTTTTTGTATTCATGTTAACCATTTTATGTTCCGCTTTACCTGTTATGTTTGTTAGTTGATATTCATCAACCAGTGTATAGACAGTAGCGCTTGGCGCAAGTTGCGGATAGAAGTGTAATCTGTTTTTTCATTCAGTTCCCGTGTCTCATGACGTTTATATTGCTCTCCCATTTTATTCAACTTTATCGTTGTTGTATCACAATAAATTGTGTTCGATCCCGTAAACCTGTGTGTTTCGTCTCCGTGAATTATTCAATGGCCTCAAGCCAAATAGAGCATCAAACAGGACAAGATGACTGAATCAACCTACAAAGCAAGAGTAGCTGTTGTTGAAAAGCCGGCTTACAGTTTGAGAGCTGGGAAGAATCAAAGATGGACTTGGAAAGCGATCTGAATGCATTGAACCCAACTTCGGATAATCTTGATAGGCAGTATAGGGAGTGATTTCTTGAGTTGCGATGATCAAAGGTTATGTTCTTGAATTCTTTCGTCATATAAACATTAACATCAAACACGTGACGAACATTATTAAGTGAGCCAAAGAGTTCATGACTGTAATCATTGGAGATACGACAGCAAGACGGGAGATATTGAAACCAGGTAGGTCAATACAGAACCTACACATGAATCTTCAGTGGTCTAGTCTAGAGCATCTAGGAAGCAGAAATGTTGTTATGTTTAGAGAACGAAGATACTGCTTGTTCTAGTCCAACCTGAATGCGGTGGAATCTACAATGTGAGAAAAGGTGACTGTGATAACCTAGATTGGTCCATTTATCCAGTGAAGTAATAAAAACTATCACTCTTCTTTCCACGGGAGTATGTTACCAGTGTTTGTTTGATGAGTAAAGCTGCTCTATCTCATTCAGTTTCATTCCAGTAGACCGTTTTGACCTATTTACGTGGTTGTTTTCTGTTGGTGGTTGGATCTTTTAGTTGTGCACTTTCCCACTTCATCACCCTATTTTATATTAATATGGAAGAGACAGTAGTGGAGACGAATGGGCTTAAAGGCGGAGACTGCTAATTGGAAAACATTCAACATAAGTTGTTGTTGGCCAGGGCTCAATTTCATACATGGTTTTTATTTCCTACTCTATCTAAGGTACCTATGCGTATTTTTATGAGGAGAACTTGTTTTACACTTGAACGGACATCCCTGCAATGCGCAAATTGCAACTTTTCGTGTATAAAAGATGATGATGATGACTTGTCATAGGGTAAGTCCATGGAGCATTCTCCCATCCTGCCTCTTGAGGTAGACGAGCGAAGAGGAACAGGACGGAAACATGTACGTGGGTTGACATAGCGCGTCCGCCTGCCTGCCTCAACCTGCCTGTCAATGAATTACTGTTTCTTGTCACAACACTCCCAGCTTCACCTGCTTGATTAGGTCGTAACAGAACGTCCGACATAGTGGTTGCTCTTGCCTACTTCGAGGCAGAGCGACAATGAGCAAGACGTTCCTGAAAGTTGAGCTCTACTATCGCGCAGGTTTTTCAAAGTGGGTTACTCTCCACAATAAAGCGAGAAGTGGGGCACTATGGACACACCTGTGCAGAACAACTCAACCAGCTGCTACAAGCACTACCGTACCGAGTTGCTTTTGGTTTATTATTTCCAATAATAAGCCTATGTGATCGTGTAGCAAACAATTTTTATAACCCCCCCTCAAACTTTGTCACTTTACGTTTCAAGGAGCGTAGAATCCAAATTTGAAATGTCCGTCCGCCGTCCGGGCCATAAAAGGCCTAAGAATTTACTTAACAAACCCGTTCTTTCGCACATAGACTCCATTTGGGGTCTAGTTGGTCCTAACGTTTAACCATCCCGATCGCTTTACTCGCATAGATGCTATGGGCAAAAAACGGGCTAAAAAGTGTCTTTTTCGAGGTTTTGAGCGTAGGACGTGTTAGACGCACGCCTGGCACGCTTGGCAGGGGGTCACGGTGGGAGTGAGAGGAGGCGCCACGGCACCTTGTGGTGGCTGGAGTGACCAGGGGCGTAGCAGAGGGGTGTAGGAGAATGGATATTTATTACTTTTACGTGTTATACCCATATAATACACCGCGGCACCATGAGGTGGGTACGGCGTTCCTTCGAGCATGAATATATGTTTTTTCTAGGTCATATTTTTGTGTTAATACCAATGCTTTTCTACGCATATTTAATAACATATCCTCTCGACTTTTCGTACGTACTTAAATGATATTATTAAGGCAATAACTATTTGAATAGATAGGAGCTCAAATCGAGAAATATAAACATGCGTATATAATTATAGAAGTATAGGTTGTGGCAACTCGAAATAGGACACGCCGAGGAGTCTGGACGGGCCTTATGACGTACGCAAGCCAACTAAAACTACGATCAAACTCAAATAAAATAATAATAAACTGAAAAAAAAGAAAAATTAATAAATCTTTGTGAAATAATTTGCAGCGTTTTTGACATTGCTCTCGAAATAAAAACTTTTAAAAGTAATTTCGACCCATATGGAATTCGGACTTTCGGCATACGCATTTAGATTTATTTCTATGTGTGTGAACTATATAAATAATTGAGAACTACACTATTCGCAATTCTTCAACAATTTCATAGTCAAATTCCTCAACTGTATTACCTAGACCCAAGTAACACGATCTTTATTCACATTTTCATTGACATTGTGTGCCAGTTTTTCGAGGTTTCATGGATTTCTTTTCAGGTATATAATGCGAAAGTGTAGCTCCAGCTAGTTCATACCCCTCCAAAGGTAAATTCATGCCCTTTTCTATGAGATGCAGGTAATTGTTCAAATATTACTTCTTGTTTCAATTGTAGTTTCAGTAGTTATTGGGTATGGGTAAAACCAATTTATTTGATTATCCCATTAGATAGAATAAAATAAAAACTATCCATCTTGTGTAAATAATTTTTAACTAGACGTTCAAATACAAAGGGCCAAGTTCCTCTCCGTGGGGAGCGCTGGACACCCTTATCTCTTATCACTAGCATATTGTCATATTTTTTTATATTTTTTTTCGAAGTGAGTAGTTGAAACATGTCTGTTTGGATTTGTTAAACCATTGGTAAAATATGAATCGGAACGTCTAGAGATGATTAGGGATGGGTGTGGGTGGTTCAGGCCTTAATTATCCAAAGGATTTTTAATTATCCACCAACCACCAAGAAACTATGGGGAAGAGAACTTTATTTTCTTTCGTGGTAAAACATTAAAGAATTTTTCATCTTTGACCACACAACCACAGCGATTCACGGCCAGAGAAAGATGAACCAAACCAAACCGATCTAATGTTGTCAGCGCGTTTTTTAAAATAATTTTTTTAAATTTTTATCTGTCTGCTTCTGACTACTTATGTTTCATTAGTAGGTACATAAATGTTCCATTATAATAATACCATTACTTGTGACAAATTTAATTTAAAAAGTGAGTGGTTAATGTTGTGTGTGTTGTTAGTTGTAAGGTTCGATCTGACAATCCAATCTATAAAATATTCTACCAGGTACCAACGATCGGAGTTGATCGAAGAAATTGAGTCTAAAAAAAATCATATATCACTCTTCAGTTCCAATTTCAAAAGTAGCACCGTTTAATCACAACTTAAGGCCGTATCACACTAGCATTTTTTCCGCATTTTTCTGCGTTTTTAACGCAAAAACGTGAAGAAGAAGAAGTGCGTTTTTCCAAGGTCAGCTTTTTTGACCATTGCGCATCCTGGCGGAGCGTTTTTAAACTCACTTGGTTAATAAAAGCGCATTCCGCCAGAATGTGCTGTTTTTGCAGTTATTCCTCTTCAACATTCACTACTGAACTTGAAAAAACGCAGTTTGCCTTCTTCACGTTTCAGCGTTTAAAACGCAGAAAAAATGCGAAAAAAATGCAAGTGTGATACGGCCTTTAGATTAATCGTTTTGTTATCATTCTTCTTTTTGACATTCGTTGGGTCTGAAAAACTGAAAGAAAACTTGTCGTAAAGCACAGAGGAAAGTAGTTCACAGTCGCAAAGGAAGACTGGGCAGGGGACGGTTGGTTGCCGTGGTGAGGGTGGTGGTCTGGATGCGTTGAGAGCAACTGTTATGCTGTGATTTGCCGATAGACCACTCAATATATCGGACTATGCACGAGGCCTATAGATTTCATAACGGTCATACCTATATGACTGTAAGGATGATCTAATAATATCCAAGAATGAAGATAGAATTTAACAATTCTACGCATCTTCATTCTTGGATATCATTAGATCAGCCTTACATTGACCATGTGCACATATGCAAATGTGAAACGTTTTCTCCAAAACTTATGGCAGAAGTTCGTGGAGCTTGACCAAGATTTACATCCCACCTTCCACTAGACCAGAACATGGTTACCACCCCTTTCTGGGCAACTGGTCTCTGGGATAAGACAGTGGATGGGCTGGGCTTTTAGCAAGAGAAAGGGAAGGGATGACGGTAAGGGCAAATGACGTTGGACAGGGAAAGGGTCCCCTACTCTTCCAGGCCCTACTCTGAGGAAACGTCAAAATTACAGTCCAAGGACCTACTTCTCACAAACTAATGGACCTTTCTTTCACCCGAAATTGAAGAGTAGTGGGAGGATCAACTAAAGGTTGTTTCCGGTAAATTTTATAACAATTGAATAATGAAGATTACCACAAATGCAAAACTTTTTGTAAGAGTCAAATAGCCAAAACTATTCAGCAACAACTATCAGCTGAAACTTTCAGGGATTGGTTGGGATAGCTTGTAGAAGGTCCCAGTCGGACTTTCATGCGCAAACGTAAACTTTGATGCCAGAGTTGATGTTAATTACATTTTGGTCCATTTTTCATGATATTATCAGGAAATGATCGGGTTAGTCCCTACGAAGTCCCTTGAAAATTTCATTGCCTCTGAATAGTATATTATACAATTTCGTCGAATTTTGTAACCAAAATTATTTGTCCATTTTTCAATAAGTGAGGAAGCTATACTGCACACTATATTTGGCAGACGATTTTAGTCCAATAAAAAAGGAAACAAAAGCTGATAAAATTTCGGGTTACTTATTTGTGAACATCTAGTTTTTATAATAATTGTAATGTAGTTTACTTTTGAACTTTGAGGGATGCCATGTATCGTCTCTGGAAATTAACGAAATCACCCATCCACGAAACAGCTTTCAAGAAGTTAAGGAATAAAACTAAAGCTTTAATTAGACGTGCCAAAAAAGAGTACTATTACAATAAACTTGATCCCACTTCCAATAATATGCGGACTCTCTGGAAAAATATTGACAGCCTTGGACTTAAGGCTAAGGAACAAAATGATGTACCTTTACACTCCCCTGTCGACTTTAATCAGTATTTTTTAAGGAAGCAACCAGCATCAGCGCCTATGCTGCTCCTTCCCGATGATCCAATCACTGATGGATTCTCTTTCAAATGTGTTCAGGAGGCTGACGTTAGCATTGCATTCTTTTCTCTTAGGTCCTCAACACCAGGATGTGATGATTTTCCCTTGAAATTTCTTGCTCTCTTGTTCCCTGTCATTCTCAAATATTTAACGTTTATTATTAATTCCTGCATTACAACCTCTACATTCCCTCTGCAATGGAAACATGGCATTGTGGTTCCAATCGGTAAAACCAATCACCCTTCCTCGATTGATGAATTTAGGCCCATAACTTTACTCTGCATTCCCTGTAAAGTCTTTGAAACCATCCTATACGATCAAATTACGCTATACATTAATGAAAACAGTCTACTCAGTCCTTATCAGTCTGGATTCAGGCGTGGCTATAGTTGTATGACTGCATTAGTGCGTGTTTCAGAAGATATCTTAGAAGGCTTTCATAGGGAGCAAGTCACCATCTCAGTCCTACTGGATTTTAGCGATGCGTTTGGGTCTATACGTTTTAACACTTTCTTTAACAAACTGCTGAACACCTTTAAATTCACAACATCAGCCTGTAAGCTGGTTGCTTCTTTTTTCTCTGATAGGACTCAATCAGTTCGAATTGGTGGCTCTACCTCTAACCCACTGTCTGTCCACTCAGGTGTCCCTCAGGGGTCGGTGCTTGGACCGCTTTTTTTCTCAATGTACTCCAATGACATTATATCCTGTTTACACGGTCTACAGTATCAGCAGTATGCGGATGATGTGCAATTATACCTGACATGTCCTAGGCATGATATTCCACTGGCCATTAGCACAATGAATCTCGCCTTATGCAGGGTCTCGGAATGGGCCAGACTAAACTCTCTCCAGCTAAATCCCAGTAAAACTCAGGCCATAATCTTCTCTCATACTCCACTGGACTCTTCTTCTCTCTCCCCAATTCTCCTGGATGATTATATGGTCCCTTACAGCAAGACGGTGAAGAACCTTGGGGTAACTTTTTCCCACGACATGACTTGGAGTGAGCACACTACTTCTATATGTAGGAAAGTCTACGGATCCCTTTACACTCTACGAAAATTCAGAAATTTCACCCCTGAGGCCCTAAGAATCACTCTCGTTAAAGCTCTTTTAATCCCCTTGTTCATGTATGGCCAACTTCTGTTTATTAACTCCCTTGATGCATCATCCACACGTAAATTAGAAATTGCTTACAATTGTTGTGTGAGATACGCATATGGATTGAAGCTAAGGGGCCATGTGTCTCAGCATGTCAATAGGATCCTGGGCTGTGGGATTGTTCCTTATCTGAAGGCACAATATTTGAAATTTGTTTTCAAACTGGTCCATCCTGAGAACTTTGTTGTGCCTTCCTACCTTTCAGGGCTGTTTCAGAGTGGACTTTCTCCTCGGCTTTCGGCTCTTAGGCAGACCTTCACTAGATGCCGCCAGTTCGGTAACTCCATGAGGGTCGGCGGAGCGAGGGCTTGGAACTCCCTTCCCGTCTCTATCCGTGGGCTGTGTTCGCTTGGGTCATTTGTGGGCGCGGTACTTCGGCACTTCAGGGACCAGTAGCCAAACTTCCTTCACCTCTTCCTTACTTCACCTCACTTCTGATGCGTCTTTCCTTTTCTCTCTTAATTTTCCTACTTCCTTCTCTCTTCCTAGTTGTATTTTCTCCCTCTCTTATTTTTGGAAAAAACTCTGTAATTTTGTATATTCAGCCATCTGTTCATTTTTATTGTAAATTTTATCTGTACAGATAACTAGAGGGGTCTCATACCCTACATCTGTGTAAAGAGCAACAAATAAATTGAATTGAATTGAACTTCAGATTTCCCTGACAAAAAGATTAAATTCAAATTTTTTTGTTTGTTTTCTCGTCATTTTATTGTACTTTTAATGCTTCTAAACCGAAAATCGTATGATTTAAAGAACAAAAAACAGACTAATTTTATATAGTTATCAGGGATCTAGGTACCCCCCAGAGGTGCAATGGGGGCCTAAATCCTCGATAAAAAGGTAGAGGAGGTTGACAGTATCCCGTCAGAGAGATACCACTCCTACTAATAGCATTTAATGAGCTATGTTCGGAGTAGATTGGTTTCCAGGGACCTGGATCACCCATCCAACGCCAAACTCAGCTTCTCAAAAACACGAGCAAAGGCGTGCGACGCCCGTTGTTCACCAACGGGGCGACGACAGCGCATTCTCTGAGATCCCGACGGGAACTCTATGACGGGAACTCTGTCACATAGTCTACTTATATTTAACAATTTCATTGCCCTCGAAGTGCTCAAATATCATAACAATTTAACCAAAATGTAATACGATAATTTACGGAAATTCACCCATACGATCATGCAGCGCATGACTTTCTATTTAATATTTTATGATCTCTAAATTTGTTATCTGAAGCTATTAGTTGAAGTACAAATTTTAATCATTTGAGTTTAATTGTTTTCCTTATATGGATCTCACAGCTCTGGAGATGATTCAAAATTTTCGTCCGACGGCAAAAAATGTCACGCTTTTTTTCACCTACTACTCATTGGTGCCAGAGACAGTATAACTTCCTGATTTCCCATCCCACCAAAATCGATCGTTGGAAAATTTCTCTGTGAATAAATATAACACATGACTCCACATTCCAATGGACCAATTTTCCCCTCCTGAGAAGTCCTAGCTTATACATACAAACTAGTTTTTGGACTCTTACTGGATCAATCCACTACCCTGCTGCGTTTTTTTTCCCTACTTCAATACTCTGTTGATTTTTCTCACAAATGGTTTATTAGGTGATGTAGTTACCAGGGAAGCACATCCATTCCTTTTTTATGTGCGTGTAGCGTTGTAACTTTTGAACAATTTAACCACCACTCTTGATAATTATTTTTGTCATTCGTATAACTAACCTATGAAATAATATGTACCTAGAATGATTTATCATTCAGTAGCGTACTTTATACGCTACTGAAGTTTGATTGTTTAGGATTAATAACTAAAAACGCTTCAAATTATTACACCAAGTTTTTATTAAAAAAATTCCCTGATTTTTGGTGGTTTTTGCGAAATTCCTTGACATTTCCCGACGCAAAGAATTCCCTGACAATCCCAGGTTTTCCCTGATTTTTCCAGTTGGGGGTCACACTAGGGTGGTTCAAAAAAAAAAAAAAAGTTCTGGGATTTTTGGTCCCCATTGCGTTTTTGCTTCCTCGGTATGTCAGGATGACCCTCCTAAAGTTTTAGCAAAAAATATTAATCCTAACCACTTTACCTGGGTCGATTTTTGCCAGTTATCGACTGCTATCGTAAACCAACCTCTAAATTGGGGCCGACGTGATGATTTGAAGGACGGATTTCAATTTTTTTAGGTCTATTTATGGGTTTTCGCATGCGCTGAACACGATGAACCTATTTATTTTACGCTCCGTCCACTAGTTATCCGGTAAACTGGCGGAGGGCACTGCTTGAAGATAAGTAAAAATCGAAAATTTCACCGAAAATGCTGTCGCCTGGTTAAGAATCGTACTAGAAACATGCTATTATGGTCGGATAATATGCTTTGGCATGTTCTGAACATGATTCCGTAGTTTACTATACTTTTTTACTTCGTTTATCGGCCATAAACCTCAAATTACTTGTAGGGTAATAGACAAATTCACCCTAATTTCACCAGAAATTATGTCGCGTTGATAATTTAAGGTCCCAAAATACCTTGTGCCGATAAAATTTGGTATTTTTTTATGTTTCGATATTTCATCGTGTTTATTTTATTTTTTTTAAATTTATTTATTTATTTTATTTTTTTGTATATTTTTGTTATGTTATTCTCGTTAAAATGTTATGTTTTGTGAAACTAAAATTATATTACATATTATTTTCAATTATACTGCATCATTTTTTATTTAACAATCCAATCACAATTCAGACAATTCAGAACTATGAATTTGACCCCGGAAAACCGATGGAAACTAAGGAATTTTACAGAAAAATGGGAAAATTTTAGCTATTTTCTCCATTTCGCCGCTATATTTGGCGAATAAGTACAATGCCGGTTCAGGTCCTTGCCAAATTACCTACGGCTTTGTATCGATTATCCTGGAAAATACCAAATTTTATCGGCACAAGGTATTTTGGGACCTTAAATTATCAACGCGACATAATTTCTGGTGAAATTAGGGTGAATTTGTCTATTACCCTACAAGTAATTTGAGGTTTATGGCCAATAAACGAAGTATAAAAGTATAGTAAAAAACGGAATCATGTTCAGAACATGCCAAAGCATATTATCCGACCATAATAGCATGTTTCTAGTACAATTCTTAACCAGGCGACAGCATTTTCGGTGAAATTTTCGATTTTTACTATCTTCAAGCAGTGCCCTCCGCCAGTTTACCGGATAACTAGTGGACGGAGCGTAAAATAAATAGGTTCATCGTGTTCAGCGCATGCGAAAACCCATAAATAGACCTAAAAAAATTGAAATCCGTCCTTCAAATCATCACGTCGGCCCCAATTTAGAGGTTGGTTTACGATAGCAGTCGATAACTGGCAAAAATCGACCCAGGTAAAGTGGTTAGGATTAATATTTTTTGCTAAAACTTTAGGAGGGTCATCCTGACATACCGAGGAAGCAAAAACGCAATGGGGACCAAAAATCCCAGAACTTTTTTTTTTTTTGAACCACCCTAGGGTCACACCCTGTTAATATGTCTAAACGGCGTAACTCCTAAGTTTACTAGGGAAAACATGATCCGAATACATTATATTATAGAAAACGCTGCAAATTATTTCACAAAGGTTTATTATTTTTTCAATTGAGTTTGATCGTAGTTTTAGTTGGCTTGCGTAGGTCATAAGGCCCGTCCAGACTCCTCGGCGTGTCCTATTTCGAGTTGCCACAACCTATACTTCTATAATTATATACGCATGTTTATATTTCTCGATTTGAGCTCCTATCTATTCAAATAGTTGTTGCCTTAATAATATCATTATCTAAGTACGTACGAAAAGTCGAGAGGATATGTTATTAAATATGCGTAGGAAAAGCATTGGTATTAACACAAAAATATGACCTAGAAAAAAACATATATTCATGCCTCGAAGGAACGCTGTACACACCTCATGGTGCCGCAGTGTATTATATGGGTATAACACGTAAAAGTAATAAATATCCATTCTCCTACACCCCTCTGCTACGCCCCTGGTCACTCCAGCCACCACAAGGTGTCGCGGCGCCTCCTCTCACTCCACCCCCCGCTCACCCTCCTCACCACCCACCGTGACCCCCTGCCAAGCATGCCAGGCGTACGTCTAACACGTTTAACACTCAACACCTCGGAAAAGACACTTTTTCGCCCGTTTTTGGCCCATAGCATCTATGCGAGTAAAGCGATCGGGATGGTTAAACGTTAGGACCAACTAGACCCCAAATGGAGTCTATGTGCGAAAGAACTGGTTTTTTAAGTCAATTCTTATGCCTTTTATGGCCCGGACGGTGGACGGACATTTCAAATTTGGATTCTACGCACCTCGAAACGTAAAGTGACAAAGTTTGAGGGGGGGGGGGGGGGGGGGGGGGGGGGGGGGGGTATAAAAATTTTTTGCTACACGATCACATAGGCTTATTATTGGAAATAATAAACCAAAAGGAGGAGTCTTCAATGGAACAAGCGCGGAAATATTATAAAATGCCTTTACCTCTGGTTCCACCTAACGGATGTAGGTTTTTGACACCAGCACTCTCTGCAATGGTACTGTAGTTTTTCCAGAGCCACAACATACTGTGCAAAACTCAATGTCAAACTGAGGTAAATCAAACTTGTTCCAAGATGTGATTCAACTCAATAATGTCTATTAGAGCACCCAGTAAAAATAAATAGATGGTAGTTAGTAATCATAGTAATTCATTCAACAATTACGAAGAAACTGAGAATGGAAATGTATATGAGTCATGATGTCGACAGAAAACGTCTGCTGCCCGCTTCAATAATACGTTTCCTTCCTTGGAATGGAAGGGATGAAAATTACCATCAATACATATGTTATGAACAGATGCTGTATAGTACTCCATTATGTTGTGGTTTTAATATGTTTCGACAGTGATTTTCTTATATTGAATATTTTAAATATCATAAGTTAAAAAATAAATTGTTATTCTCGTGAAAAACCTCAACGCGTGTGGTACTATTACAAACTTACTATAATATTATTTATTTTTACTACAAACGCCAAAATTAATGGGAAAGTGCATCGTTAAGTGTTTTTCTGAACTTTTGTAGTTTGTATCACATAAGGGAGTAAGACAGCTTACTTGTTTACTGCGGCAAATTTTCTATGAAAGTCAACAAACTGATCAATGCATAGGTAAATAATAAACTAAAATTTTGCTCCTTGTCTCATTTATTCTCGAGTTTTGTTTTAACTTGCCCTTGAAAGTATGTTACTCCGTGACTTGATCACTCGGAACTGTTTGTTTTTAAATTGAATATTATATAACGATCACAGAAACTTACCAGCTATTTATGCCTCAGTTACTAAGCACCCGATAAAAATAACAGATTGCCAACAAAAATGTGAAATCGAGGTTCCAATCGATTTCTAAGGCAAGTAACCTAATTTGTACTGATCCTCGCAAAAATTTGTAGATTTGTAACAATACTGTTCAGAATTAGATAAGCCAAGTAAATAGAAAACGATGTTCGAATTATCAAACTCATATAATAATTAGGGGGAAGGGTGAATAACATACACGACGTTTTGATTATAATATTTACCAGTGTAGACTATTACAAAAAATATTCTAATTAGTAGTCTAATTATACAAATTATTATAGTAACGTTCATTCCTCGGTGGAGGTCTAAATCAGATCAAGTTTTGCAAATTTCCTGCTGGCTGGCAATATGTTGCAGTAGGAGTCTTGATCACCTAATACCACTCCCTTCCTAGCGCTGAAATCATTCGTTAAAGTCATTGGGTAAGATCGAATTCTTGTAGGACCCCACGAATGCTTTTTTACTTCACAGAGACAGGGATTCAAGACAATACCAGGAAAAGAAGGTGTCGTCCATAAATTTCACAGAGTGTTTATTAACTAGAAGCAGTGCAATCTTATAGCTTTTGTTCTTGATGTCTTTGAAACTTGTGCTTTATTCAGTAGTTTCATGAATGTATTAGCTGTCGCCATCGCAACATGGGTCCCCCTTTATGATAAGCTTTATTGAAAAGCTCTACGTTGTGCCAGCTTTATCTCTTACCTCTGAACGCTTTATGGTGCTTTGATGAGATCAAATCAAAAACCTGAAACCCAAATTCTGATTCTAGGTTAGAGGTCATCCTCTGTATGGGATTTCCTATTGGTTAGGTACCGATTAATAGAGGTAGATACAGATTAACTTAGATAGGTTAACAATCGTGGACTGATATTTATTTATAGATATTTATATTGAATACCTACCTACAGAGTGCTGTTGTAAGTAAATATTGCACGTATCAGAACTTTCGAAACTTCACAGATATGATAAGGACCTGGCTCTAAACGACATTGTCATAAATTTTGAATGGAGACTCTTTTGAAAATGTATGAATTGTTTTGTTTGCTTCGCGACGTTTGGCATAAGATTTAGTCATGTCTAAGAGTACCAAACGTTCTTATGTTTCTGCGTGCGTCATTCTTTGCTGACTACGTTCTTACAAAGTTTCCAGGAGAAGCAAGAAATAGCTTCATCAGCACAGCCAGTTCCAGACATTGTAAAGCAGAAAGGTTACATACTGTCATCAAGTCCAAGGTAACAAGACATTTTAACCGAAGTTGTTACGTAAAATATTTACAGTTAGTTGAATGGCCAGCCAAAAAACGTATTTTTTGTTGGACTTGACTCACTTATGAAGATAACCATTCGGGAATATTCATCAACAAAAGGGTGGACCTGGAGTGATACAACTGGTAGGAACACTTCTCCAGAGAACATCCTAGGTAAAGGTTATTTTTCTGGTTTTACCAAGTAACTTATAATAAAATGTTTGTTACTGAAATGTGGCTGATTTAATCCTCAGCAAATTATCCTGGATCAATTTGTTTTGAGTTGCATATACATATGTATACATACTCATTAGTCCTGCCATAAGTTCTCTTACAAGGAAAAATGTTTGTAAACGCAAGATTAGTCATGGATATTAGAAAAAGTGATTTTATTTTGATATTATTAACTCTTATAAATAAGTTGATAAATTATAGAATAATTCGAAATTACCGCCTATAGCCTCCACACAATCTTTTAGTCCAGGCATCTATGAAGTACGCACTTTCTAAGGGAAACCGCCATAAATGGAAAATTGCAAAATCATGTTTGACATGAGTAAAAACTACATAATGAGCATTTTTGCAATTTAAAAAAAAAAAAAAACGCGCGTTTTTTCTAAAATCTATGACTAACCTATTGTTTACAAACATTTTCCCTTATAAACTTATGGCAGGACTATTTAAAAGTTACCAGCCCAATAGCCATTTAAGATAATGTAGATGACAAGTACCAACTTCACTATTATTATGCAATGTCATGTCGTTTCCATGGACACTAACTCATCCCGGGTTTCGGCACCATGTCAAGATTGTAAATGTGAATGTAAACTAGTAAAGCTCATGAATATTTATTAAGTATAAAAACATAAATTATTAACCACCTCCACAGTGATGAAGTGCCTTAAGAAATGGTTTGCAACTCACGGCATACCAGAGGAATTGAGAACGGACGGTGGAGGATGTTATAGCTCCATGGAATTCAAAAAATTCGAAGATGAATGGAAATTCAAACATCGCATTTCATCACCCCATTATCCAAGGAGCAACGGTCTGGCCGAACGATATGTACAAGAGGCAAAAAATTTGCTGACGAAGTAACTAGATGAACAGTCTGACGTGCAGTTAGCCCTTCTGCACCATCGAAACACTCCAAAGAGTAACCTAGGATCACCTGCCCACAGACTGATGAGCAGGCGCACGAAAACTCTACTCCCGACTCATAAAGAGCTATTATTTCCAGCTTTAGTTAAAGGAGTTTCGGTCAGATTGAAGAAGATGAAGAATCAAGAGAAAAGGGTAGCTGATCGAAACAAATGTAATCCACAAATCTTCAAAGTCGGACAGCGTGTACTCTATAGAAAAGATCACAAAAAATGGCTTCCTGCAGTTGTGGTTCAAATTGGCCCTGAACCTAGATCCTACACGATCAAGACTGAAGATGGAGAAAAATATAGAAGAAACTCCTGGTTCCTTAAAGAAGATCTGTCCGACCATGCTGATTCAAGTGATCATAAACTTTCTCCCTCAATCACAAATCCTAACAGGGTTCAAACAAGAAGAAGTTCAAGATTTCTTAATTAAATTATGTCTGTCCAGAAGAAGGGGGATGACAAGTACCAACTTCACTATTATTATGCAATGTCATGTCGTTTCCATGGACACTAACACATCTCCGGTTTGAGCCACGTCACTTTTATCATTCTGTTTTTAGATTGCCTACTAATAATAATTTATGTTTTAATACTTAATAAATATTCATGAGCTTTACTAGTTTACATTTACATTTACAATCTTGACAGTAGACACATTCGATAAACAGTGTGCAACTTTATTTTCCCTTTTCTCAACTATCTAGGCCAGTGAATTTTCCCGCTTGACGCCATTGCTACCAGTCTTCCACTTTGGCAGTTGTTTTATATTTTTCTTGGACAATTCTTCAGTTCTTCATACTCTCCTCCATCTTGTAGGAGATTTGATCCTCAATGCGCATAGGCAGCATTTCGATGGAGTCATCACCAATGGCTCTCCTTGCTAGGGCATCAGCACACTCATTGCCGTCAATACCTTCATGACTTGGCACCCACATAAAAGTTACGTTTGCGCCTGATGTTGTGGCTCGGTGTAGTGACACACGCAGGCTTTGTATTAGGGGATCATATGAATATGTGTCCCTAATCGCCTCGATGGTACTCAGTGAGTCCCTACAGATCACATAATTTCCAACTCCCGATAGCTGGCAGTGTTGAACAGCCAGCGTCACTGTCCACAGCTCTGCTGTGAACACAGACGCAACAGGTGGTAGGCGTCTAGTGACTTGGAAGTTGGGGCTCCATAGAGCAAGGCCAACACCATCAGGCGTTTTTGAGCCATCAGTGTGTCCAGCATATCACTGGATTGCCTCAGTGTAGCGACATCTGAGGATGTGTGGGGGTGTATTGCCCTTGACCCCGACCCTCATGCGAAGGTCAACACGCAACCCAGACAAGGTCCAGGGAGGGGCAGGGGGCACCTCATACGGATCCAGAGGGTATCTCTCTATGCTATCCCACCTAGTGAGCTCCAGAACACAAATACCCAATGGGCGAGTTTGTGTCTGGAGCCTGGAATATGTCTCATCTAGGGAGGGTAGGATTACCACTTCATGCAGGGGGTGCCCTGGGAAATAGCGCAATCGCTCTGCATAGCTGCTTTAGTAATTAATCCTAAGAAATCGCAATTCATAATGTTTTCCAAGAAACCTACTCCATTAACTTTCAACAAACCTTCTTTAATAGTTGAAAAGCACGTAGTTACTCCTAGTTCTACGGTCAGGAATTTGGGTTTATTTCTTGATCCCCAACTGACATGGACTTCACATGTTTCCCATATTGTTAAAAAGGTTTATGGTAGGATGGTGGTTTATCTGTACTGAAAAAATTGAGAAATTTCACACCCTCTAATCTAAAACTAATGCTGTCTAAAACATTACTAATACCTCACTTTGATTACTGCTGCGAGATATTCTTCGCCAACCTCAATTCTGAGCAGCTTCATCGACTTCAGGTGTGTTGGAATTCCATAGCTCAGTATGTTTTTTGTATCAGAAAGTACGTTCATATCACTCCCTATTCACGATCTTTAGTGGGATGCCCCATGACCGACCGGTTTACCACGGGTGTATATTTTTTCATTTTTAGATTAATACTTGGTGTGAACCCTTGCCCGGAGTAGGTACCTTGAGAGCATGTTTGCTTTCGGGCGCTCCGCCAGGCTCCATGCCTTAAATGTGGCGCCCCACCGTACTCTTTCGATGGGTCATTCCTTGAGGGTAGCTGGTGCGAGGGGTAGAATTCATTGCCTCTTGGTTGTCGTTCAGTTTCTGAACTGTTCGTCTTCCGTGGCCTTATTGAGCAGCACTTTGGTGTTGCATCGAACCTCCTTCATGATGCCTAACTCGTCGACCCCACCACCCACCAATTCCACCTTTTCGTTTCATTCATTTCTTCCTTTCAATTTTATATTTTCACTTTTTTTCTTTTGTTAATTAGTGTAGGTATCTTTACCTCTCTTTAGCTCTCTTTACATTTTGTTATTATTCAAGGCAAGAAAATCTTTATTGTTATTATTTCTTATTCTTACATGCCTAAGGGCCCATGAGGCCTATTGGTAAAATGATTGCCAATAAAGGTCTTATCTTAACCCCCTGAGCCAACACTGTTAGTAGCCAAGTTTCCAATTTTCTAGGAATGGTGGTAGTGTGGGTGTGCGCATGTCCAACTTTTTACGAATACCCAGGTCGAAAGAACACATTGGGACACACAACTGCCTAGAACTCACAGCATAGCGGGCTTCACAGACTAATTCAAGCAGCCCTCCCAAGAGTCCATAGGTCAACTTTGACAGTAAGTACTTGCGAAAGAGGCTCAGCTTCAACTGTGGCTTCGTGAAGCCTTGGTAAAAGGTGCTAGTGTAAAGGTCCACTCGGTTCGAGGCAATGGTGGCCACACCCGTCAAGTCGACCCCAAGGTACCGCCATACCTCCAGCACGTATAGGGCTTGGTTGGGATATTGTCCTACGATAAATCTGAAAGGAGATTGTCTGGAAAAAATATGACCAAAACTAGAAAAGCGCTTCTCCCTCAGTTTATGCCCCTACCAAAGACTTCCTTAGCAGCTAAATTAGAGCATTCATCTATCCATCGCTGCATATGTGTTGGCCACAACTTCCGGCTGTATGCCGAAAATGGAGACCCATCCCCCCCCCCCCTCACCCACCAATAAGCACTTTTCTAGCATTAAAATCCTTCGCCACAGTGCAGGAAGAACCGAAAGTACAGAAGCAAGAGAGCAGGAAGCTCGGTTCAGTCGTTCTCTAAAGGCAATGACGAAAAATATCATGCGTAAAGGCGGGTATCGACAGTGCGAGGCATGCGTCCTGAGGCATGCAGGGTGAGCAGCCTCACACTGTTGATACCGGGGTTGCTCGCTATGAGCCGCTCGATTATAGGGTCGTTCGGCTAAGGATTCTGAACGGTTCGGGACTGACCATGCCCCCTTTGTGGCGTTCGTTTAGGCGTAGGACTCGTCCAGTACCGACAGTCCGCTGTTCGTTTAGGCATCCATTACCGTCCAGGACCAGTTCAACCAGTCCTGAGATTTTCGTCGGGACCGATAGTCCGAGACATGCGCACTAGATATTTTTGCTTATCACATCGTCTTATCATCTAAATATTTTTACTGTTTGCGTGTGTCGTCCAGTCATTTTCGTTGAATAATTTTGAGTTAAAATGATTGACTCGGATTTTTACGAGTCCGATGAAGTTTTGGAATATAATAATGTATACCTAGTCACTGAATGCAACTAAAAATTTATTGGTTTTCTCTTGATGTTTTTCTCATTTTCATAAATGATGGTAGGTAGGTTGGTACCTATTATACTAAATTTATGTTAAATTGTCTTGATATGTGAGCTTTTTATGTGCAAAGAAGTATAACTATCAAATTCGTAAACGTTTAAACATCTACACTGAAACTCTAAAAACGAGAGAAGACAACGAATACTGTAAAAAATACATTTAAAAAAATGAAGGGAAGGTTGCAATGTTGGCTACCAGTTCAGCACGAGTTCAGAAGGCGTTCGGTTAAGAACGGTACCGAACTGATCCTATCCCCTCCCCTTTCAGAATGCCGTCCCGTCCTGAACTCGTCCAGAATCCTTAGCCGAACGAACCTTATGTATACCTTTGATGTGTGATAATTGGCTCGTTGTGCTGTTATGTTCCACATCATTTGCATAAAGAGAGGCTTTAGTGATGAAACGTTCATTTAGGGCCAATTTCACCAGAACTTTTAGTTTGAGACATGCACAGTAGACTTTTTACGTTTATTACAGATTTAAGACGCCCGCCAAGTACCTACTTAGCTAGTCCGAAAACCGTTTGGACAACCGAAGTTGGAAATAACAGTGCTGAACGCCTCTATCCCTCCCCTTTTCAGTTCCATTGGTTCTGATTCGATTCCGATCTGATTCGGGGCTTTTCCTTTGGACAAACCTCATATTGAATTCAAAGATCAATCCATGGTTTACATTGAACTTGGATCCTGATACCTAAGCCGAGTTCACTTTTTTTGTGAAAGAGGTAAGTAAATACTTGATAGATACAATTATATATATCAAATAAGTAAATAATAAGGTTGAAAAATATCAGTGCCGACCTGACCATTTTAAAAGCGACGAATGTATTTAATTATTGGGTACCGTCTACTATTTTTTATATTACTACCAAGGTAGGTAGGTACCTTAGTACTTGAGTAGTTTTGTGAGCTGCACAAATGTATAGGACTTCATTTGTGATGTCAGGATAATTAAATTAATAAAATTACTCATTCTGATGCAAGGTTTGATATTACTAGGAGGCACATTCGGGATTGCAGTGGGATACCTAGTCAGATTTCAGAGGAATCGCCGTCCGAAGTGTTTTAAGTTACTTATGTAATGGAGAGAAACACAAAATTTTACAATTATTTACAATAGGGAACACATCATGCAAAAGGAATTTTCAATAAAGAATCCGATCCTACTCACCTTCGTTCGCAATTTTGTCGCTGATATCACTCTTATCGTTTGACGTTTCCATTGTTACGGAATGCAGCAATTTTTTCGAACGGGAAATCGATGAACCGGAAAATTCAAACCATCGACGATTGGCTAGCCGTGAAAATGAGCGCTAGTTAGCGAATAAGTCGTTCAACATGATGTATCTAGGGAGAGAACCAGAATCATGATGATTGGATTGATCTAAAAAGATGACAACGACAGAAGGACGATCACTTTGGGAGCGACGATGTTCAAACCGAAATAGCCGTAGGAACGGTAAATCGAAACTCACGGAATACGGCCTAATCGAGATTCCTGAAGCTCTGAACAAAAAATCTCATAAATGTTAACCAAAACTGAATAACTTCCAAATAAAAAAGCGATAAATTTACTTATGTAAATTATTGCGCACAAAACCAACAACAGCTCAACTGCAACACCGTCAGCTGTTTTGCAAATCGATTCATTCATAACAAAGAGGAAGTGGGAGAAGGGGGTTGACCTTGAACAATTTGACAGTCCCTGTCCTAAATTCAGAATGTGATTCAGCTAGATCGTTGAATCCATAAAGTGAAAAAAAGTAGGAAATCACTGAATTAAACTGAAATTGGAATACAAATTATAAAAACTAAGGAAAAGAAATATATCGTTATAAGGATAACTGAATCTTTAGTCCTTGATTGTCCTTCAGTTTACAGCTTTCCCACGTTCCAATAATTTGTTTCTACATAGAAAAGTTTATATTAAATTAAATAAATGTTATTTAAATTTAGACGATTACCTATTTTTTTGCTCAGGGATAGGAAAAGTACCAAACCAACTTTAACACCCATTCATTTCTTTCTACAGCTGTTATTTAAGATTGCCAACCTACAAGTTATTTCCGTAGGACCATTGATGCGGTTTCTTTACTTTAATACAGATTTCTGAATAAAATTTGATTTTCTTATTGGCAATATTATGAGAAAAATTATTGGATTTAATCAGTAGGAGGGAAATTGGATTGATTTTTGAGCTATTTTTTCTCAACTGATGAATACTTATTAAACGTTAATTTGCGGACTTTTTTGGTTCATTGTTGATGTATCTGAGTGAACGCCTTCCACCACTTTTTCCCGATATCAATGGCGAACATATAAGTGAGAGGAATGAAGTGATGAGCGCGTTATTTTTTTACTAGTCTTAGGTTTTTGTGGAACCTTTTTTTTAAATTTCCGCTCCTCCCCATAGGTCAATCGTTCCTGAATGCAGTGATAACTGAAAAACCCTGATCGCTGATGGAATAATGAGCCGACAAGTTCATGCCAGCTGCATCGCCCTCCTACTGTTTTTGAATGGTTTGTGATTATTTTACTTTAGTGTTACATAGTTTTAGTTGTGACTCTTTCACAGTTGTGACGATACACAAAAGCATATTATAGAGGATGTTGTTACCGGCTGAGGTTGAAAAATTACTGTTAACAATTTGGTGTTGTTGTAGATGGGACTAGGTGCATAACTGTTAAATAAGTACCTAGCTTGTGTCATTCAAATGTCAAAAATGGATAGGTTCTATCAAGCTTTTATAAGTTATCCCCGGTGTAGTTCCACGGTTGAAGAGACGCTCCTGGGTTATTCCTTTTGAAGTGTTGTAAGATTTCGTGAGCTGCCATACGTCAGCGGTATGTATTGGATCCTATATAGGTGTAAATTGTCCACCTAGCATTTGATTGTAAACTTCTCTTAACGTTGACTCATTAATTAAATAGAGGTAGGTACCTACAACAATATATTGCAAGAGTAGCAATAAGGGTGGAGTGAAGTAATGAATTGTTACAAGCTTAGAATCAATAAATTCATAACAAAAAGGCCTGGGGAGGTTGTTAGGGAGGGACCTATTGTACTTTCGTACCTTGTATGATGTAGTTTAGAACCCCCTCCAAAGTTGGTAATTTTGGAATTTAGTTTTCCGATAATAATTCGAAATATATATATACATTTTGATATTCAGGGTAGAGTGAAGTATCTAATGAATTGTCGCACGAAATTGAAAACAATAAGGACCTCAGAGTCCAGCATCAGCCCCCTCTGTGGGACCAGAGAAGGTCCGATCCCTGTTGTTGTACCTGAGAGCCGCTGAGCTCTACTATGAACTGTGATACCCGATCTGTGAAATGTTTAAATATACATCTAGTCGTAGTTTTATATCACTTCGCTGATAGTATATAATAGCATTTATATAGCTAGTTATTTCCCTATCTTACATCTAGTCAGTTGTATTATTTTATTTTATTTTTTTTTTAAATCCACTTTGGGGGCTGAACAGTGCTCATCACTGTACCCCTCATTTTTCCCCCCTCCTAGTTGTCAGTGGAGTCCATGATGGTGCTCCTTTTGGTTTATTATTTCCAATAATAAGCCTATGTGATCGTGTAGCAAAACATTTTTATACCCCCCCCCCCCCCCCTCAAACTTTGTCACTTTACGTTTCAAGGTGCGTAGAACCCAAATTTGAAATGTCCGTCCGCCGTTCGCCGTCGGGCCATAAAAGGCCTAAGAATTGACTTAAAAAACCCGTTCTTTCGCACATAGACTCCATTTGGGGTCTAGTTTGGCCTAACGTTTAACCATCCCGATCGCTTTACTCACATAGATGCTATGGGCCAAAAACGGGCGAAAAAGTGTCTTTTTCGAGGTTTGAGTGTTAGACGCGCGCCTGGCACACTTGGCAGGGGGTCACGGTGGGAGGTGAGGGGGGTGAGCGGGGGGGTGGAGTGAGAGGAGGCGTCGAGGGGCGTAGCAGAGGGGTGTAGGAGAATGGATATTTATTACTTTTACGTGTTATACCCATATAATACACCGCGGCACCATGAGGTGGGTACAGCGTTCCTTCGAGGCATGAATATATGTTTTTTTCTAGGTCATATTTGTGTGTAAATACCAATGCTTTTCCTACGCATATTTAATAACATATCCTCTCGACTTTTCGTACGTACTTAGATAACGATATTATTAAGACAATAACTATTTGAATAGATAGGAGCTCAAATCGAGAAATATAAACATGCGTATATAATATTACTCGAAATAGGACACGCCGAGGAGTCTGGTTATGACGTACGCAAGCCAACTAAAACTACGATCAAACTCAATTGAAAAAATAATGAACCTTTGTGAAATAATTTGCAGCGTTTTAGTCAAGGATGGCAACATGGCTCCCCTTAGAATCGTGGCCACTCCCAGTGTCCATTTAGACTCCTTGTTCAATGCCGCTAATGACCCTTCTGGTTATGATGCGGCTTACTCCTTGGAAAAATTAAAAAAAAGTTTGACGAGGTATGTAGGTATATATCTACTCTCACCTTGTATTCGGTATACATAGTACAGAACCCCAACTTGCTAATTTTGGAATTCATTATTCCGATAATAATACAAATTAGGTGTATATATATATATCAGGGGCGGCTACTGATAGGAGCATAGGCGCATGTGCACCCCCAGTCAAACCAAAATAATAATAATGTTTCAAAATTTCTCCACTATCATTTAAAGTTAGCTAGTGACAGAAGACGGGAAATCTAAATCTACGTGCGAAACAGAAAAGGTTGCGGTAGGGAGGGGCTGAAGTGGGAAGCTCACCCAACCTGACCAATCAGAAGCGAGCGGGAGCAACAAGGTTTACACGAGGCCAGTGGATGGTCCAGCTGAATAGGGCTAGCTGAGTGGTGTGAACTGGAAGCCAGTTGACTGGCGCCAATACCCGTTAAGACGTAGCCAATTGACTGTTGCCAGTTGAACTAGAACCATGGAGAAAGTGCATCTTGAAGCCTCACCCGCGATGAGCTAAATAATATTTTTCGAGATCTGTGTCGAGAATTTGTGTGTGAATCTTCGAAGGTGCTGCAAGAAGAACTCAACACGAAACGAAAATGGACAAGCGTATTTATTCTTGTACAGTGGGTGAAACTGGTTCCACAGACACTCTTTTTCTTTATAGGCCTCAATGAACTGCACATTCAACACTTCACCCCACTTTTTTGGCGACATGTTGTTAAATGTTTAATATGTCGAACAAAAAACAGCGTAAACCTGTACTACTGTAGTGATGGGACACACTGACTGGGCTGGACTGGAATGGCCGGAGGCGTTCACATGGTTCTAGTGAGTCACGCCACACTCGGTTTTTGGTGGTGGGGGAACTGGACTGGCGCGAAATCTACTCCTCAAGCCAGTGCACTGGCTAGGCTTTTTTCCACTGGACTGGACTGCCAACTGGCGCCAGTAATGTTCACAAGAGGCCAGTTAGCTGGAGTCAGTCAGCTGGACTGCCTGCTGGCCTCGGGTAAACCCGGCATGAGTGCCCAACCCGAAACTTGACCGCCAATCTCCGGACTGAGGATTTTCAGTTTGAATTGAAGCGGGCATGTGAGATTGACCAATCAGAGAGCCCCCAGACATCCCGAGATTGAGCATACTTAGGGGCATGTTCTTCCGCTAGGTAGCGACTTTCCGTTCTCCTTATCATTTTTATCAGTCACACTTCTATTTTTCCCGGTGTTATTTCATTTAGTGTTACGATTTTTTGAAGTTATTGAAGTTTGTAGATACTTTTACAATGAATAATTCAGTTGAGTACATCAAGTTGAACTGGTCCCAATCGTCAATAGAAGAAAAGTGCAGGATTCACGATGCTAGCCGTCCCTTGCTACTACTGGGACTAACGCAAACTTTGAAAATCAAAAATCGTTCTGATTCGGTCCGTAAGTTCAACCCCTATAATGTGATAGATTTTATTTTTATATTCCCCATTATTTATCTAGATGATGACTAACCCTTCTCTGTTCTCTTTCCTCATGAACCTCTCCTCTCCCTTTCCTTCCCCTCCATGGCAAGATTTGCTTTCACCTCCACGATGGTTCTTGCTGGGCGGGTATACATTTCAGCTATTGCAATCATTCCTTGGGTTAACTCCTTTGATGGTTAAGTATTTCAGAATTTCTGTCTTCCATTTGAGAAAATTTCTCGTGTCTGGTGTACGTATTTAGTAGGTATAAAAGCACCTCTACCGTCCCCGCGATAGCCCTTGTTGATCTCTGTGCACCCCCTGAGTTTCAAGACAGGAGCCGCCACTGATATATATGTATGTATATATATATATATATATATATATATATTAATTGCTATGCAATTCTTAGGCCGACCCCCAATAATTTTTTTAAAATGTCCACTTTTTTTTGTGTAACGTTTTTTGTCCCGAGATGGGAAGCGAGAGGTCGTGGGTTCGAATCCCGGCCAGGCCTGAAATTTTTTTTTTTTTTTTTCCCTCGTGAGGCGAAGGTTGTGGGTTCGAATCCCGGCCAGGCCTGAAATTTTTTTTTTTTTTTTTTCTCGTGAGACGAATTGCATAGCAAATTATCCTCGTTTCCTACACAGTAGAAAAGAGAAAAGATCCGGCGAGGCGCGAAGCGCCGAGTATAGATTAGGGGGGTCCAGGGGGGCGAAGCCCCCCTGGCGGGGCCAAGGGGCGGAGCCCCTTGCGAGGCCCGAAGGGCCGAGTATATATATATATATATATATATATATATATATATATATATATATATACACCACAACCTCAGTTGAAAAAATAGTTTGTGGTGTAACTTTTTGTTTTTTCTAAAATTTGTGTTAATTATAAAAATAGTTTGTGGTGTAACTTTTTGTTTTTTCTAAAATTTGTGTTAATTATATATATATATATATATATATATATATATATATATATATATATATATATATATATATATATATATATGTATACTAATTTGAAGGGTTTTAAACGGTTCCAGGGGAACAATATACTTTGGCACAGATGTGTGGAGAAAAATAGCTCATATATATATATAGAGAGAGAGAAATTACAAAGAAAAACTCGCAGGATATTTCGGCTTTTGCCTTTGTCAAATAGTAGATATGGTTCTACTCTACTATTTGACACAGGCAAAAGCCGAAATATCCTGTGAGTTTTTCCTTGTAATTTCTTTATATGTATGTGCTATTTTTCTCCGCACATCTGTGCCATAGTATATATAGACCTATATATAAAACTATAAATATACTCCTGTTATTCAACTATCCATTCATCGAATTTTAATTTTTTTTAAATTACGGTCCCATAATTAGTAGCAAATTGTAGGTAGGTGGATAATTACCGTTATCTCGGAAGATGGAAACAACAAAAACATCGATCAGGTACAATTATTTTATTGTAGTTACACGCATAGCACATTTCTATTCATCATATTGTTCCATAACATTAGCGTGAGGATGTGAATAATTAAGGAAATAATGACGGACATTATTGAGGCTGAGGAAAAGGTTGCAGCTCCCGTTGTTGAGATGACAAGTTAAAAATCCACCGACTGACAGTCGCAAATTACCGAATGAAACGATATCGAGATTTTCGCTTTAGGTACACCTACTTTGATTATTCGGATTTGATAGTCCGGAGCTTGATGTTGAGATCTGATTTTCACGTAATCATTGATATGAACATAACGACACACGATTGACACGATTACACAATGACACACACATCGTTAGGTAAACGATTTTTCCATGGGTGCGTAAATGTATATGTAATATAATGTAATGTAATATAGTATGAAAATATATATTTTTCAAACATATTTTTTCTTCCTATAATTTTTCAAAGTTTCGCGCACTGGTGGCGTCAAAGCACCCCTCTTGCCTGGGCGAAACTCCCCTGACAAGTGTGACATCACCAGTGCAGGAAACTGAAAAAGCATTTAGAAACAAACCTACCAATCGTTGAAGAGTGCAGGTGGTATCAAATTTCTTAGAATGGAGTACCTATATATCTATTTAAATATAAATTGAGTATGTGGGCCTCTCTCATTATTATTTCTATGCCGAATCAATCTCCTACCTAAATAATGGTTCTGTCGTTGCGCTAGTTATGTATTCTATAGCTTCCAATGAATAATTAATTTTAATTTATTACAAGATAGAAGTTGATGGAGTAGGAGGACGAAGAATTAACTCCAGTGGGTGGAATGGGCTTCACAGGGCATTGGGGCCCGTGACTACCGCCATTTTCATGTCGTACGGGTGGCTACTTTAGCCTCCTCAGTGAGGTGTTTGAGGAGTAGTTGCGGGACAGTTGACACCCTTTGCCGTGCCTGTCGGGGTAAAAATGAGATTCTCTATCATGTGGTCCTCGTATTTACGGTGGCCACATTCTACGTCACAATGCGGTTGCCAAGCAGATAGCAGGCGCTTTGTCATCCAGCAGTTGGGATGTCGAAAGGGAGGGACTATATCACTTGCCGAGTGACTGGGGCAAGAAACCAGGTATCGTTGCCATCAAGCCCGATGGGTCTGCCATAATCCTGGATGTCCAGGTTGTCAGTGGCAGTGTGGACATGGAGCAGACCTGGCGGACTAAGAAAAGTAAATATGATAGAAATGATTCGCGACAAGCAATATCTGAGCTAAAAGGAGTGGCAACCAATAACATCAAGGTCATGGCCACGACTGTGTCGTGGTGCGGAGTGTGGTGCCGGAAAAGTGCCACGGAGTTACTCTAGTTGCGCATCTCAGCGGGAGTGCTCCGTGGTATCACCACCGCTTCCTGAGGGGTACTTACTTGAACTGGTGGTCATTTTATAGGGGTATTTCCTTTCATCCCACTCTCCCTTCAGCTTCCTTGATCCCAAGGGCTGGCGTTGGGTAAACCTGGGCGTCCTCCCCATTTCTTTTATTTTTATTTTTTTTCATTTTGAACTTTAATGGTGTTCAAATCCGCCTTCGAGGGGAGATTCGTAAAAAAAAGTGTGGTGGTGTGTGTGTGTAAATGAAAAAGCGTTTAACCCTAGGATTCGTTTCAGAATGCCTCAAATCGGATTCCAATGAAGACATTTCAAAAATTTGGTTTTAAAGGTTTCCGAGCCATTGCAATAGCTTCATTTTCTACGAAAATTCGCTAAAATCAGATTTGAAATAACAAGTTTATAATTTTAAAATATCCAACAATATTTTATCAATGTTGTTGATGAAAATTACATTTACAATTTATTGTTTTTTGTTATTGAGAACAATAAAAGAAAAAAAAGATAAATAAAATAACTAAACTTGTCTGTTTGTCTTTATGTAGTTAACAGTGTTCATCTGTCTTTTCTACCTAGTTCTGTGATAGTAATTATGAATTTAGAGCCCTTCACTCAAGAAAGAGTAAATTTTACGCAAATTTTAAATGCATTTTCGAAAGTTAACCGAAATAGATTTTTTATCCTAACCGTTTCTAAAAATGTTCTTTTCTTCCAATTTGGTTCCCTTCCAACAATTTTCTTGTAGACCTTGTTCATATTCCGAAAAACGATGCCGAACGGACTGAGATGTTTCTCCTACATACACTTTTCCATACCCAGCACTACCACAAGGGATCTGGTGGACCAAGTCTGAACGTTTTTCTTTTGATCTGAAATCTTTTAGTTTAGAGTGGTCTGTTTGAATAAAGTGTTTCAGAAGCAATTTTCGCGTGTTATTATGGAAGGTTATTCATCAAAGCCTAATGCCAGCTATCATGGGTCGTGACGTGGGAGCAACAGATGCAGACCTCATGAGCCTCCCTGTGAGACTAGGAGGCCTAGGAATCTCTAATCCCACCGATTCGTCCCACACTATCTTAACTTCTCAGAGGTCCTGTGAACTGCTCACCACATCCATCTGTTCAGGAGATGCTCTCAACTTCAATGATCACTATAATCTCGTATAAACCATCCTAAAGGAGGAGAAAGTGACATGCAATGCTGTTCTCAAGCAAAGGGGTGAAGACCTGGTCATGGGGCTGGAGCCAAAGAAGAAGAGAGTTATCCAGCGTGCACGTGTCGCATCACAGTAGCTATCTGTTTAACAAACCTCACCTGATGGGTTCGACCTTTCAGCAACCCAATTCAGGGATGCCCTGTATTTGGGATATGCCTACACACCTCAGAACCACCCTATGAACTGCGATGGCTGTGGACAGTTTATCGATTTTTCACACGCCCTAAATTGTAAAAAAGGAGGAGTGGTGAAGAGAGGACATAATGACGTACGAGATGTTGTAGCTGGTATAGCCAGTCTTGCATGTGGTGGTGCTGTTATTGAGCCAGTTATCCGAGAACCAGCAAATGATCAGCCAGCCTTGGTAGGTGACAGCAGTGAATGGGGTCTGGGAGAGTGGGTTCCAGCGTTTTTTGATAATCGCATTGTAATGCTGACGCTGCCTTCTATCTCTCCCCAGACTGGCAACAGACCGCAAAATCAGCAGCGATTGCAAAGCATTCAAAGTATGACCAAGCTGCAGGAAGTCGCAGAGGATCATTCACACCCCTTATATGCTCATGTGATGGGGCTTTGGATAGAGGATTCGGAGTCTTCCTGAAGCGGGCTGTCAACGACTTGGCAGAAAAGTGGAACCGACTCTACTCGCCAATCTCTGAATGGGTGAGGGTGAAGGCCCAATTTGCATAATCCGTGCAGTCTCTCTCCGAGTAAGAGGCGCCCAAAGAAGGTGCGATCACTTGGATTGGAAGACGGAGCCGGCGTAACTTATAAGAATTTAGGGGCCCCCCCCCCCCCCCCCAGAGGTACAATGGGGGCCTAATTCCTCATAAAAAGGTAGAGGAGGTAAAGAGGCATCCCGTCAGAGAGATACCACCACTAGTCATAGCTTTTAATGAGCCATGTTCGGGAAGGTTGATATTCCTGTCACCAGAAAACCATCCGACGCCAAACCAGCTGTCTAAAACGATCGAGAACAGCGCGTCTTTCCCATTGATTCCTCAACGGGACGCCGACAACGCTATCTCTGGAGCTCTGACGGGAGCTTGATGGACCTCTCAGGAGGTAACTGTTACACTCCTCCCCTTAAAGACATACTTGATTGAAGATCAAGTATGGTAGTTGGGTGGAATAGTGAATAGCTGAGAACTAATGCTCATTCAATCATAAATAGCTGCATTGGCGTTTTGGATGGGGGAATAGAAATTAAAACTGGATTGTCAATGAAGCTTCATAAGAAGTATATTCGTTGAACAATCGGGACAAAACGGATGCTCAACTATGGAGACTTATACCTTAGGAATCAAAATAAATATGGAAATTAATTTGCCCAACATTGGGGACTTTTAAATTAAATTGCCCAACTATGGGGACTTAAATGGCGCACTAACCTGGTAATTGACATTATAGCAATACTCAGGTGGCGAAAAAATTGAAAGAAAATAGTATAAAATGAATTTGCCCAACTTAGGGGACTTAAATTGTGCACTCATGTGGCATAAAATTGAAAGAAAATATGGTATATAAAATATAAAAAGGGAATGAAAGAGAAATTATAATTCAAAGACCAATGAAATTATTTATATACCAAAGGGTGATAATGGGAATCCTTCTGGAACCCCGGGCCATGTTTCTTCTGAAACATTAACGCCCCAAAAAATAGTGGATTGGACTACTAGGCGTCAGCCGTGCATAATCCAAACCACGCTCTGCTACCATATAAGGAATTTAGGTGCCCCCCCCCCCCCCCCAGAGGTGCAATGGGGGCCTAAATCCTCATAAAAAGGTAGAGGAGGTAAAGAGGCATCCCGTCAGAGAGATACCACCCCTAGTCATAGCTTTTAATGAGCCATGTTCGGGGAAGGTTGATATTTCTGTCACCAGAAAACCATCCGACGCCAAACCAGCTGTCTAAAACGATCGAGCACAGCGCGTCTTTCCCATTGATTCCTCAACGGGACGCCGACAACGCTATCTCTGGAGCTCTGACGGGAGCTTGATGGACCTCTCAGGAGGTAACTCTGTTACAAACTTTGTTTGTCGAAGATTGAAGAAGTGTAACTGTCATTATTTTCTAACCAATCGGAATCCTCACTTACCCATCAAATAAAACCCAGATATCCCATAAAAAGTGAACAATAATTAATAAATGCACTTGTTGATAAGGCTCAAAAATTTTTGTCATTTAATTTAACGATTTAAACTGTCAAAATAAAGAAACTTTGATTAAATAGTTTGGTGATTATTACTTATGCTCAATGTTATGCATTTTTAAGTTTGTAACTCATCGATTACGGAGTCAGAGAAATCCTATTCGATTAAGCGTGAAAAATTACGGGGGAATCGAGTCCAAACTCATCAATAATTAATGATTGGTAATTTTCCACGAAATTAGTTTATAGAGTATGATTTTAAATCTTCTATGGCCCATATTCTGAAACGAAATTTTAACGCTTTTTCCAACGGTGACATATTTTTTTATTCTACAGTGAATGTAAGACTTTAGAAAAAGTGGCCTTCCTCTGTTTTTTAGTGTTTCATTTCATTCATTCTTCAGTCATCTAGCCTTTTCAGGACTCTTGGTTATAAGTATTGTATATATGGTGTAAGGTGGAGGTGTACAGAGATGGATTTTTGTAATCCAATATACAAGTTCTTATGTCATCCACTGGGAAGTCCAGGAAAGTCATTGAATTATAATAATTCCTAAAACTTGAACATTTTCTTGAGAGCCACTCCTTCTCAAAGTCAGATTAAGAGAAGTCGAAAGAAGTCAGAATTTGTATATCACAGGATCGGAACATAACAGACTACTTGCTTGTAAAATCCTGGACCAACAGTATGTTTGTGAATGACACATCTCGTTCTCATTATATTTGCTGAAAATACTTCTTTTTTTTTTTTGTTTTGCCTCGTGGCCTTTTTTGTAGATTGAACCGATTTCTCTCGATCCAAGAGCAGTAAATTGGGCTTTTTTTGAAGAATATCGTTTAGGCTTTTTCGGTATTTACCTGTTGAGAAGCCTTAAGCAATGAGTGGGATTGCCAATGAGATTTCTTTTATATTACGCCTTTGCTGTCTATTTTTATAGTGCTATTTACTTAGTTTCAACATGGAGATTATAATGCACTGCAAGCTTGGTCTAGGTACACTTTAACCTTACACCTTTTACAGCTCATATTCACTCCAGATTAATGATCGATGAATATATGTATCTGTCTCGTATGTATGAAGTTCTAAATACAACAGTAGTTGAACGGTATTGTTCTTATGATATTTTTTATCGAGTATTTATTTTTTAGATAAGTATTATTTCAAAAGTATTATTTTACCTAATTTCACCCTTGAGAGAAAACGTTACAAGGCTATAGGTTGATCCAAGGATACTACACTAAGAAGGTAGGGGTCACGACCGCTGGCCGCGGGGAAAACCCAGGTCCTCTGACGTCACTGGCACCTTTCACTCAGCTAGGCTGCTTGAATTTAGTTAGCCAGTTGTCATTTCTTCCTGTTTGACGACGGTTCATGATGGTTTGTTGTGCCGTTTGTGGGTGTTCAAATTACAGCGATAACAAAAGGGTTGCATTTTCACAGATTTCCTCGCGACGATGTGTATAGAATAAAGTGGTTAAATGCGTGCAAACGGTCCGAGTTTAAACATGTTGGAGACTTTGTCATAACTGTAAACGATGGATTTGACGTTCTGAATTCTCGGATACCTACCTGTTCGACTAATAAACTAAAAAGCGCTTATGGTAACTCGTTGGAGGATCAGGAAAATGCCCTTGATAAACTTTATAAATTAATGTTTTCAATGAGAGCGATGGGGAAAAGTCGAACGACATTACTTCCTTTTCAAAAGGGGTTCCTCCTTTCTATAAATATGTAGCATCCGGGGTTTGTACAACCAATTGAAACATGAGGGGTACACATACATCATGACTTCTAGATGCAATCAAGACGTGTTAGAAAGCTTTTTTTCTTAACTTCGCGGGATCGGAAGATTCTATGATCACCCCTTACCTACCACCGTGTCCCAGAGAATTAAGTCTTTATTGTTATGCCGTAACGCAGGACAAGTGATTAACAGCGAACACATCCAGTTTGGCTAGGAAGTCCAAACCCCGAGTGCAGATGTGGTGTCGGAAATCAGTATGGATAACCAGTCTTTTCAAAATGAAAAGTGCTTTTCATGTAGATCCTTTTCCTGTAGCCTTTTCATTCTACAGCATTTTCTACAGCACTCTCTCTTCAAGTTATTGACGAGGATTTTGAGACTGCGGTTGATGAAATTATGACGCACTGTGAGAATGGTCTTTTAGAAAATAATAAACCCAGTGGCATTGAAAAAAAAAACAATGAAATACTCGAATTTGTTGCAGGATAGAGTGAAGAAAAAATTACATACGTAATTAAAAGGTTGATCGAATGGATATGTTTAAAAATTGTGTTCATATTTGATTTAGTTCGAGTTGCTAAGTGGTGGAAGATGCAACATATTCAGCGAATTCAAGAATTAGGAGCTTTTGCTGTGTAAAAATAGAAAATTAGTTGTTTATCTGGGGTAGCTAATACACAGGGCAGTAGGAAGATGTTCTCTTTACTTCCAAGAATTTGTTAGTGTATTCATCTAAAAGTGTAGAGAATTAAGATGGGCTAGATGGGTAGTGAATAGCCTTACAGTTTTTCTGTTGTTTACTGTACGAGAAAAGAAACGAATAAACTCCAAAGGAGTTGGAGTAGCAGCCCACTTGCGAACCAATTTCTGAACGATTAAAATAGAAAGACCTCGTCATATCATTATTTAGAATAAATCTCAAGAGTTCCAGAATCTCAGCATGTTTTAAATGTATTTACAACACACATATTGGAAAAAGATTTAAAATTTTAAAATCAATGTCCACCCCTGCTTGTGAAATCATCGCTTTTGTGCTGTTTTTATTAGGTAGGTATTTACTTGCCTCAAACGTACGTATATGTACGTGATACATATTAAATCACAACCTGAACAGATTATATTGTAATGCTTCATAACATTTCACCCTCTTGAGAATCCTTTCAGTTCATTTCTACATGATTAACATTATGAACCCACTGAGATCATTTCATGTTTTATTCCTCATTCAACACATTTAGATCCGTTTTTATACTCAAAAAGCTGGTGCCCTTTTAACTCAACCATTTTTGGGGTGATTCATGTTTCCAGGGTTTTGCTGTGGGAGTGAAACAGACTTGGAGGAGGTGTACGGTGACGAAGGTAGCAACCTGACACTGCCATGCAAAAGGTCTGACGACTCAGGCACAACGCGCACCGTCATGTGGCGATGGAGCCATCAGGGTAGAAACGACCTCAACGTGAACACGGCAGTAAGTTTTAATGATTTTTCCCTGGAAAGTTTGACACCAATCACACTGTCCCACAACAAGTAGTTTTAGAGCAAAGATTTTTCAAAGTTTCGAATATCTCCGTCATTGTATTAGCATTATTATGCTCAAAACATGATTTTTTAAAGAAATGACTATACCATGATCCAAATCCCAAATCCGCCCAATATTGGTAGGTAGTTGAGCGATAGTCTAGGCAATACGCGAAGGAAATGTTGGGCTCAATGGGGCTCTGAACTAATTGAAGAAGGTCTAGGGGGCGAAGGATCTAAGGAAAATGGTGGTTGACATGACTTTCCCCTTGATGATATCTTGCGTCACCCCTTTTTGCTCTTCAAATTCGTTTTTGCACCATTAACCTCATCAATACTAGTGAAAAATTATAATTATATTATAAATAAATAAATAATTATAATAAAGAAACACACACAAAAAAAAAAAGAGTGCCATGACTGCCCTTGTAGGCTACAAAAGAAGTGAAAATCGTCAAGGTCCTTGTTTACGTGCTGCGCTCTTCCGTAATCTTCTCATGTTTGGAGCCCCATTGTGATGGTCAATTGAATGGGATAGGTCCTAGAAGATCCCCTATAAGTTTCATCATCGTTAAACCATTAGTACTATATGTAGTATTGTATGGCTGAAAGTACAGAGATTAATATTCATAAAGGTATAATAATTTCAATACATTCATTTCATCTTGTTACTAACTAGTTTATCTTTACTTTTTATGATTCCGTCTGTCTAACCGTTTTATTCAGCACTTGGCCCCCAAGTCATCTAGAGGCCTCCGATTTTCACTAATTAGTAGTTTAAAGTTTTTTACTATTAATTTGCTCATTTGGGCAAACTATTGGGTACCCTGATGAGGTGGCGAAATATTTATCATAATGATTGCAAAATTGTGGTTCTTGAAGTTGAAATGTCGAGAGTAGGAGATGTTTATGTGTTTTGAAACTATTTTTCTATTTGGTAGTGTAGCAGTCAATTTGGAAGTTGCAGAGAACGTTTTCATTTGATAACCAATATGTGCTGTGCTAATACATTACGTTGTGTACATTGTACAATGTTTAGATTTTTTGGCTCTGGGGGAATCGGGTTCGGATGGGTAAATTGTATCTTCCTTATTCCAGTAATACTTCATAATCCATTCATTCCTAGGTGAGGAACGATTCACTCATCCTCTTAGGGCTCAGCAGGGATGAAGCTGACGTCTACACTTGCACTGAAGAAGATGGCACAGTCATCAACAGGGTTCGAGTCAGAGTGCGAAGTGAGTATACTCCACCAATAGTTTCAAGTTGAGGGATGTTTGTACTTGACATTCTAGAGCACTGTCGTACCCCCCACCACCACAGTCCTTGCAATAAACTGGCCTGCTTAAACACCATAACCAGCCTCCGTGTAATAAACAGACTTCTGTAATAGATCAGAATGATGAGTACAGTTTGGAGGTCTGGATAATTGCAAGCTCGCATCTCAAAAATAAAAAAATATCCTAAATCAATCCTTTTGATAAAATACAGATTAGTTGGCCAAACAGATCAGAACTACGCTTGGAATTGGATCCAGATGGCACTAGTGATGGAGTTATAGTTAAACTGTGTTGCTGAATGTATAGTCATGTTTGTTGTGCGTGTCAGTTTGTGTCTTGATAAAATTGAAATTTTATAGCCCCTCCACCACCATTGGCAAACGTGACAGTCGTTCCATCCACGATTCTGGGAACGATCCACTGGGAAGTGGAAGATAATGGTGGCTGCCCCATCACGTTTTTCACTGCGCAGTATCGGCTGAAGCACACTCTTCCCAACGAGCTCCCTGACCCATGGCATAAGGTCCTGCCACACCAAATCGATCCTACTTCTGTGAGTCAATTTCCATCTGTGTTTTTCTAAAATATCAGTATGAATATCTGAGGTTGAATATCTTAGAATATGGAGGTGTTATCTAGAGTGACCAGAAACAAATTATAATTCGATGAGGTCAACATGGACTTGTCTCAAACTAACGCACCCATCTTGAAGCAATAGGTACTTCCTTTTTATCAATAATCAAAATCAAATCATCAAAATCATTTTGACATATAAAACCTTAGTTTTAGCCCGTTACTGGTATGGTTGTGTATACGCTTCTCACCAGCTGATTTGAAATGACATTTCTACTGTACAGTAATGTAGTTTTGGTCAATTTTCATGATTTTTAGGAAGATTTAGTATTCAGCTCAGTTTTGCTCTAGAAAGTTTCTAGCATTTTAATATACATATATGATATACAGACTTATTCTAAATAATATTCCACAACCACAGTAATACTACAATTTGTGTATGCTATCAAAATGCGTATGTATTTGTATGCCTTTGCAATCCCTTTCTTTTCATGGTTTTAGCTATTTTATGAACACATGAATCTGAAGTGCGATTCCTATTTTGAGCGTGCACAAAAAGCTGTTCACTGAATTCATCCTCTCTTATGTAATGCTTAATGTCAACAGTAAAACCGTTGCCTCCTTTATTGGCACCACGTGGATGGTGGAGGTCGGTTTGATTCTAACTTTTAATATAATACACGCTTCCTATAAAGTGGTCGTTGCTCAACTTGGAGTTTCAATGTTAGTCTAGCCTTGAAAAACCTCATCATTTTTCTCAACGTTTGTTGGAAAAGCAGTCCCGAATGAGATCGGAATCAAACCAGAACCAATGGAATTGAAAAGGGGAGGCGATAGAGGCGTTCAGGACTGTTGGTTCCAACTCCTGTTGCCCGCACGGTATGCGGACTAGGTACTTCGCAGGAGGGGGAGTCTTCAATCTGTAACTGTAAGCGTAAAAATGTTTACTGCGCATATTTCGAACTAAAAGTTCTGGCAAAATTCTCGACCACTTGACTAGTTCTTAACGGTCCTGGATTCCTTCTCTGGACAAGGAACTTGAGGTTCCAGGACTCCTCAGAACTGGTTCGGAGTCTCTCCGAACATCCAAAACTGGGTGTTGTAAATCCCAAACAGTTTGGACTGCTTCTCTGGGCAAACCCTTATCGTGTTTTGTCGTTCTTGCTTCTATTACCTTCTTCAACTTCCCAAGACAAATCAACTATTTATGTTTCTCATATCTTCAGTATTCGTAGTATCAGTTGAATTTCATCACCACCACATAACTAACCCAAACTCATGAGTGTGCTACGAATTAGTTATTCCATGATTATGTTAGTGATCAACGACTTTTGCAATTCGTGTTTCAAATACTAATTTCTATTCTCAGCCCCCAAACCCAAATTGTCATCAGGAACTTGACCCAAAATCCATTTCTTCTCAAGTTTTTAATATGATCAAAGGTTTTGGCTCGGACGAATTTTTGTGTTTTGTCGAGATTTGGATTCTGCGTCTTAAAATTTTTGTGTCTACGTCCGAACCATCTAAAACGACAGTCAAGAAATTGAGTTTATTATAACAGTTGTTACCTATAGGTGGGATTAGTGAAGTGGGATTGTGTTTCGTTTTATTTCATTTATTCCCTCATTCCCCTTATATTATTCCCCCCTAGTTGCCTACGTATGTAGTTATACTCGACTCTAGACCTTAAGACCTTCGAATTTCATTTTGATGTGTTATGCTCTCGAAATTCCCTCTTTGAAAACAGTATGACAACTTTCTAATTAGATAATTGACCTCAAAGTTAATAATTATTTCAGACCCAAATAGATGTATACCAGTTGGAGCCAAACGCCACCTACGTGTTCCAAGTGTGGGCTAACAATCGTCTGGGAAGAGGAGAAATCACTGAGGTTGAAGCTCAAACTAAACATGATAACCAGGAAATCGGTAAGCTGATGGTTTTATGACTGTATTACATTATAGTATTATCGTGTTCTTGGGTTGTGGAACTGCTTCAGGTTATTGGGGAAAAGACTGAAGTTCCCAGCACTCTTCTATGTGGTCTGTGGCAGTATGTCATGACTTTTCGAAATGGCTCAAGAGAAATTATGAATTGGTATAGAAGTAAGACATGACATACTGCCACAGACCACATAGAAAAATGCTGTGAACTTCAATTTTTTTCCAATAACCTAATAACCCAATAAAATAATATATTACTAACAAAAATGTAAAACATTACTGGAATTCTCACCCGAAGGACATGGGATTGAGCCCAAAGTGAAAATGTAGGTATTTTCTAATTCAATTCAAAAACACTTTTTATTAGTCTCATAGATAATACAAGTCTGGTTAAAAAAAACCAACTCATACCACTGTTCGATAACCTTGGTATTATCCTCTGCCAAGCAAAATAAGTTGATGTTAACATCACGAACTGATACCTCACCACCATGGGGGGGGCTCAGTCCTTCAGAACCAGGGTGAGGACGTAGTTAACGCATGCGCATTTCACTATTTTTCGGATCTCGTGGAGTAAACAACTTTCTTCTTCATCGACTTTATTCATTAAACAACTTTATTCTCGTTTTATTTCGCTTCATCGATCATAATAACCTAATTTCAGCTTCATTGATTATAACTAGTCTCTATAAGTTAGCAAACTATTCTAAATAATTCGAAATGTCAACTAGCTTGTCAAGTTCAGATAGTGATAATTTCGACGATGGTGTTCCATGGTTTGTAGACGATGAGGACGAGATTGAAGTTATAATTGGATCTCGTATACACCCAATAAACTCTTAATTTTTTCGAGGAAATTGTGTCAAGGTTTACGACGAAGAGTTCGTTTACCATTTTCGAATAAGCCGTGGGCTCACGGAGGAGTTAGCCCACCGTTCAGGCCAGCACCCTCTTCCATTGCATTACCACTTCGGTCCTTATGGCAAGGTATTTCCAAAAAAAAGTTCCAGTCATGAAGCATGATCGTACGAGTTATGAGTTTCATGTTTTAGTTCTGTTAACTATGGAGTTCGAAACAAAAGGCCACATCAGTCATCAGACATGTAGTCCACCTATCTAAACTCGTCCCCATTTATCCCTTTACAGCTGGATAGTCATGCGCACAACTTTGCTTGTCATTCAGAGAGTTTACGGCTCGCACATTAAAGCGTGGCGTTGGACACTTTCAAACGTAGCTTGAAAATCTACAAAGAAGCATTAATTTTCTGTTGGTCTAGCTATAAATATTGTAGAGTGTCTACATCAGAACCCAGTCTTTCATATAGAAAGCTGTTCAGCCGGGCTCAGTTACCAACAGGCCCCAAACAAATCTCAAGGTATTAAAGCTTGACCATCCTCCAAGCAGCAGGTGAGAGCAGTTACAAGTATTGGGGCAATGTGAACGGTCCTAACAAGATTTCTGAGAGGTGCTCATTCCTGGTAGATTCTGGCTGTTGGTTTTTTGGTGAATCATCAAAGGAAGCTCGTGCTCATTGCTCGCTCAGTGTAAACACATTAGCCAGCATTTGACAAATCCAGTTCCAGTCTTTCACAACTTTTCGTGATGTTCAGATCTCCGTTCTCTTTGTGCAATTTTGTTCTTGATTTATATTAGTGTGATTTATAAGAATGAAAATGGAATGTGAGAATGAAAAACGCTCAACTCTCAGTTCACTCTATTAGAGCAAGCCAGAGCTGCGGCATCAATCACAAATTATATTTTAACATACTAATATTTTTTAAATGACTGTTTTTTTTTTTTTTTTTTTTTTTTAATCCACTGTCTGCTCCAAATCATCCAGCAGTTGGAATGAAGATTGTCACGTTTTGCGCTTCTTCCTTTTGTATTTCTTTTGCAAACCATCCTAAATTAGAATGGACACAGCAGTTACACACGTATAGAGTAAAGAGTTGGAGGACATTTCACCATATTTATGGGCTGTTTGCATACTTCTAGTGTTTATGGGGAATGATTCTAGTAGTTCCGCGAACCTCTCTAACTGACATCGCTTCAGCTTTGTACCAACTGCGCATCAATGAGTAACTCAAAAATAGTTTTTGCTACATGAATCGCTTGGTTAGAACATTTTTGTGAAATGTGTGGTTTATGTGTTGTGTGGTTTCCTAGGGAAATGCCAAACAAACAGAATTAATCGCTGGAGGAAATGCCAAATCATGAACCCTAAAGTTTCAGATAAAATATAACCAGTACCTAAGAAGGTTTCAGAAACACTAAAGCTGGATTCACATGGAGCGGAACGAGACGGAAAAACCATTGGAGGGAGCGGTGGAGCTGGGAAGAGTGTTCACATGATCTTAGTGGTTATCAACATTCCTGTTCACTGCGCTTGCACGCAGCTCGAGAGATACACGGAAACAGTATGAAAGTTTCCCTTCCGACAACATGGCGGCCACCCTCCCCAATTGTTGTCCCAACAGCCAATCAGATTGAGTTCCGTCCTGCTTTCCACGCTCATTCCGCTCCATGTGAATCCATCTATAGAACGCCACCTAGAATCTGACAATGTCCCTAATATTCAAAAGAAAAATTGGGACAAGGTCACCAAAAAAGATTCTCAACTTTGGTGGAGCAGTTACCCTAACCAGGATTCATAATAGTTATTACATCCAAGCATAATAACAGAAGAGGAATTTTCACTCCTTGTCTAGCTGTGTAATCCATGTCTTCTGTTCAAAATCCTACAACTCCATTTTTATTTTATTGCATTCCCAGAATTAGCAAAACACCTACTGGAAGGAGCAGAAACATTTGACACCAGAGTGTGGGTGGCTGCAGTGGCAATAGTCATGGGCACGCTTCTGGTCCTGGCCACTGCCACTATCTATGCACTCTATAAGGAGTGCCGCATACCTGCTGTTGTGAGGGGTAAGTTAATACTAAACATTATCATGAATCGATTCAATTTATTATGACACGACTTTTGAAGCTCTCACATGAGCATATATATATATATATATATATATATATATATATATATATATATATTTGTACGGTAACCTACGTTGATAAAAAGTAACTTATACGCATTTGGTGAGTTGGTATATTCTTGCGGGAAAAGGCTAGAAAGACAAATCATGATTTCATGAACAAATTTATATACCAAACAACAATGTTCTCTGCATTGTAGCTGATTGAAGGAAGTAAATCACTTTGTTTTTGTAACATCGAACCCTTTCGATTGATTTTAGCTCACATCAGGTGCAATCATAATTTTCAATGAAGTCAATAGTGAACCGTTGGAACATGAGCGAATAGCACCTGTAACGATACATTGTTTGTGTCAAATATTGGCGAAATTTTAAAGTTACTTATAGTATCAGATAGAAAATTGTAAGCGAGTTCAGTACTTCCTAATAATTTGGGGGTTTTTCGGTATGAATTTTTCTCAACCTCTGTTGGACCGATTCTTATTAGAGAGTTTTTGGCGACTTCAACTTAACGTCACCCGTTACCGTAGTCTTGAGGGAGCAAACGAAGATGCTAGACTCTCTCCAAATGGCTACGTTGAAATGGGACCAAACGGTTGCCTTAATTTTGATGACACGTTAACGGTGGTTGGGTAACGCGATATTTTCCCCCCAGCTGTCTTGTTATCTGCTGGTTGACTAATCAATTTCTTCATTTCGATATGAAACGCCGATTTTCAATCCTGAAGTCGAATTTCATGTTAGTTTCAATACAAAATACGGGCTAATTTCTCATTTTTAGTTTTCAATTCGTAAACAGGGGATGGATAGTAAGCCTCAAGTGTGGAACACCGCGGATTTAGTTGCACTTATAGGTCATTAGTCGTTACGAACTTCATGTTTTTTGGTTTTCCGTAGGGTAAATTATCAACAAGTATGAAAAAGTATTTATCTCTATGACAATGAAACAGGATTTTACCTGACAAAATCATCAGTGAAGGCAATGTTCACGATTCTTAAAATAGTTGAGAGTTCAGGTAAACTAAGAACAATACTGCGAAGAAGTAGTGTCTTAAAACTCAGTTTTCTCATTTAAAATATGTGAAATAATAATAGAAACAAGGCTCTAATCGACCAAATAGAGCCTGAGCGCAAAAGAACGGAACTTTTCGATCGAGTTGAAGGCTAGTAAAGCTGGACAGCGGAGGCAGACTTCAGATGGCACATTCGGTTTCTACGCGACTTGAAACGTAAAATAACCAAGTTTGAGGGGTGTTCAAAAACCTACCCTCTACATCAACACTGGTGTCGTGTGCCTTTAGGTCCCCAAACGGGTGACGTTAAATGAGCCATTCTAACGTACGACGTTGCTAACGTCCCCTCAAGGTCACGTACTCTTGGATACGTTAGGGTGACGTTAAGGGTACGTTAGTGGTCACCAAAAACTCTCTATTGTTAATTTATCGGTACTTTTCCGTTATCCCCCCCCCAGTAAATTTGTCTTCAACTGTGGGAAGAAATTATATTATTAAAAAAAAAAAAAAAAAAAAGAATTACCGTGTTTTCAGAAGTTGCCGATGTCGGTGAGGATTTGTTGAAACAAATTGGCGTGGTTGTGGTTTGATTGCCTCCACATGAATTCGCACAAGTAGAATGCACATGAATTCGCACAAATAGATCAGAATGCTGTATAGGTTGGTGATCTGGATGCTCGCAAGCTCGCATCTCAAAAATACATAACATCAAGTAATCAATCCCTTAGTAAAAATACAGATTAGTTGGACATGTAGGTCAGGATGATGTGTATACTTTGGCGGTCTGGAAATTCATAACATAACATAATCTAAGAAGTAATGCCTGAAAACATCAACATCGGGTGGGCTGTCGTGATGAAGACATATTGATTAGGGGGGGGGGGGGGGGTTATAACGTAAAAGTACCAATTTATCTTCTTATTTTGTTCGTCTACTCTTTTACTTTCGTTGAAAATTAAAAAAAGTAAGTCCAAACTTACCAGGAACTCGTGAGTTGCCCCCCTGCCCGACAGCCATTTTTGAAACTTGCATTTTAGGTCTACTGAATTCAAGAACTTTAAATGTATGCATATTCAAAATTTCGCAAATAGATCTTCATATTCAGAACAGAGAGGAAAACAGAATTTCAACAGCTCTAATAGTTTCAAAGAAAAATGTACCGACAGGTCAAAAAAGTTGCTCAGGCTACCTGCGTTTTCTCAGTTTTCTATCAACCTAGTAATTAAGTTGAGGAATATTGCCTGTGAGGGCTCTTCCAGACGGTTGCTCATTTCTCTTGCCATTTACCACTTCTTCTGTTGATGCAATAGTCAAGTACAATATACCAAAATCTTTAGAATTAAGTAAATATTAATATGCAAAAAGAAGGAAATTTTGAATTTTTGGTACTGAATCCCCTTAAATTGCATGAATCTCCCAATGACGACTATTCATCGCTCATTGTCTATGCGTCAAAACTTTTCCACCAAAATCAATCAACACACCCACCTGATCCGTACAACCTATAGACATCGCTGTAATCATTATAGGATATATCAATTCTTTAGAGATGTTAATTGTTCTTCACGTTTTCACACAAAGCCGACTCTAAATTCACGTGAAGAGCAATTTTGATTATGTTACCTACCCTCTAAGTACCCAGACTACGGTCTCATCATTAATGAGGCCACCAGCAGTGGCTCTTATAGCCACACGCCAACAAAGTATCTAAAAAAATACTAGGGTCTACTGTGATACGAATGTGATATGAAGGAATGTGAAAGTTGCATTTGTAAGTGATAATGTAGACTTGTCTGATAATTTACAACTTTGTTAATTTTTATTAATATTTGTGGCTACGATGAAGGGAGTTAATATTTGCTGAATGGGCTTGTTCATTCAATATTGAAGTGAGGAGCTTACTTTCAAAAGGGGTCATATCCACTACCGGAAAAAGTTCAGGAAGTGAAAAAAAACGTCCAGGGAGTTATTGATTGGAATTTAAATTTAGTTTTTAATCTAGTGTAGCTTAGTGAGGCACTAGAAATTATATCCCAAAATATGTGCAGCAAATCTCGAAAACCAAAGGATTAACAGCTAATTATCATTAGGATATGACCCCTTTTGATAAAAACTTCGGATATGTTCCATTTTGATAAAAACACATCCAGTTCTCAATAAAAAAATCTCAAAAATCAAGTGCAGGTAATTCATATTTTTTTAGGTATGAAAAAAACACACATGGATTATGTTTCCAAATTATAAAATGTGGGTAATAATAAGGTAAGGTATTATCAACCAATTTTCAGTTTGGAACGAACAAAAAAGCCAATATAGAAAAAAATCTCAAAAAATCTTTAAAATCTGTCAACATTTCAAACATGAAAATCAGTTTCCTCTTCGTCAAGACAATCACATTCTTCTACTTCGCCATCGTCTTGTGAGGGTGCTACTTCATGGGTACTCAAAAGAACGCCAACAATACCCTCTATTCTTGGTTAACACCAACACGACACCTTATCAACGCAAAAACGGTGCTAAGCCTAAATATCTCAAGAAAAAAAAAAAAAAAAAAAAAAACAAAAAAAAAACAGAAGCACTAGAGAAATCAGCGAAACAGGAGTGAAACGTTATCACAGCACGTCTTGATATCATTTATTGGGAAGTACAGGAGCACAGTTGATAACAGGGGTGCCGAAGAGTATTGCACCTGCACTCTGTTGGTTATTCATACCAAACCCTTCAAATCTTAACACCAAACAGCACAGGCATTCTAGCAAGTATGTTCCTTTTTGAACATCAACGAGCATCAACTTGAAGGAAGATGAGGATATATTCCCATTTGATTGAAACGAAAATTACCCATCATATAGGAATGGATGTGATCCCTTTTGATCCAAACATCAAACTTTGGCCTTCAAATACACAAGAATATGTTCCTTTTTGACGCTAACTGCTCTTACAAATCGATTAAAGTAAGCTCCTCAAGTGTATTCGTTGTTTTTCGCCCTAACGACTGATCATTTTTCTGGAGTTTGTTTTTTTATGCATTACTTTCTCAAGTGTGAAACCGTGCAGTTTCGCCCTGTAAGTTTCCCATCGCGACAGCAGGGTATCTATCACTCGCTCCACAAAAGGTGCTGGTCTTAAGGATCGATTGTGGGGAGATAGCATGACACAACGTGCCCGATTTGATCGACCCTCCTTTGTTCTCAGGTCACTCGACCCCCCTCACCACCCTAGCTACCTCAGTTTCCTCTTAACATCGTTAGCAACGTCTCTCATAAATCTTTGACGACGTATCATTTTGGGGTCATCTATTCACAGCTACTACTTGCACAGGCGTGGTGTTTGTTCACTCCTCTTTACTGTGTGGTTATAAACTACTTAATTAGGTACCTATAAATTACGTTGTCCGTAATTATAGTATTGTACAATTATGTAAGTACGTAAATAGAACATCGACAAAGCACTACTAAATATATACTCTTAGCCTTTTCTATGGTTGTTTCCCTATAAAAAAATAACCAATACTACCAACGACGATGCTAACTATTTTACCTCAGGATTCTTGCAACCAAATTCCAATATGCAGGATGACCTAATGAAACAAATTTACTGTGGAATTAACGTCTAATGCACGTTACCAAGAACACCTCCAGATTTTGTCCAAATTTCCTCGTTCAAAGTTGATAAAGATTTTCCTATGAAACCAGAATTGCCATTTTGCCGATATTAATCTCTAAAATATCTTTTAACACAAAAAGAAGGTTGTTTTCCAACCCACTCTTTCTATTTTTAAAGAATCTATTTTAGCCGTCAACTCCCTGTCGAAGTTTGAAAATTAAACCAGAAGAAGTAATGCGTTTCACTTACAACTAAATGCTTCAAAAAGTGTAATTCCGCAGTTTCTGCCCCTCAAAAAGTTCACTTATCACATAATCTTTCGAGGTGAAATTTTTTTCCTTTGAATCCATTTTTTATATTTTAAGGTTATCTATACGTAGATCGTTATTTCATTCCTATTTATCCCACAATGCTGAAATTCAAAATACAGCCTCCCTTTCACTGGTGAGTAAACTGTAAGTACGGAACCAACCTCTGAGTGTTTCATAATTTTAGCCTTCAGGTTTTGTTTCCGACGGTTTAAAATAAATACCACTCTTTTAAAAGGGTCTAAAGTGAGTTTCAACAACGCTAGTGGTGAATATAAATTGAACGCTGCCATTTTTGAAGCTGGGATTATTCAATTGGGTGATTATCATTCAATGAAGATCAAGGATTTGAACAAACAACCTGTGAAAAGCGATGAATTGTTAATGTTAATCTATTTTTATTAATTTGAACGAAATTTCTCTAGTTTCTTCATAAAAATTCAATGATTCAATGTAAAGTTCAATTCTAACAAGATGTCAGTATGATTTTTTTTCTTGAATTATCAACAACAAAATTGGATCATAGTTCCTCGTTTGCTTCCTGAAAATTTACAAGATTGGTAAGCAGTAAGCTTCCTAACTTTTTGTAACGAAGAAAAAGAATTTGGTGAACCTATATTTTACATTTGCCGTATTGTTTGCCTTATAATAATCCCAACGTACTTCCGAAAAGTTCCAAAATGCTCGTGTAAAAAGCTTTGCCCTTTGGTTGTAGTAAAGTTGAAAGTGTGTTTAGGTGACTTTAGTAAGATAAAGATGCTCTATTTTATTGGATTTCACCCATATTTAAGGAAAATTAGCCAAATAACTTAAAAATTGGTTCACTTCTAATTCTGTCTTCGATATTTGGCTTTCATCAGGATATACGCTCGGTAGGTACAGTATCTTTTTGGCTGTCAACCTGGTGTCAAGGACATGCATGTTGATAGATCAGTCACCATTCATTAATTCACGTAGCTGTGTGCGACTATCTCCCAACTGTTATATACTGCCTTCATTTCTGCAATCATTAGCAACGTGTGGAACACTGCGAATCCGTCATTAAAGCAAAGCTTTTCAGCATTTAACTTATAAAACGTCTACACTCACGTGTCTGCACATTTTTGGTTGGTATTTACGACACACATAGTTTACTAACAGCTGAAGAATATGGTACAAGTGGGGCAACGTGCAGATCGACCGATTTAGCTAGTCCCATGGAGAGCCTTTTACTAACCATTCATAAAACATCGACTGCCCCAGCTGTCGACTGTGCTGATGAGCCCACACTCTGTTCGGTTCTCGGGAGGTGGCCCATGTTTTCAGAAAGGACCGATGCAACACCCTCCCGTCCATTGGTAGAAAGTGAGGGGGATAGGACTTGCTGGAACAGCCGATCTGTAGCTTGTCACACTGAATGCCCTCTTCTGGACGTTCATATAACATTCACAAGCTACATCTTCCAACCTGTAATATCTTTGTTCACAGAGTGATAGATAGTTTTGTTTTAATGGCACCACATCGCAGTACTTTACTTCGAAAATAAGTGAATAGTTTAGTTTTATTTCACAGAATTCATATTCACGCTACAATGGAAATTTCTTTGGAAATTTAGGACAAATTTAGTAACCTTAGGGAGAATCGTGATAGTAGGTCAATCCAGTAGCATACAAGCAGTTGGATAAGGAGCTTAGGATTCATGAGCTGACAGCATATGGTGCTGTGTGCTGCTTTACGCCTTTTGAGAACTGCTAGAATTTCTCAATACAAGAAGTCGGTACCGAATAACATTTTATTCGACTCAGGATTCTACGGTGAATAGCCAGACAGATTGGATGTTTTGAAAAAGAACCTTGATCAATCTTTGGAAGACAAACTTTGGTTTAGAGGCTTTGCTCATGTTGCTCACATGTATATTGTCAGGTCCTGGAGGGCTCTTGTTGTCTCAGTGGTAGAAAATCTTGAAAGGTCAAACTTTATTTTTTATCTGGATCTTGCCAACGTTTAGGAACAGATTATGTGCCCACACCATTTATCATACAGTCGCTAATATCAGTATAAGTTATTAAGAGCATCTTTTACACACCTGCAGGCCAATCCTCGAAGTTTGGAATGTTCAGTCCAGGCCTTCATTGATTCCTTCATGTGAGTGGCGTGGCCTTGAGGCCTTAGAACGGCCTTTGCAGACCATGGAAGGAGAGTCAAAAACAATTCCGAATTCCTCTGAGACCTGGAACTGTGCAAGCTGCTCCTCTATGGAATGCATATAGAAAATAAAATAAAATTTTCAATCAAACCTGGAGCATCAGGGGATGACCTGATGATTGCGATGACATTGCAATCTTCGTGTCTTGTCACAAACTGAAGGAAAAATCCTCAGCGTGTGTGGTCACCCCATATGAGGCCAATCCTCGAGTCCAGTCCTCAAGGCGACCTGCACGTGTGTAGGTACCTTGATATCTTGCATTAAATCATGTTGTGGGCCAGTAGAAGTTTGTTCTTATGAAGATAGTGTACATTTACACTTAATTGCGTTCAAGTAACCTAATATTTTCTCGCTGATTCGTTGGCCTTAAACCTGATTGAAAATTCTAAGTGATTCTTCCTAAACTTACCATGTGAATTATAATACATATATGATTCACAAGCTGCATTTGCAAACATAAACCCAACCAAAAGTGTCAACATTGGTTAAAAAAAAAAGATGGCTTACACGTGTAAGTACATACAATATATTTCCCTGATAATTTTAAAATATCAGCCAAGAATGTTCAAAAGAATTTGAATTTTTGTAAAGTTTAGATTCGCTTTACTAATTTCATTTATTTTTCATTCTTTCTTAATTGTATCATGATCATAAAGAAACTAAAAACAATTAACTTAGATAAGCCAAATCACGTTCAGCTGGCAACACTGAAATACTAACAGCTTTATTGCTAAACTTACTACAAATTTCAACTACTAACATATCAACTAAAAACTTGACTAGTAAAGCTACAATGAGGAAATTGGTTTGAGCGTGCTGACTTCCAGTTCTTGTTCAGTTCACTCTTACACAGCTCGGTGATACTAGCCAGGTGTTCGTATTAAATTCATCGTTTGGTTGAGCAAAGTTCCTTAATATTATATTGATTAAATGAGAACCAGTTTAGATTCGATCGTTATTTCGTCGGTGATTGTTTTGTTGTGCATATGGAGTGTCTTTAGAACCCTCTCTTGCTAAAGTAATGTGTGACGAAAATGTTATAGAATGTTGGCTTGGTTTTTACGTTCAACCTTAAGGTACAATGACAAGGCGCTCATCAGCTTCGGGGCTACTCAACCTACTGTTACGCTCCAGGAAAATAACTCTCACAGTCGAAGAGGTTTGGTCACCCTGGCCTCTTAGCTCTGGTCGTTAGAGTGTTGCAACTCCGGGAAATTAATAATAATTTCTCGTAGTTGTGACAACGCGAGTTCGAACTCCTGTCGAGGTATCAAATATTTTTAGCCCGTTACAGTGGCGCAGCCGAAATAGGACCCGAAATCATACGAAACAATAATTAATTAAATCCCTCTCGAGCCAAAAGACTGTAAACATCACATTTCCTGTTGGTATGCCTTTCATTTCCTCACTCACTTGAGTCAAAACACACCGTGACAATGACCTCGCTCGACTGCTGACTTGTTCCAGCGAGCATCTGCTGAGCCAGCGGCCTGCAGTTACACTTCGTCATTCGTCCGACCCCAAACCAGCCGAGACGGCTGGTATTTGACTCCGGGGAAATGTTACGCTCCAGGAAAATAACTCTCACAGTCGAAGAGGTTTGGTCACCCTGGCCTCTTAGCTCTGGTCGTTAGAGCGTTGCAACTCCGGGAAATTAATAATAATTTCTCGTAGTTGTGACGACGCGAGTTCGAACTCCTGTCGAGGTATCAAATATTTTTAGCCCGTTACACTACAATCAGTGATGTTATCTGAGGGCCAATTGTCTCAGTTTGGAGTTTGATTAATTGGCCTAGGTAGCCAATGGTCTTGAACTCAACCTTTCCCCAAAGCTTCTCTCTGGCAAAAGAATCAAGTTGGATTTCTGCTGAGAAATCTATAATTTTTGGTTTGCACAGCTAGTCAAGGTATTAAAGTGAGCCAATGGAAGTGTTTGAACCTCAGTTCAAATCATATTTCCCGCTCTTCCTCCTGTGCCATGAGGTCATCCCTCTGGTATACTAGGAAGTAGTCCTGCGCTAGAGTTCCCCATCTTCGCCTTTAAAGTATACATTCCCTTACATTGATAATTTACCAAGCAAATGGAACAATAATTGTTGAATTACCACCATATGCTATGAATCTGCTATAACTATTGCCCTTGGATCCTAGATTGATGGAATCTGTGCAAGAAAATTGAGACAATAATCCGAACTTTACACCTCCAGAAGGCACTAGCAATTAGCCTCTGCCAGATGTGTAACATCATAATCACGTCCTTTGTTTGTTCATAGTGCCTAAGATAATTTCTTGACTTGCCTTCACCGAGTGAACTTAGGGCTTATTAGAGCAAGAACCTACACCTTGACTTCTACCGTTTTTATGTCCTTGGCACAAAAGATGAACTGGCTCTGTGATAAGCATGAAGGACTGAATATGAACTGAAGGTCTGAACCTTCAGCACAATCTTATCTACTAACTAATTAATTCATTAGTTACCTACTAACACATACTATCAACTACCTACCACTTTATCCTCTTCCCTTCCACCACAACCCTCACGAGATGACAACAAAGTGTCTGCCAGTTGTATCGAGTGGAATAACCATGAGGAAGAGTTGAACTTCACTCACCTACTTCTGATCATGGCTTTGACTAATTATAAAGGTATTCTCTTCAATTCATAAATTTAACCATCTAATCATATACTGTATCTAACATACAGTACTAGTAGCTGTAAAATGTAACCGTATTTTCTGATCGAATGTTTAAAACTGTTTGGGGTAAGTATGTATATTGGAATATTATAAAATATACACTACCTTACTGGGTTAAGACAGTAGTTGGATCCAGAATGAATGTGCCAAAACATATTTGATACTGAAGAAAACCTCTCCTATCAGTTTTTGGGAAAGTTTCATTGGAATTATGTTATATATATATAAATTTATCGAATAATGAGTACAAATATAAACACAGATATAGAAATAATCAACGTTTCGCTAATTTGCGTTATCAAGATTAATACTTTGTGAGGTGTACTTGATGAAGGTGTTTTTATGTTGTCGGTGTTTGGGCAGTCTTGATCACCTGATAAGTATTGTGGATTCTGTTGGAGTTCAATTTTGAGTCAACAATAATTTTTGGTGGAAACACTTTTCAGGTCAAAGAATTTTTCCAAAATAAAAAAAAAACGTTGTTTTTCCTCGGGGGAATCAGCCATAAGAGTTCAGGCCCGGCGGCTTGAGAGCACCCAAAACCGCATAGTGAAAAAGCAGTGGATTCTCCTCCAGCAGCCTCTTGAGTACTCGAACTCCATAGTAGTCATTAAAATTTAGTTGATGTACTGCTGCATGACGGCTAACTGGAACGATGATTGTTGATTCTCTCGTTCAACTGGGTAGCTTTTCCAATATAGAATGCGTACTGCTTGCAAAGCAATTCATAAACGCACATCCTGCTTTGACAGTGTGCCGTTCCCTCTACTTTGTATGCTAGTGGGGTATATATATAGTAGTCCAACATCAACTAAGGTTCCTTATTAAGGTTTTATCCAGGTGTGTAACTAGAAAAGAATCGAGTTTATGTGAACAGTGGGTTGTGTGGATATGATGCCAAGATTTTAAGACCATTCTCGCTTATTTATATTATACCTATCTGAGCAAAATATCGTAAATGACTTGTAGTGAGGGAGGATGCAGAGGACGGACTTTCCTTGTTTGATTTTTGAAATCTACTTATTTCCATAAGTAAAACTACAAATTTGGATATTTTTCTTGGTCTCAAAAAGTTAACTATCGAAATCAATATACCAAAATAATAAAAGCACAAATTAAGTAAAACTGAGAAGTAAAAAACTGAGAAAAAAGTAAAACTAGCGGAAAATCTAGTTAGCTGAACTTAGGTAGTTTTATTTTCTGCATCAATCTCATAATGTCATAATTATTGTTTTCATGCAGTTGCATCGCTAATACTCTTTTGCAGTTATGGACTATGGTTAATTTATTATCTAATATTCTTAGCTTAGGTTTGCATAGGTACTTAAGTTTTGTGTTTTTCAAAAAACAATAGTATCATCTAACGAACTTTCTCAAGCACAGCATGATGTATAAAAAATCTCAACAGGTCAGAGAAAAACCTGTAATGCAACTTGTACACATTTCAGTTTCAGAGAAAGATGTGGAAACCATGGAGCTGATTCCAAACATTATTTTGAACCCCGGTTATCAGGATTTTGCTCAGTCTGAATGGGGGGAGCCGGACGAAAATTCCAATGACACCACCGCTATTCGCCTGAACAACAACTCAGTCATCCATCCAGTTCGGATTTGAAATCCTCTGCAGAAGGTAGGCGGATTGGTTCTTTAAACAATATATATTAATTTGTTTTATGCGTGGAACAAGCTTTGAGGCGGTGTCCTACGTGGCTAAAGCATCAAGTTGCTCAAGAAAAACGAATGTTTGGTGCCTCATGCCGTGCGAGAGATAAAAATTGTGTCCTAGGTGGAATCCCATAAACGCTTCTTAGCTGAGCAAACAACTTCTGTACCTACCCAGGCTTTCCAATCGTAGGTACCTAACCTATTCATTCAACTTGGTGTTTCATTTGTATGATTAAGCACAAAATAGGATATCAGTGTTGGAAATTATTGTCAAGCGAGGGAGCAAGTTCTGTGAATTTCATCGCTCGCAATCGTTGAGTGTTAGTGAAGAATATGGCAAGTCACATCACATTCTAGAATGTCAGTGGACACTTTCGACTACACTGAAAAGTGATAATCCAACCACTATCAAATATATATTATTGTAATATTTACACCCCAAGTGCTTAACATGTTTGTTTCCACAAGTGATGTGTCTCAACTTGTCTTTCCAATCCTTTGTGGCGTTGAGTACAAAGAACTGGATGTTTATCAATAATTCTATGATAACATAAACAAAAATCAATAAAGTTGCCAAAAAACGATAAAAGTGGAACGAATCCAAATAAATGAAATTCGGGCGTTTGACGCCAGGCGGCGACGGCAAAAATGAAACTATTTTGAAGATCAAACCCAAGCGTCCAACGCCGTCGCGTCATCACGTGGTCAGTGTCACATGACTATTTCGACAGATTTCATTGGTCTACCGCCTGAATGCGTCGACACATGCGGCAGATCTATGTAGGAGACTGAGTAAGCCGTTACCAACCTCGAAAATGCGGGAACGAAATCTTGTCACTGTATCTAGGATGAAAATGCGACCCCGAAGAAGCATTCCTATTTTGTTTGTAACTAACACTTTTACGTTTCCAAAGTAGTTGAAGCCAGATGGATAAGAAGCCTCAGGTTTTGTGAGTTAATGACATGATTTCCAATTCTAGTATGTGTATCGCCAAATAAGATGGTAGTAATGTAGAATCTTCCCAAAACTTCCTAATATTAGATTTTCGAGGTGTAGAAAATTGTTGTCAGGTGCAGAAGCCGGTTTTATGTATTTCATCTCTTGCAATCGAAGTTGAGGGAAAATGAAGAACATGGCAAGTCATGTTCTAGAATGTCAGTGGACACTTTCAACTATATTGTAATAAGTGTTCATTTGAACACCACCAAATGTATTATATTGTATTATATATTACACTTGAGTACTTGCCATGTTTGTTCCCACTTCACTGCTTCGTTCCAACTTGTCCCGACCAATATATGATTTAAGTGCCCTTACTGGCATTGTGTCCACAAAGCTGGACATTTATGCACGTCCGTTCTCAATAATTCCATGATAACCATAAAAAAACCGATAAAGTTGCCTAGAAACAACCAAAAACTAAGGTGGAACGAATACAAATACTTGAAATTCGCACGTTTCACGCCAGGCGGCGACGGCAAAAATCAAACTACTTAGAAAATCGAATCAAAGCGATCGCCATCACGTCGAGGCGTGGTGAGGGTCACGTGACTCTTTCTATAGATTTTATTGGTCTGCGGCCTGAACACGTCGACGCAAGATCTACGTAGGACACTGAGTAAGACATTACCTAATGTCTCGAAATTGTGGGAACGAAATCTTATCACTGAAATGAAGAAAATGCGACATCAAAGAAGCATTCCTATTTTGTTTGAAACTAACACTTGAACACCTGAAGCCTCAGGTTGTTGTGAGTTAATGATATGGTTTCCAATTCTAGTATGTGTAAGTATATGACCAAATAAGATTGTAGTAATGTAGAGTTTTCCCAAACTTCCTAATATTAGATCTTCAATCCAAACAAGTCCATCACGTTTCCCACCACAATCTCAAGTTTAGTTCAAAATAGAGGGTCTGCTAGGAAGTTACCTTTTAATACACCCTGTTTACATTCATCCCATGTTAACTTTGAGGATGAAAATAAGGCGCAATTCCGTTTGTCAAAAACTATATTCACGTAGCACACCAAACGGAAAAATCAAACGCGTCAATACATTAAACAGGTAACTTCACAACAATAATTAAACAACTAAAACTGGAGTAGGAATTCAACTATTAATGGTCGTGAAGCATGATGAACGAACATCCCATTTCCGTTAAAGTGAGCTGGGAATTGGGGGAAGGAAGTCAGCATGAGTACATATACACTTCACTCACTCTGATCTGCTGCTGCTCATCTTTCGTATGCCCCCTCTAGTTGTAGTTTTTGACATTTTATGTCTTTACTATGGCACATAAATGAAAAAGCGTCACGCGGGGAGCGTCACGCGGAGAGCGTTACGCGGAGATTCCCTAATGATCCCACGATTCTGAGATTTGGTATGTAGCCCCTTGAGGGACTTCTGAACACAACTGACCGATCCCAGATCAGCTGAGTGGCTCTAGAATCCAGTTTTTTCCCTAATGATCCCACGATTCTGAGATTTGGTATGTGGGCCCTTGAGGGACTTCTGAACACAACTGACCAATCCCAGATCAGCTGAGTGGCTCTAGAATCCAGTTTTTTCCCTAATGATCCCACGATTCTGAGATTTGGTATGTGGGCCCTTGAGGGACTTCTGAACACAACTGACCGATCCCAGATCAGCTGAGTGGATCTAGAATCCAGTTTTTTCCCTAATGATCCCACGATTCTGAGATTTGGTATGTGGGCCCTTGAGGGACTTCTGAACACAACTGACTTGATCCCAGATCAGCTGAGTGGCTCTAGACTCCAGTTTTTTCCCTAATGATCTCACGATTCTGAGGTTTGGTATGTGGGCCCTTGAGGGACTTCTGAACACAACTGTCCGAACCCAGATCAGCCGAGTGGCTCCAGAATTCAATACGGGGTTTTATAGGAAGGGGAAAGGGGGCGCAAAGACATAAAATGTCTCTCGTGGTTGCGTACTTGTACGAAAGCTGTATCCACCGTATGAGTTTCAAGTTCTACGAAATTTTTGTTTCTCCTCTATCTCAAGCAACTGCAAGTTGTATTTCTAAGGCCTCTATGGCCAGGTCTATGCTTACCCAGGAACGCAACAGATTGAAAGGCGACACACTTTCCAAGTTAGGTTTTTGGGTTACAGTCTCTCCTTAACGTATCTGTACAGAAGGATGCGTCACCGTAACTCATTGCGTCAGAGATACGGCGCCAGATTTTGAGAAAATTTCGAACGATTATATACCCTACTCAACAAGGATATACTTCACCTGCACTGTAATTCTGAGAATTTAAATTCAGTGCGTTAAGTACGAGCAATCTTTCGACCGGTTTTTGGCGTGGAAGTCAAAGAACGTGCAGCAGAGGGAGAAGAGAAGAAAAATTACTGCATTGCCGGGCATCGAAATAGAGCTTAGATGCGTGGAAAGTGTAGGCTGCACATAAACACTCACTGATTCACTACTATCCTATGGAGGGGCTGAATGTAAATGTGGCTTCAAATAATAACAGCTCATAATTAATTCACTTTCCTATTGTTTCAGATCGACTTTGCATTCCATGACCCAAATTGTCTACACCCACTCAGGCCTTGGCAGAGGTTGGTGGCAGCACTTGGGATCCTCCACACCTCTTCATTCATGGTCCTCTGAGAAACCCGAAAGTACCTTTCCCTATTTTGGTTTTGTTATGACCAGTCGTGAGTCCCCGGGATGTATTTATCCCCTTTTATTTAACAAATACATAGCGGAGTGCGAATTAGAGAACCTTTATAGGACGGTTAGGAGCGTAAATATCGTGTATTTACGAAAATTAGTATGGAAGCTACAACATTTTTGCCTTGAAGTTTTGACTTGTGCTACCGAGTGACCGATCTTTATAATTTTGAAGAAGAAAAGATAATACTTCGTTTAACTGCCTAAACAATTAAATGAGTATTTTATTTTAACAAAAAAACAAACAAATAAGATCAAAAGTATTTCTACGAAATACTTTATTTTCTAACATTAATGGAGTACTTTTTATACTGAAAAAGGGTGCGTGTGTTTTTACAGTTTGACCTTTAGCATTGGCTGCTAACGGGATGAAATTGTATAAAATGAGTTTTAATATTAATAACGATGTTCCCCAACCATTTCATTGATATTTTTGTACTTGTGATATCGTCTTTTCAACTTTTGTGTCTCTTTGCTTAGATTATCGTTTCATTTTCGACGTTGGCCCTTGTCCAGAGTAATGATCGGATGTCAAGGTGTAAGACTTTGCTTTTTCATCACTCTTTGCCTGCTTATCTTTACAACTACTGGTGCTTCTCCTTGTGCTGTTTAGATGTACGTATGTATATTACTATAGGTTCTTTTAGCTTTATTAAACATGGACCGCAACCCGCAGTAAAACCTTGACATCTAGAGAGATTGGGAGTTAATTTCAGTAGTTACTCTTAGAAAAGGTCTCTAGTATCGACCTTATACTAAAATGTGTGTCTATCAATCTATTTTATTCTAAGGATTCCTCCAGTTCGCTATTCTGCCTTTTTCGCTTGTTGTGTATAAATTGTTGATGTTTTTCCTAGTTTGTGTATAATCGTGCTAATGTGTTCTGTTAAAAGTTGTCCATTGGCGGATTGATTATTTATGAATTGATGGAATTATTTGTGCCGCTATTTATGTTGTCTTATCTCCTTGAAGACATACAAAAGGGAAATTCGCGGTTTCAATTCATATCGAATTATTTTTTGAAGAATTTTTGCTCTCTGTACTTATTTCGTCAAGTTCTGTTGGTTTGAACTAAAGCGACGAAGTTGTGGAAACCCAATCCAACGAAGAAAAAGGAAATTAATGCAAATTGTATTCCCACGAAATATAGAGGTGCAATGTTAGATTGCTTTCGAGTTTAGGTCATCAGCAGTAATTATAAACAGGAGGGAATATCGATTACTGAGGCCTCTGGACCCTGGCAATGTGTTATTCTTTATTTCCACAATGAGCGTGAGCGTTGCCCATGAGTACCTAACGTATATGTTTAGAAAAGGGATTTCAACCTAAGATATTTGACACCAACAGGACTCTCCGATGGCAAGTATTGTTTTTGGGGCTTTTCAATGTTTGGCACACTGGAGAAGCCATTGGACCTATTTCACTTGTGCAGCAAATCATACCAATTGTGACGTCATCAGTGCATCAAACTTCAACAAATCATGAAGTAAAATCTTGGTGGAATCTGCATATTTTTTAATGTTCAATTTGAACGAGTGGATAACGCTCAAAATCGTATGAAATAAGTCATGCAGCCTTCCCGTGTTACCAGTTTTCATTTAACTGTTTGTAACTGTTTTTTGCCCTTGTAAAAGTATGTCAGTAAACTTTTAGTACAACGGTACTCCTTATTATGCTAATGCAAATAACAAAAACTGCACTTCCATAGTGACATGGAGCGTGCGTGGAACGTGTGTGAAGGGCGCTGTCCAACAACAGTCCTTCCGGTTGATTCATGAGTGCACTTAACTGGCTTTAATCATCACTTAGATCGGGGAGAGTGTCTATTGTTCTTTTTCGTTTAAGACGTCTGGTTTCTTGCGGTCGGCGTTCCATTCCAATAAGCAGCGAGGGCGGGTTTTTTGCCCTTGTAAAAGTATGTCTAATGTGTTGTGGGGGGGATTGGGCTTGGTGAACGTAAAATCCGTATTTTGAATCACATCATCAATACCAAGAGTGATTGGTGGTACTCTGAGACCTGTAGCTAGATGTAGGAGTTGTGCTTGATTACACACTTGGCTCCTAGAGCAGTCACTTAGCTGCATCTAGCTGGTTCTATTGTTAATAGGCGTCTGCCAGAATCAAGGAAATCCTACCTTTGATGTCCATTCAAGCTTATTCTATAATCTGAAGAGAACTCGTCTATTGTCACTTATAATCCAAGTTGGGAAAATAGTGTGAAATATAGGACAGATACAGCGGTGATTTCTTGTTATGGCAATATTAGGTAATTTATTGATTTAAGGGGTTGCCCAATTTATGTCAAATGAGCCTGTACACACCGTAGAAAAAAACCTTACTTCATATTAAAATAATGAAAAAGTCAATAAGTTGGTTATGAAAACATTAAACTTAACGGAAATGAAAATTCAGAGGGGAATAGCTTGAATCAGTTGTATTCTCGTTATACAAAAACCCTGAGAAATGCATCATCTGATCCAGAAAGAGTAGCTTCTGACGGTGATTGACGAATATGACAAACGAAAAAATTCTATGTATGTACTTAGAAACAAGATCGATAAATGAGCGTTACCCACGTATTCATTTTATATTTTCAAAGGAAAATAGATTCAATTCTAAGAAATATGACACCATCCGCACTCTTTTAGGCAAGATTCACACTGCTCACGATGCTATGCGAAGCGAAAGGAGGCGCGAATTTCCAAGCAATGCGATGAGATGATGTGTTCATATTGCTAGCGATTACAGGCGAGTTGGCCAGTCGAGTGTTTGGTGTCCTGCCGTGATGTCCTTCCAATTCAACTCCATTAATTCGTTTTTATTGGAGAACAGTGCGTTAAAAATTAAAAGAAAATGCAAGTGGGTGCATTAAGTCAATCAGCTAAGATATATGTTAGGAGAATATCACCATTTGTACCGTCACCTACGAGAGAATGAAGAGCGGTTTTGGAGCTACTTCAGGAACTACTTCCTACAGTTCTGGACGTTGAGGAACGCCATGTATTAATTTTTCAATGTCCATATTTTATCCAAAAACAAAAGAATTTAAAACAAAATAACCAAGAGAGCAGCGCGAAATCGCTTCCAATCGCGACTAAGCTTGCGATTACATCAGACAACTCGCGCGCAATCTCTCATCCCATCCCGTCCTGCTCAGACGGGAGGGTTGCTTTGACGTCACCAGTGTGTGAAACTGAAAAATCAAGGAAAGAAAACTACTCATCGCAGGAGAGTGAGGAGGCTACCAAAATTCTTAGGGTGGAATCTTCTTCCATTTAAAAATAGTTGAAGTACCTTTTTCTCACCCATGGGTATTGCTTATTCGGTAAATCTATTTGGAATGTTTGTTTCTCTTTACTGCTTGGATCTGGTCACTCGCGATGAGGAATAAACAGGGTAAGAACTTTTCTCTGGATATTCTATTCAATTAGCATTCCAAGTTGGAAACTTATTTGAAATATCCCTTCTTTCGCGAATACTTGAAAGCTCGATTGTAAAATTGAGAAACATCATTCCAACTTCTCCACTCCCTGCTCAAGACTCAGTTAATTGAATTTAAATCAGTAAGTTATTGAAAAAATTAGTTATTTTCTCACGTTTTATGTAAATAGTAACAATCCGCCATATGGAGAACTTACATGATAAATTTGAACACTTGTATATTTTTTTCAAAATATTCTATTTTTCTTTGCATATTTTCGTACTTGCCTTTACTTATGCGTGATATTCATACGACATATTTTTCCTTCTCAACGGATTGGTAGTTTTCCCGTTAAGCTAGGGTCCCACGGATGGCGTGCTTCCGAGGTAGTGAGAGTATGTAGGTAGTGAAAACATCTAGAGAGTGAGTGATTGTATTTCGTTTCTCGACCATCATGGAGTTCAAAGGAACACATTGTTGCGCTCTTTAAGTAAGAAATTTGTGGGAATGTAAAAGAAATTAGTTTGGAGACGATAGTTTGAAATGATAGTAACGTAAGAATTTAAGTGAGGAAGGGTTTGTGAACACCAAAATGATTATTTTTTTATAGTTGTTCAAGGTGCAGTTCAACTTGTATATTATTTCTTTGTTTCATTGCCTGTAATTATTAATTTGGATCGATCGATCAGACATATTTCATTGAATGGTTTCGTAGCTTGTGTTATAATGTGCGCTACTAGTCGTAAAATGGTGGGGAGTTCTACCAATTTAGTCTTTTGCTATACCTTCATATCTTATAAATTAATTAATGCTTAATGCATATACGTAAATACGTTTATGTATAGCAAGAATCATGCAGTTTCACTTGTCACATTGTTGTACATAGTTGAACAGAAGCTTTCTATGGAAACGAATATCTAGTTCAAGCTGCTAATAGAATATATTTTGAGAAAAGAAGGATTTAAGTTGTAAATTTGTAAATGATTAGATTTGACACATTTATTGAAATAATGATAATACGTAGAATTTAATGTTGACATGTGTATTTTAGTTTTTTCTGATAGAGATAAATATTAGTCGCACCAAGCAATGAAATTTTCATGTACAAAATTCTCTGACCAGGCTGGATGTGATGGGTGAGCGCTTCTCTGAGGCGAATAATGGTGGTTTTACTCATACTTCGTGGACATCAAGTTTATGAATGACGATCAGCACCATCCAAATTTCAAGCCCCTGCAATGTTTTAATGTCTTCAAAATACCCGCTACATTATTAGATGAGAGTTCTAAGGCACTATTGTCCAGACCTCCTCTAAGAGTGATGGTTTTTGATTCTAATGTCATAAGCCTTATGCAAGGAAATCTGAAATTATTCAGAAGATAAGAAAGTATCTGGAATATGAAATAGGAATGAAAACAGTAAGGTGTAGGAGTTGTAATAAAATATAATTAATTGTTCAAAATGACTGAAGAAGTTGAGATCAATGTGACAGTTGAAGGCCTATATGATCGTTGAAGTATTTTCCTGGCCTCACATCTGAATAAATATAACAAACAGCTACACAATCTGTAGCGAAAGTTCTACCTAAATACAAACAATTTAAAGATTAGAGTGTCATAAGGTCCATTCAAATCCCTAGGTACCACCAAAAAACTTGTTTGTTAAAAGGATTGGGGACGAGATAGATAACTTCAGAAGTCAGTAGCCTGTCTCCACAGAAGCTACAAACGTCCTCAAAAATTCACTGAAAAAAAATCATTGAGAATCTTTGCCGGTCTAATAATGTCAAAATAACTGTAAACTTCCTCAACTATATGTTCCTGTACCCCTTGTTTATCTAATGTCAAGTGAAAACTTGCTGGTTATGTCATAACCTTTAGTTTACAGTAAAGTGCAACAGTGTTTTGTTTTGTCGTGGGTGATTGAATTGTTTATAAAACTTGACATTGTTATCAACCACATGGATCTGGGGTTTGATGGGCCATATGAATGCTTTGGTTGAATACACAAGAAAGGACTAATACTGGGAAGGTGACTCATGAAGTTGAGGGTGACCACTCAGAAGTGGATAGCTGATGCAAGGGAGACTCTCATTGACAAGGAAAATACTATATTTCATAGCAGTAAGAACAGACATCATAACGGCGTGGCAAAGGAAATCTGGTCCACTTAACACATGCAGTGCATTTGAAGTGATTGATTAGAGATCGACCATTGATTCAACTCTTCTGGGCGAACTTCAATTTGAGTAGGTATACTCTCGTATGAGTAACCAAACCAATTTCAACTGAAACACTATAGAGTCCAATATTGACGTTTTGAAATTGGCGAATTCAGACTTTTACTAATCTGCCACGTTTCTCTAGTTATCAGGGGCGTAGCCAAGCAAGGAGATTATAACATCACTCTCCTCTTTTCACAATCGTCATCTACCTACGTAATTTTCTGTAAATAAACTGTCCACGAAGTACAAAATTGTGCCGATAAGTTTCAATCTGGCCTGGCATCACAATCCTCATGGTTGTTACGTACATAGTACAAATTAGATCTTGATAAGTTGATCCTACGTTTTAACACATGCAGCTGCCTAAACATCCACTGCGCCACTTATCGTAATCACCACCCTGTGCTTTCTTCGTTTTCACTCAGCTTAGCATATTTTATTGCACTGGCACAACTTTAAATGCTGTCTGCCTTAATCAACTGATACTTTGGCCGAATTTGAGTGATGGAACTTCAACTAATCTTTATCTGTATCAGTTAACAACAAAGAATGGAGTTCACCTTTATTCAATAACAAAAATTATTCGAGTGAAATATGTATACATTGATGATTGTCATTAGTTCATGAGAACCAAATCTGAGAACTTGAGTTGCAGTACGAAAAATCCCATCACTGAGATTTTGAGCCAGGTGTCACTGACCGCTTTCAATTTATACTCTGTGATTCAAGTTATGTAATTCTTCGAGCATGATCTATTATTAATAAACTACGTTTCAAACTTATGGATGAATTGTGACAGAATGATTAAGTGACGCATATTTTGCTCAAAAAATTAATAAATGAAAAAATAACATGGCTTTCACAAAAACGCTGCATTTAAATTAGTAGCATTTAACCAATGTAAATCCGCATCGTCTGCTTTAAAAAAATTAAATGAAAACAGCATTGTCGAAGAGGTGGCTGAAAACAGAATGGTAACAGTATACATCTAAAATATTTACAGGCCTAAATATCTAGCTTCCATCATGAAAATTACATTAGCTTCAAACGCAATACATTAGAGTTGTGAATTATATAATGTAAGACTGAAATAACAGCTACTGTATAAAATCATGAATTGCCTTATTGTGGTAGCAAATGTATTCAGATTCTTGGTAAAATTAAAAGGGATAAAACGAACAAAATTAAGGTGTGAATCGCTGAACTCAACGTATATTTCTATAAATTATATTTTGCGATTTTGGTCTTCTGTTGTTTAGAATAAAAGAGCATATCCATGGGACAATTTAGGTAAAATGGATCAATAATAGTTTTTTAAAAGCGCAATATATTATGAGTTTATTGGATTGCGAGGGATATCGAAAGAATTTTGACAGAAACCAGATAGACAAAAAATATTAAATAGAAAATTGTGTGTTTAGAACCAAAATATAAAAAAGAAAATCTGCATTTTCTCTTTGAGCAGTGTTAGTAAACCTTCAGAAATAGAGTAGTAACTAGTCAGGGACATACTAGGTGAAAGGCTGTGTGGCTAGCTCATGTTTCTGGCGTATTAATTTTATTTTTGCCTTGAATTGTTTTATTGAGTGTTCAGCTTCTAACAGTAGACTATTAGATTAGGAATAACATACAGCAATGGCTAAATCGTGAACTTTTGATCTCAAAGTATTTTTTTTTTCGAGTTTGGCGAGGAAGAGACGGGCTAAGAGTTTATGAGGTTACGTTTCATCATCTGCTCAATTCTGGAAAAACTTATCATGAGTAGGTACGAAATGAACTTAAATCCCACATTGCTTGTTGAAAACATCCAAGTTGATTCGAAAATTGTGTCACTTGATGCTCACTCCCCGGGTTTCCTTTGAAGAGAGTTTCAGGCACAGCGCCTTCTCCCTCATGTTGAGGCCGCTTTAATTTGAAAAACGCTGCAAATTATTACATAATGGTTTATTATTTCTGAATCAGATAGCCAGCTATAGTAACCAGCATGCTCTGGGGCTTTCGCCAGTCTCTTTTCTAGTATCCACCTCTGTTCTCGCGTTACAGGCTGTGCTCCCGATGGGGAGCAAATGGATGATCGTACAGCCACCCGAGTGGTCTCATTCAATCCACGGAGCTAATTTCTATAGGAATCAAACTAAAACCGTAGGTACACTGGATTCCAAAAGCATCTGGGACATATCCCAGTCGATTCTGCGTCTGAAATTACTTGGGTGACGACACCCCACTTACCTAGGCAGAAATATAAGTAAACAGCTATTCATCCAGAGGGTTCAGACTCCAACCTGCCCATGTAATGCAATTTTAATTTAAAAACGATTTGCTTCGAACTATCTGAGAAGATTTTGGGAAGAAGAAGAAGAACGAAGGATTGTAGATGGGCTGGATCAATTATTTTTGTAACATACTAAAGTATGATATAATATACTAAATATACTAGTGTGTTCAAGGTAGGTTATATGGGGTAAAAGTAATAAAATATAATATAAAATATATATTATATCCGTTCCTATACGCCCCAGACACCTTTCTGCTAGTCCACTATGCCCCTAATGCCGTACCCCCCTCAGGTTGGCGCGGCTTATTATATGGGTATAACACGTAAAAGTAATAAATATCCATTCTCCTACACCCCTCTGCTACGCCCCTGGTCATCCCAGCCGCCACAAAGTGCCGCGGCGCCTCCTCTCACTCCATCCACCCCCCCACATGCGAGCTTCACGCTTCAGCAGACAGACACTGAATTGTGACAAAAAAGAAAACAAAAACTGGCTCAAGTCGGTTCCCAAATAGGAACGATACGCAAGCGCTACTAGCGGATTTTTCTGAAAATAGCTTGGCATGTTACTATTCTGATGTTCCCTTACCTTTGTCACATCAGGGGGTGTTTCCTTGCACGCTGCTGGATTGATTAAGAAAGAAATTAGTTTTAGAGCTAATCAACTGACTGGGTGGTTCCACACGTTATTATTATATTTCACAAGTCCCATTGAAGCGTATGTTGAATAGTACCAAACGTAGTAGTATAGATTACTATATACCTAATTTACGCAGAATAAAATATTTAATATGACTAAATGTGGCGCATCTGCGGTTGTGTCCCTGCAGGGAGGTGGGATGAGGAGATAAAACACTTCAATCCTTCCTTCCCCTGTAAGGGAGCGTCTTTATTTGTGTACCGGTTTCGGCCCGTTAGCACGGACCCTCTTCAGCACTAAACTACAAAACCACTCAGATAGCTCCGAGCACCCTTTAGGATCATCTATCAACATCAAGAGGAACAAAAAAAAAAAAAAAAAAACGTCCTCCAACAACTCTCTAGTGAGGAGAATGGCAAAATTCATGCAGCAACCTCACAGCGTCTGTTTTTTTTTTGGTTTGTTTTGGTTTGGTGAGGTCCTGCGCCTATTTCTTGTATCTTTTCCCATACTTCGGAATGCCGGTATTCGGAATAAAATGAATAGCTTAAATGCAGGGTGATTAACTGGACCTTATCAAAAGGGTAAATTTAGTACAGTTGAATGACTAACGTCGAAAAAACTTGATTCAGAAAACTATAAATAATACAGAAAATGAATACGTCCACGAGGTGATCGCCCAGCAGTTGAAGCAAGTAGTAGTATAGGTACCAAACGAATAGAATGGTGGAAGTCCATGTCATACTCTCCATCAAATTCAATACCTTGCTGGTATTTCAAATAAACACGCACTTTCTCACACATTTGTTGAAAAAAATAACGCTGCAAATTATTTCACAAAGGTTTATTATTTTTTCAATTGAGTATGATCGTAGTTTTAGTTGGCTTGCGTACGTCATAAGGCCCGTCCAGACTCCTCGGCGTGTCCCATTTCGAGTTGCCACAACCTATACTTCTATAATTATATACGCATGTTTATATTTCTCGATTTGAGCTCCTATCTATTCAAATAGTTATTGCCTTAATAATATCATTATCTAACCACGTACGAAAAGTCGAGAGGATATGTTATTAAATTTGTGTAGGAAAAGCATTGGTATTAACACACAAATATGACGTAGAAAAAAACATAATTTCATGCCTCGAAGGAACGCCGTACCCACCACAAGGTGCCGCGGCGCCTCCTCTCACTCCACCCCCCGCTCACCCCACTCACCACCCACCGTGACTCCCTGCCAAGCGTGCCAGGCGTGCTTGCGTGCGTAAGTCTAACAAAGCCTTGAAATGACACTTTTTCGCCCGTTTTTGGCCCATAGCATCTATGCGAGTAAAGCGATCGGAATGGTTAAACGTTAGGACCAACTAGACCCCAAATGGAGTCTATGTGCGAAAGGACGGGTTTTTTAAGTCAATTCTTAGGCCTTTTATGGTCCGGACGGCGGACGGACATTTCAAATTTGGATTCTACGCACCTTGAAACGTAAAGTGACAAAGTTTGAGGGGGGGTTATAAAAATTTTTTGCTATACGATCACATAGGCTTATTATTGGAAATAATAAACCAATGTAAAACTACGATGGAATGTGACCGCATTTGTACTATAGTCAATGATGAAAAGTAAATTTTCACTCATTCAGTTACTCGATAACCTGAGATCTTCCTCGTCAATCCTTTCAAATATCATTAGTTAGATCTAGAGTTTTTGAATCTTGATTTCATTCAATTGAAACCTATTGAATTTACTCATGTCTTATCACAATTCAAACTCTTTTTTTTACTGATCTGAAAAAATATTTCAAAGGTTAATTTTTGAACTGATAATTCGTTTAACAAACCAATAAAACGAAACAACACACCTCAACTACTGCGCATAATTCAAATTGCTTTCAGTTTTTTGTTTTTGTTTTTTTGTAGGTACCTACTCGCGATTATTTGTGTTCTTACGAGGAAAATAATTCCATGTAATTGTAATTTTCCCACTAAGGTTCCTTTTCACCAATAATAATTTGACTGATGTTCGCTTAGTAATGCATCACATAAATATAATCAAAACCGAATAAGCAAACAAATCTTGCTGATCGTTGATTTATTATAATACACAACGCCATATATCTAATAACTCATTTAATGTGATATTTTTCTCCTTTAGTTGTTAATAAACATTTTTTGTTACCTTTTATACAAATATTTTTATGAACAATTTTTTTAATTACTTTTTTACAGTTTTTTAAAAAGTTTTTCATAAGTTTGTTCTAACTTTTAAGCTACGAGTAAAATGGTATCCATGTTATCTTTTTTTAGGTTTTGTACATTTTGGTTAATATTATTTTCTATTCATGTACATAACTATTATTTACCCTTCTGTAATTCTATTGTGATAAGTTGTATAAAACATCATTTCTTATCAAGCATCACAGTGATGATTTTACCATTTACAGAATACGTACCTACCTATATTCGTATATCTTATTATGCTTGTATTTTTTGCAACTATTTTAAAAACAAGAAATACATATTTACACATACATATTGCACTTCCTCTTTTGCGGCGAAACATTCCATTATAATATATATTCAACTTGTCATTACACTTCTTAAATCATATCATTGACGTATTTGACGATAATTTCGAATTTCATTCTCACATAATCAGTTGTTTGTATATGTGCACGTATCAGCTTTAAATTTACTGCTTCCCAGCGAGATTGATTGACGCTCCTTTTTAAATTTCGCGTAACTGGCTTGAAAGAAACATAAATGTATAAAAGTTCCTTATTAGCTCTCTTATTTTGAAATCGTTTGCTCAAACTTTATTTTTAAATTTTGTAAATTGATGTTTTTTGTACCTGTTTTATTTTAATCTAGTGATCTGCAATTTATACAGTTTATTTAATTCAAAAACTGTTCGTCTCTATTTATGCTCTAGTTTTGGTTCAATGCCGTGTTTATATAAAAACTTTTTTGATTGAACACCTGACCTTTTTTTATTCATAACTTTGTGAAACGAAGCTGCTTTCAGTTTTATATTAAATTTTGCATTAACGCTAAATAATATTACTGCGTGCCTGTGAATGTCATTATGTTGTCTACAAGTGTGCCTAATTATCAGTATAACCAGACGTTTTTTTGAATGGTAGGACATGGGAATGAAAATTTCGACCTTTCTGCCACCCAGCAACCTTCTCTTGCCTATTTAGACGACGATAACATGTCAGTACTTGTGATTAATGTGTTACCAGCATGTATTATGATCCATCCTGAAAAATAGAATATCCCATTATTTCTTTATTTACAAGTTTAAGACTGATTGAGTTGAATTTGTTCCCCCCGAGAGGAAATTTTAGAGAAGCTGAGCTGTTATCATTCAGGTGAAATACGTAAATGAACACTTATTGATTCTGGTGGGTATATTTGATGTTTGTCTCATCCTTTCAAGGCTAGATGAATGAGAACCCATCTCGATTCCGTGATACCTGGTGTCCTACATGAGTTTGCCTCACGAGTTTGGGCGCCAATTCAGTGGGCGTTCAAGCGGTCGACCAATCAAAACCGTAGAAATTAGCACGTGACCCAGGCCGTCGATGTCTAATCCCTCTGTTTGATTTTCAAAATAGTTTGATTTTTGCCATCGCCATCTTGAGCCAAAATCGTTATTTCACGTATTCGGGATCGTTCGACTTTGTCTTTTAACGTTTTCCAGCACTTCTTTGTTTTTTGTTATTATGGAATTATTGAAGGTAGACCGAACGCCACAAAGGGCAATCATATATTGTCCGTGACATGTTGTTCACATTCATTTTTTATGTAACTTGAGGGTTGAATATTATTTGAGTTTAATTTTATCGCTAATTTATCCTCAACGGTTGTACGATTAATGCACTTGCGATTTTATGCGGCCGTGATCTATTTGCGTTAATTCGTACAACCTACACATAACCAATGTGTGCAAGTATGTGAACCCAAAGAGACGTAAATTTACAATATCTTGCTCACAAACTACTAACGTAATTTTGTCATCGAGTTTACAACATATCCAAATTTTAACCTCCTGTCACAATAAGCTCAACATTTTCAAAGCTCCTGAATGAGTTTCCTCATTTTGTGGAGAGCCATTTCATCATTAAATTCCCGTTGGACCTATCGCTAACTGAAAATTCATTACACATATAACCTCTACGTAGTATATCATGTGCCCATGTAGTCTACAATCAACTTAAAATCAAACATTCAGTGAAATATTCTATCACTTGGCAGTTAAGAAGGGAGACTTTCAGTCTACAAATTTAGGCATTTCAGAATCTAATAGTTTGGTAGTTGGGAGTTTTACCTTGTTAATACTCAAAGTACAAGAAAAAAAAGCCACAGTTCCTTTGAGCCTGACAGCTAAAATTAAAAAACATGAATATGCTTTAGCCGTACACGACTCACTCCTCGTCGATTCTCTGAACCCGACCCCCCATCGGCCTCTGAACTCTGTTTATCATTCTGCCATCAATCCTAAAACATGGAATCATGTTTTAGCTCCTCGCTCTCACTTTATTATAGAAATGATCACGACCATTGAGCTCTTGTGAGATGATGATCTCCTAATAGAAACTCGCGAGTAAACATTCACTTTATTATAGAAATGATCACGAAAACGCTTCCTATATTGAGAAATTACCTATTTGTGAGATGATGATCTCCTAATAGAAACTCGCGAGTTTAAACATTCACTTTATTATAGAAAGAGGCTACATACCGAAATTACAGCTTCCTATAGTGTAAAGTATAGAAATTACCTATTAAAATAATTTAACCACCGCTTCACAAATCTAACCGTTCTCGCAATATTCGGATCACCTGCTATGAATCACATAATCGAAACACCAGCTCAATGAAATCATCAGAAATTAACAAGCGGTTGCAATCATGTTCACAATATCAATAATTGAGAATGATCACCTGTGTGTAAACAATTATTCATATAACCATGCTCATAACTCAGCTTGTTGGCCACGCACTTCGCAGTAGTTAATATAGTATGGTTGGATAAATCGAGAGCTTTCGAACGAATGGTCAACGAATTTTGTGGGATGAAAAACGACGAAGTATCATATCCCTAGCAACGACTCGGTTGTAAGCGGAAATCATCACAATTATTGGCGCTACTTTCGTTGCACTCTCGTGGGACATTTTTCGGTAGTTAGGTCACGGCTAAAGCATATTCATGCTAATAAGATTATCAAATGTTATTTTTTTATGGCTAACTAGTTTACTTCAGTCCATACACAAGAGAACTTATGTACACATAATTTATTAAAAATTAATTTTATCATATGGAGTATAGTTGATTTTGCTTAGCAATTACCTACTCGTTTTCCTGTTGAACGATTACAGTTTAAATTATCCTTCATATTACATCAATATAATCGAGAAGACTAATGATTTACATATCTCCCCTCATCTGTTAGTACCAAACTAAGCCCAAAATATCACACAAGGCATATGAAACATCCTAGTCTTACCCAAACATTCATCGAGTTTGCGCATCACCTTGAACATTATCCTTCATGTTCAACACACATTAACTTCATGTGTTGTTAAAACATAAATTGGCTCAAAAATCTTCTCCGGGGTACATGAAAACCTGTAAGTTGAGCATATGAACATAAGTTGTTTGACTTGTATCAGCGCTCTGCCCGAACTAGAGCAAAAATTGTCTCAATCTTGACTTTCTCTCATGTTTAAGAAATAAGATATTGGTTTGCTAGCTTAACTACTCTGGGCTAATGAGCTTCACTCAAAGTGGATTGGGGAAAATAGGAGATTAAATCACTAGTACACCATCGTTGATATCTTACAGGAAATTTCATCTCCAAATCATGTATTTTTGTATTTGTGCTAGTCACACCGACTCAAATAAAGCACCAACACATTGCAACTTTCTAACTAGTCCGAATGCTTCAATCTCGAGTCCATCAATAATTTAGCTGAATTTTCAATGATAGAATCGTTTTGCTCTGAGGAAACCTATGGTTCATTCATGGCTTCCACCTTACATGCGAGCTCATCATTATCACATTTGCTATTTTATATTTTGATTATAAGTACTGTAGTTTTAAAGTTCGTTTCACAGCTTCATTCAAGTAACCCGATCGATCTCATATTGTGTATCTCAGAAATGTACACAGGTACCCGAATCATAAGCCTATTACTGCTGTTCCCCCGCTTGGAGAACACGCTTATAACTCATGGATCTCATTGAAAACTCTCCGACAAAATATTTTGCTCGAAGAACAAGCCTGTATCGTGCCTTTGCTATTTTGTATTAATCTGACCTGTGCTCTCAGACTAACTTGTCCTGCAAGTACTGACTGTTATCGTTGAACTAGATGTCATTCATCACATTCTTCCCCATCATACAATCTTCGTTCTTCATTTTCCCCACCAACATCTAAGAATCTCTCTAAAATAAATAAATAAAATAAATAATAATTCAATCCCCCTCCTCACACAACCAGAATTGAATCGACTGACTTTATATGGCAACTAACAAATTGTACATAGAAACTTGTAACATCATTTCATGATTGTGATAGTACACCATTTTTTGCTTACTGTCGGTGATTTCAATTATGTTATTTTTACATCGCTTTTCTAGCACAGTAAATATATTTATAACGATATTGTGAGGGTAAATGTTACAAATAAAGTGTGTTGACATGTATTGCATCTGGTTCTTGTTTCCCTACTTTCTCCTGTCGTGTGACTCGCCCATTTTCGTATTTTATATATATATCGGATTTAAAATCCTTAATACAGGTTGTGGGAAAAAGATGAAACGACAATGTCCAAATTGATAAATTAAACTGTAATAGCAAATATGTCACTTTTAATACTACCTCCACAAGGGACGCCTGTAAAGCTAGACCAACTTAGATTCGGAGAAGGGCGGTCCCCCTCCTACTCCTTTCTGCAGACATTGCTGTGCTTGTAGCGCGCCAAGTGAGTCGAGGATAAACTAATGAACCAAAATGCGTAGGGCCACTCATTGACAGATATTAGGTACCTCCAATAAAAAGAATAACATTTCATAGGAAGAAAATCTCTTAAAACCAGCTCAATATCGGTAATAGATTCTTATATGTATATTTTATAAATAGGCATTCTACTCAATTATATATATAAATATTTGATAGTATACCAGACAAATGTACATAAGGTTTTTCATTTGATTTATCCCCACTCCCAAAGTTTTTGACACCAACCGGATCCTGCGGTCAGTAAGATTGAAAAATCCTGGTTTAAAGCTTGTGGAACATATTGGATTGGTATGTAATCCTCCCCTGTTGCCACAGAGTCTACAAACTTTGAAAAACCATCAATAGAATGTAATGGTACCAATCGAAATTCTCCGGGTAGAGTTTACTTTCATTCATTTTATTTTGAAGGGTTATCCTTCAATGGTATAAACTTGAGATTGAAGAAGCTCATTTTCCAACTTAGGTATAGGATTTTAATATTTTCTTTCTGACAGTGTGGAAAATAGGGCAAAATAACGCACAAGGATTAATAACAGATTGTAATATTCAAAATACAATATAAATAGAATTGCACAAACCAGAAGGTAAACAGCCTCATATTGCGTGACCAAAGCAAAATAGTACTTATCTACGCAAGTTATGCTAGAACTCCAATGAAAAGAAGGTTGGGATAGAGGAACTGTTACGCCCGTTACACGAACCTCGTATGGGCAGCACTTGGGAATGATTCAACATATTTTTAACCAAAGTGGATACTATAGAGGTTACTTTGTGGTTGCTAAAGCTCTCAGTGAGTCACACAACAAACTCACAAAGAAGCTATCTGTCTGATCACTGACTGCATAGGGCTTCCGTAGAAAGAAATCTCAGGCCTAATGGCTTATATTTCCCCAAAAGGGCCCCTTTAGAAATTGGGGATTCTACGGCTGCGCTATGTCCCTAAACTTGTTGCTCAGTTCAACAAACTTCTTAATCTGTTTCCAATCGAGGTCTCTGAGTGAGGCCCTTTCGATTGTATAGTGTCCTAGGGCTTCTTGCCTAGATCTCCAGAATCTGTCACAGTCACAAAGAAAGTGTTCAGCTGTGTCCTCTCCTCTTCCACACTCGCAGAGTGGTGAAGATACCTTGGACATGATGAAAAGGGTCCTCTTAAGCTGAAATGCCCTGTGAGGACCCCTATTAGTTTCCTCATTTGCTTTCTAGGCAGTGTTATAATCCAGTCTGAACTACTCTTTTCGTAGCCAGATATACACAACCTAGATTGTCTATATCTATTGTCCTCTTTTCTCCATAGCTCATTTAGATCTTTGTTGGTCCAGGTATTTGCATTGGCTTTACACGCGTTGCGTGTTATGCCTAAGGCTGGGGTCGGCCCGTAATAGTTTCTAGCAGACCCCTGCCTGGCCAGGCGATCCGCCTCTTCATTCTCTGTATGACCTTCGTGACCTGGCACCCAATTTACATATACTTTGTTATCCAACTGGGTGCCTAGCTTGGTCAGTTTATCTTTAGCCTCTTTGATCATTGTTGAGGTGGTGACCGGGCTCATCAGCGCTTTGATGCAAGCCTGGCTATCTGTATGTATGACTAATTTGTTTACTTCTCGTATTGTTTTCTATTAAGCTGTCAGCACACCTAATAATGACATATAGCTCACTCTGGAACACAGTGGTGTGTGCATCCAGAGTGAAGCACTCAGCTATATCCAGATCAGGAATGTATACTCCAGCACCTGTTCTGGTCATGTTCTCAGATGCGACTCTGGAGCCGTCCGTGAAGCATGACAGACGAGTTCTCTGAGTTCTAGGGACTAACCTGTCCCAGTTTCCTCTGTCACCTATGACGTACGTGGTGGGATCCTTCCATAAGTAGGTTTACCCAAGCTCGTCATGTGGCATTTTCATTTCTGGAATATACCCTAGTGTAGCTGTTGCTATAAGGGTATGGCTAGATTGTCTATTGTGAGTTAGTGTGTGGTAATTATGTTTCCACTCACTCGTTCTCATAAGCCTACAAAGTAGTAGTAGAAAAATCCTGGTTTAAAGCTTGTGGAACATATTGGATTGGTATGTAATCCTCCCTTGCTGCCACAGAGTCTACAAACTTTGAAAAACCATCAATAGAATGTAATGGTACCAATCGAAATTCTCCGAGTAGAGTTTATTATTTAGTAGAGTTAGTCATGTGTCCAAGATATCCAGGTCGATTTATGCATCACTTAAATCTCTTAATAGGTTAGCATATTGTACTCCATTCCATGTTCAAATGAAATTATTTAAATCTCTTTTATTGCCTCATTTCAGCTATTCATCTATCCTATTTATTTGGTCACTTGACAGTACTGCCCTCAAGACTTTGAGAACTGCATTCAATGCTTGTGTGCGCTACGTTTTCAGGCTCAGACCCCATAGTCACACTTCGGCATACGCTGGTGAACTGCTGGGTATGGATGTTGTGACGTACCTCATGATCCAGGGGTTGTGCTTTGTATTCAAGGCTCTCCATCAAGCATACCCTCCGTATATTACTTCTCTCTTTCAGTTTGGAGGATCTACAAGGGCCAAAAACCTTTCCGTTCCAGAACATAGGTCGAGGATGATGAGCAATTCAATCGCTGTTTCAGGGGCGAGGGCGTGGGATTCTCTTCCTGTGGAGGTGCGGAATGCCGGGACGTATGGCGGTTTCAGGTGTGCCGTCGAGCGTCACTATCTCTCGGACTAAACCCATCATCTTCATTCTTTCCTTCTCTATTTTTTCTCTCCTTCCTCTTCACTCTTCCAACTACCTTATCTTACGTGCTTCCTCTCCTTCCAAAATCTCTTTCATTTTCATCTCTGATTTTGGTATCTTTACCCCTTTCCCCATCTTCCCTTACAGATAGTCTCTATTTACTACGTTTTTTTTTTTCTTTCAATTTTTCTTTGTTTAAATTTACTAAGTAATTTTTTTAATCACATTTTGATGATAGGTATTGTCTTTTTTTTTACTATTTTGTGTTTATTTCATTTTATTTTTTATTTTTGAAAGTATATTGTTCCCAATATTTGATTGGTTGTGCGCGAGGTGGGACTGATGTCCTATGCACAATAAATGCATTTACATTTTTTTTTTTTTTTTTTTTTTTACTTTCATTCATTTTATTTTGAAGGGTTATCCTTCAATGGTATAAACTTGAGATTGAAGAAGCTCATTTTCCAACTTAGGTATAGGATTTTAATATTTTCTTTCTGACAGTGTGGAAAATAGGGCAAAATAACGCACAAGGATTAATAACAGATTATAATATTCAAAATACAATATAAATAGAATTGCACAAACCAGAGGACCAGAAGGTAAACAGCCTCATATTGCGTGACCAAAGCAAAATAGTACTTATCTACGCAAGTTATGCTAGAACTCCAATGAAAAGAAGGTTGAGATAGAGGAACTGTTACGCCCGTTACACGAACCTCGTATGGGCAGCACTTGGGAATGATTCAACATATTTTTAACCAAAGTGGATACTATAGAGGTTACTTTGGGGTTGCTAAAGCTCTCAGTGAGTCACACAACAAACTCACAAAGAAGCTATCTGTCTGATCACACAACCTATCTTTTGCCACCCTATCTTCATTTCTGTTAAGAGAGCTATTTTCCTTTGGTCAGATAGTAAGAACTGTTCAGTGATACAGAAAAGCACAGAACCTAAGCAGAACGCAATTAAGTAGCTTGTGAACTCCAAATCGACTTGTGCAACTTATGAAGAATTGGCACTACCTGTGGAAGTTAGTTTAGTTCTCTTTTTTCTATGACACCGTACAGAATTATACCTCATAAGGTTCATCTCTGACATAGCAATTTGGAATGTATAAACGTATAAAAATACCATTCAGAGATTCAGCTTACATGACATGTGGAAGGGTTGGCAACAGGAGTGGAGGATAGAAAGGATGTATTCAGCTGTAGGTTGGAGGCTTTTTGGTCTGAGTAAACGAATAATACTCATTTTCGCCCCAGCTGGACAGTTGCCTCATAGGGCTTACTGCATCCTCACTTGGTGGACTCATATAAAAAATAGATGGCACATTTTGGCTAAAAAAAAAACAAAAAAAAAAAAAAAACTAATGCACACCCCGAGTAAAGTTGAGTAGATGCATTTTTGTGTCTTCTTCACCATGGCTATGTTGGAAACTTAAATACACTGCTTTGTTGTGATGAAGATTCCTCATCAGAATTCAATTCGTGATCAGTCCACTTTACCATGTACCATCTATTCGTGTCATCAAACGTAGGTTTTTCGAGATTTTATAAGGCCTTCTCCATTTGAAGAGCAAGTACTGGCAATGCGCTTTTGGGAGGGCACGTGCATGATTTCGACTTCAGTAACTGGAGTGTTCGGTCCTGGGAACAAGAAATATCAACAAGTTTTGATCATTTAGGAATAACAGTAATTATTAAGTACAAACATCAGGGAAATGAAATAAAGAGATCGTCCTAACTTGTCAATCGCCCAGCAATTTTTCATATTTCTAACATCGATTCTTACCCGTGCTCAAGTGCTTCCTGAACAAACATGTTTCCATGAGAGCCTTTGAATATGCTAATCACACATTTTAAATTTACTTGCATTTGATAGTTACTCAGGTCAGTTGGTTAGTGATATTTATTTGTAACATTTCAGATTAGAGGACCTTACCAAGGCCATAACACAGATCACACAGTTCAAAGGGAAAGGTGATACCGATTTAGTTATGATGACTCTGAATGATGTCATGAGACTCTCAGATCTAGTGAGACTTGAGTCTCGCATAGTAAAGCCTAAATCTAAATTGTTATTTTCGCAAGTAGTAGTAGTAAAATGATCATTTACATACCTTTTTGAGGAGTCTGTCGTCCCTAGCAAGTTAAGTAGGTACCAGGGGAAAGCGCTTTTGATGTAAAGACATCATCATCAGGCTATCAAAACAGTACTCTTTTCAACAGCCTGATGATGATGTCTTTACATTGAAAGCGCTCGCCCCCAGTACTCGACTTGCTAGTGGACATGGAATCCTCTGTAAGGTAAATGATCATTCATAAACATCGGCATGCATCCTGAGCCGCCATCATATGTAACGATAGATCAGTTTTATATAAGCTAAAACGAGGCGTAAAAATGCATGTTTTCTGACTTTCTTAATTTTGTTTTCTTCTCACCTGATTCTGTACCCATACATCTGTTCTCCTCAGCCAATTATGATGGCTGCATTTGTCCTGCATATTGCCTTTTGGAGGTCTTAGTGCTACGACCAAGTGGGGGAAGGGGGGTGGTGGTAAGGGAGGGGATAAATATGAAATAACAATCTCATTCAGCTGTAAGATGCCAAGCCACAAAATGCATGATATTGTCAAGGATGGGGAGCTCAAAGGTGGGGTCAGCTGACTCAGTGGGCCTTCAGCCATGGAGTTCCCTTCTCTTGAGTCTCCCCTTAGCTCTTGACTCGTCCCCGAGTTCATAATAATAATAATAATTCTTTATTTGCCAGAAGCACTCGAACAAGATAAGAGTAGGGCAATTGTCAAAAAATAAATCGTTACAAACAATAAAAAAAACGAAAAAAAAAAAAAAAAAATTTAAGATTACAGAAGCTGGTACACTACAAAGAAAACTATCAAACAGAAAAGTCAGAAATGCAGTAGAGCTCTCTCTTGACCAGGTATGCCCTCAGCCGCCTCTTGAATATAGTTAGTGGGGCATCAGCGGAACACAGTGTTACCTGGAGATTGAGCACATAATAATTCCACATTTCAATGGCCTTATATGTCAAACCACTCTTGAAGAATTCAAGCCGGTGAGATGGAACACGAAGTAAATCAATTCGATGACGGGTGTGATGGTCATGACTGAAGCTGAACTGAGCAAATAGATGTTGATGCTTTTTCATGTATAGAAGCGTCTCGAGGATAAGTATCGAAGGCAGGGTGAGGAGCCCTTCCTTGGCAAACTGCCCTCTGCAGGATGATAGTGGAGGCAGACCCAATAAAATTCTTAAGGCTCTTTTTTGGAGCTTGAAAATTGTTTCCAAGTTAGCTCTGTTTCCCCAAAAGAGGATCCCATACCTGGCCTTTGAGAGAAACAATCTGTGGTATGCTGAGAGCAAGCCTGATTTGGATACCACAGGACGCAGTTTCCGCAGGCAAAAGCAGGAACTACTCAACCTCGATGTCAACGTGGGCTCGAAATTGGAGTGTGGAATCCAACTGCACACCAAGAAATTTGGCATCCCCCATGTGGTTACTGTGGCCAATCCAAGCTGAAAGTTCTCGTGAGTATCGCCCGTTTCTGCTCGAAACAAGATGCAGTTGGTTTTACCTTCATTGAGTATGAGCTCATTGTCGTTAAGCCACTGCTTGAGAATTTCGAATTTCCGCTGACAAGCTGAAATGCATTCGCCCACTGATTTTCCGATAACAGAGAAAGTTTGTGTCGTCAGCGTAGGTAATGGAGCTGTTGTGTAATACTCTGTCACACCGTGGGGTGTCTTACGTTGCGCTCCCAGCCCAGTGAAAGTATTACGTTGCGCTCCTGAGAATATTGTACCATACGCTCCCGCTATTAGCATGCGCTCCCCTACAAAAATGATGTTGCGCTCCCAACACGAACTTGCAGAATACGAGTAATACTTAGAGGGTGAGTTATTGTTAATTGTGTTAGTTATAAAACGTTATCAATGCATTATTATGAGAGCTATTAGCGTTACCCAGGGGACACCGCGAGGAGGTTGCTCACGTTGTTCTCCCATACCAGTGGCATGAGCCACCTCGTTCAAGAAAATAAAATCTACGAATTTCGCTAAATGTTGGAATATTCGCTGGTCAGTAAAAAAAGAAGCAATGTTAAAGCAAATAAAAGAAAAAACATAGACACATGGTAAGTTTACAAGTCACTAAGTAGTGACGTGAGGTCGCAGTTTGTAGGACAGTACTTTGACGAGCTTATATACAGGGAAATCCGTTTCATTTGCCAAGTGACGCTGGATCATCTTTTCTACCCATTGTTTTGTTTTCAACACGTTTTGCTGTGGCAGATGCATCTCGTGGAGGGAATTTAGTTTCGGATAGATTTCCGCTTGTAACTGCCACAACTCATCCAAAAACAATAAAATCTCGAACGTCAACACCGGCATAAATATACACGATCTGCGTCATCCCGCATGGGAGCGCAAGGTAAAAGGTTCACTCAGTCCACTCGAAACGAACAGGAGCGCATCGGAATGTGGCTGCGTGGACTTTCACTTCAGAGCGGCCAGCTGGGAGCGCAACGCACGTGGCCCACACCGTGTGTGTAGCCCCCGTCAGCAACAGCCAGTCCTAATCCATGTTAACCAGCTCAATATCAATAAATTTATAATACAGCCTCATCAAGTCAAGTACATTTCGTGTGGAGTGATTATCCATTCAATTTGGACCTCTCATCCAATTTAGACAAAGCCAATAGTCAGATTGCCGTCTCTCAGTACAGTGCATTCACTCTGCCACTCTTTTTGACTGCGTGTGGGAGCGAAATGATTCTTCAAGTCTTCAGACCTCACTCCACACACAGTCAAAAAGAGTGTGAGAATGAATGCACTGTACTAAGAGATGGGGATCCAACTATGGGCTTGGGCCAATTTGGGTTATATACATTTTGTGGGTTGGCATCTTTTGTACGTGGAGCGTCTTTATTAACATGTATCATGTTTTAGCCCTGGGGTCCTAGCAATTTTTGCGCGTCAATTTCGCGCGCCAATTTAACATGTATCATGTTTTAGCCCTGGGGTCCTAGCAATTTTTGCGCGTCAATTTTGCGCGTCAATTTTTTTCCGCGCAGAGGGAGAGGGAGAAATATATAGTGGAGAGACGTACGAAATTTCGAGCGTCGCGTCGATTCATCCGCGCACGAAACATATAGTGGGGAGATATTTATTTGTTAGAAAGATCTGATTAAGAGCTTTCCAAGAAGGTGCTATATGATAGGTATCAGGTTTCTTCACTATCGATGATTCAGAAGCTGTAATGGGGAATTTTTTTATTATTTGTTAGAAAGATTTGAGCAAGAGCTTTCCAAAAAGGTGCTATATGATGGGTATCAGGTGTCTTCACTATAAATGATTCAGACGCTGTAATAGGGAATTTTCATGGTTTCTTTTTAATATTTGTTGGATAGAAAGATCAAAGCAAGAGCTTTCCAAAAAGGCGCTATATGATGAGTATCAGGTTTGTTCACTATCGGTGATTCAGAAGCTGTGATGGGGAATTTTTTTCATTATTTGTTAGAAAGATTTGAACGAGAGCTTTCCAAAAAGGTGCTATATGATGGGTATCAGGTTTCTTCACTATCGATGATTCAGAAGCTGTAATAGGGAAATTTTTTTTTATTAGCAAGAAAGATCTGAGCGCGAGCTTTCCAAGAAGGTGCTATATGATGGGTATCAGGTATTAACATGTATCATGTTTTAGCCCTGGGGTCCATGTGTCGTGTTTTTGACGAAAAAAACAGGAAAAAAAAACAAGTTCATAGAATTTCGAATCAATATCGAGGAGAAAACATGATACATGGTTGAAAATTTTTGGTTCAAGAACAGAAGTATTCAAACACACACTTGCGCAAACAAAACGAACAAACACACACACACACACACACACCCACACACACACAAACGCACACACACACACGCGCGCACGCACGCACACACGCACACACAAAGTCTGAAGCACATCAGCTGTTTGAGCTCCGGAACTAATGTCTTTCTATTCAACGTACGGGTATGAAGCCTAAACTTGAAATTGAGGCTTATTTTTTGGGAGGTAGGGGGGTTAAAAAAACTATCATCACGTTTGTTCCTACTGCTTATTACGGGTATTAGGGTATTAGTAATTACCAGGAGCTTTGAGTCTATGCAGCCTTGCTTTACGGAGAGCTTCCAAAGCTGAAGTGCAAGGGTGGACATGCCCTGGGCATCAAGGTCCGCATGGTGGATGAGTCTCATGAACAGGCCAAATGCCAGGGAACTCTGGAACATAAATTCGAATAAAAAAATGTACGTAGTGTGTAATAAATGCGATTATTTGTTTGTTTGACATTTTTGTCAATCGAGAATGTAAATCCTCCTGCCACGTATTTATTATAAAACAACTATCTATAACTTAGTTCCTAGAAATCAAGTAGGTACCCACTAAAAAAAAACACGAATCTTTAAATACAGTTAGAGAACCTGTGAAAAAACTTTATATATATATATATATATATATATATATCCATGAACCAGCAGCAAATCAATGACTTCATAAAAAACCGCTAAGCTCAAGTGAAATGAACCTAATATAGTCAATTTTACATAGTCATCAAGGTTAAGTTTAGTTTGGCACTAAATATATACGAAGGGTCGCGGGAAATAACGATCAGAGTCACTTCTTCACAAATCCGCAAAATTTAAATTTTAAACTTTGAAGTGTAATATTTTGGGTTTAGGGTAAATAATTCTCAACTCCAAATAGTCATTTCAATGAAAAAAAAAAAACACATTTTAGTGAAGAAACCAAAATTAGAATGTTTGATAAAATATGAAGGGAATGGGAAAACTGATTTTTTTTTTCAGGAAAAATGCTGGACCTTGATCTTTCTTTCACGTTAAACTTAAGGTTCGTTTGGCTACCGATTCTGAACCGGATCTGGATGGAACCGCATTCTGAAAAGGGAGGGGATATAACTAGTTTGGAACTGTGCTTAGCCGAACGGTCTTCAGGATCGTTCGGAACTGATAACCTTAACAGAAACTTACCTTCATGAATAACCTTCGTTTCGTTCGTTGAAGTCGTGATGATGTTCTATCGACTACCACGATATTTTCATAGTTTTCATGTGATATTGATGAACACAATTACTCCTACTTAGTAGTTGTTTTTTTCTGTCATAGTTTTTTGTTAATAGTTATTTTTTAAAGTAGATATGTGATGTAGCCCTTAACTATCTGACGAAAATACCTGCATTTGAACAGTAGGTACCTACGATTAACCTAAAAAATCGCTGTCTATTCAATTTTGTGAAGTGAAATATATTATAAAATGCGTCTTATTTCAATCGTTTTTAATAAAATATCTATCCTTGAACGCCTCATTATCATCAGACGAATATGACCAAAGAGTAGCCCATCTGTGCAAGGACAGAAGCTTTTCTTCATATCTTATATATATAAGGAAATATAAAATGGCCGGTCACGCAGAAAAACAAACATTAATTCTTCATCTGATTCCGAAACTTCATCAGACTCGTAAAAATCTGAGATAATCATTTTAACTCAGAATTATTCAACAAAAATGACAAGACGACAAATGCAAACAACAAACAAAAATATTTAGATGATAAGCGAAACGATAAGACGATGTGATAAGCAAAAATATCTAGTGTGCATGTCTCGGACTGTCGATCCCGACGAAAATCTCAGGACTTGTTGAACTGGTCCTGGACGGTAATGGATGCCTAAACGAACAGCAGACTGTCGGTACTGGACGAATTCTACGCCTAAACGAACGCCACAAAGGGGGTGGGGACCATCCCGAACCGTTCAGAATCCTTAGCTGAACGAACCTTTCGCCTTTCTTACGATACGTCGCCTACAAGATGGGTATAGCATATGAGGACGTCGACTTCGAGTCTCTACAGCGTAGATGCGGCTTGACCACGCTCGAGAGGAGAAGATGCGTGAATGACCTAGTTCTTCTCTACAAGATCGTCAACGACGTGATCCACTGCCCACCCTTGCTGTCGAGGATTGATTTTCTTGTCCCTCGCATCGCTTCCCGATCGCCGTTGTTGTTCAGTGTCCCCTTTACTGCTACAAACTATGATCGAAATCGTCCGCTTTACCGTCTTCCCCGAAGTGCCAATCTCTTTTTGACTTTTTATCCCCAGTTCGATTTCTTTTTCTCTCCCCTCTCATCGCTCAAGTCTTTATTTTCAAACTCCCATGTTTCATTTCAGTAGATTTTCATTTCCCCCCTCCCCTTTTTGTTTTCTTTTCTCTTTAAATGTTCCCTTGTTAGAATGACTTATTATTTATAAAATGTAATTGGGCTTGCCCGTATTAAATAAATAAATAAATAAACCTTTAATCAACAAACGAGGTTTTTTGGACTCTGATCCTTTTTAGCAGTCAGCCCTTGGACTCTGATCGTTCTTTTGCGACACCTAAAATCTTTCCCTCTGTATTTTGACGCCAACCTTCATCATTTTTTCCCGAAGCGATGCATGCGTCAATAGGGTGGTTCAAAAAAAAAAAAAAAAAAAAAAAAAGTTCTGGGATTTCTTGTCCCCATTGCTTTTTTGCTTCCTCGGTATGTCAGGATGACCCTCCTAAATTTTTAGCAAAAAATATTAATCCTAACCACTTTACCTGGGTCGATTTTGGCCAGTTATCGACCGCTATCGTAAACCAACCTTTATATTGATGCCGAGGTGATGATTTGAAGGACGGATTTCAATTTTTTTGGGTCAATTTATGGGTTGTCGCTGAACACGATGAAATTATTTATTTCACGCTCCTTCCACTAATCCGGTAAACTGGCAAATGGCGCTGCTTGAAGATAAGTAAAAATCGAAAATTTCACCGAAAATGCTGTCGCCTGGTTAAGAATTGTACTAGAAACATGCTATTATGGTCGGATAATATGCTTTGGCATGTTCTAATCATGATTATGTTTTTTACTATACTTTTCCGCCGATGAGTGCTTCGTTTATCGGACATAAACCTCAAATTAATTGTAGGGTAATAGACCAGTTCACCCCCATTTCACCGGAAATAAAGTCGCGTTGATAATTTAAGGTCCCAAAATACCTTGTGTCGATAAAATTTGGTATTTTCTAGGATATTCGGTACATAGCTGTTGTAATTTGACAAGGAATTGAACCGGCATTGTACTTATTTGCCAAATATACCGGCAAAATGGAGAAAATAGCTATATTTTCCCATTTTTCTGTAAAATTCCTTAGTTTCTATCGGTTTTCCGGGGTCAAATTCGTAGTTCTGAATTGTCTGAACTGTGATTGGATCGTTTGAGCGTAGGGTTAGCTATTGTCAGTGGTATCGGTCACGTGTAAAAGCTTGTACAATGGTATCGGGTCGTTAAGCGAATAAGTACAATGCCGGTTCAAGTCCTTGCCAAATTACCAACGGCTTTGTACCGAGTATCCTAGAAAATACCAAATTTTATCGACACAAGGTATTTCGGGACCTTAAATTATCAACGCGACATAATTTCTGGTGAAATGGGGGTGAACTTGTCTATTACCCTACAATTAATTTGAGGTTTATGGCCGATAAACCAAGCACTCATCGTCGGAAAAGTATAGTAAAAAACAGAATCATGTTCAGAACATGTTAAAGCATATTCTCCGACCATAATAGCATGTTTCTAGTACAATTCCTAACCAGGCGTCATAATTTTCGGTGAAATGTTCGATTTTTACTTATCTTAAAGTAGCGCACTTTGCTAGTTTACCAGATAACTAGTGGACGGAGCGTAAAATGAATAATTTCATCGTGTTCAGCGTATGCGAAAACCCATAAATTGACCCAAAAAAATTGAAATCCGTCCTTCAAATCATCACCTCGGCACCAATTTAGAGGTTGGTTTACGATAGCGGTCGATAACTGGCCAAAATCGACCCAGGTAAAGTGGTTAGGATTAATATTTTTTGCTAAAAACTTAGGAGGGTCATCCTGACATACCGAGGAAGCAAAAACACAATGGGGACAAGAAATCCAAGAACTTTTTTTTTTTTTTTTTTTTTTTTTTTAACCACCCTAATGCTTCAATTTGTTTCTCTAAGACCTGCAAGATGGCACCATTATCTCATTTCGGACCAAAAATTGACTCTGATCGTTCTTTCCCGTGATCCTTATTACTGATTAAAATCATGAATAGGTTACTACTACGACATTTAAACTAGAATATCAGATACAAGTTATAGTTGTAATTTTATTTTTTTTTTTATTTTACTTGTTTTTTGAATTCCTCTTTCGCTCCCAGTTTCTGCAAGTTCCCCAGAGTTTGGTCGAGGAGAACTGTACACATTTTGTTGATTTCAGAAATGAACTTTGGGTCACTTCCATACAGCACGTCATTGGAATCCACTAGATAAATAAACCAATACATCAAACTAAAATTACTAACTGTCTCTACGTTGTACGTAACTATTATAAGAGAACACATGAATTAGATTTTTAATTTTCAATCACCTCCTTTGATGTGATACGCATAATCAGGTTGTGCATAGGCGGCCAGCAGATCAAGGACATGAAGGTACAGTCCAGTTATGAGTCCTAGATTATTGTCATCACTGTACTTTTGGAGAACATTGACCAAGATCCTCGTTACGTACAGGATACCTTGTTCCGGGCAATCCTTTAAAAATGTAAAATTGAAAAATGATTTTAAACAATGTTTTTTATTATTCACTGATGACTGACACACGTTTCGCCAAATTTTCAGAGCCAGACATGCTTTTTATTCCTCCTTTAATGCGCTTAAAGGCACACGTACGTCGATTTTCGGTCCAGACCTCAACGAATTTTTCCAAAATTTGTAAATAGAGTCAATTCTGGAAATTATTATTATTTTATTATATAATATATAGCATTTCCCAATTGAGTTAAACTTTTTCCATTTAGGTTTAGTCCTTTTCCATTTAGGTTTAGTCCTTTTCCATTTAGGTTTAGTCCTTTTTCATTTTGGTTTAAACCTTTTCCATTTAGGTTTAGACCTTTTCCATTTAGATTTAAACCTTTTCCATTTAGATTAAACCATTTCCACTTAGATTTAAACCTTTTCCATTTGGATTTAAACCTTTTCCATTTGGATTTAAACTCAGGAAATTATCGTGGAGTTAGAGGTAAAAGTACCCAAGTCACAAATTCAACACGTGGGAAAATCAAATGGAGAATATTATGATTATTTAACTGTTGTTATTATTGGTGATCAATATCATCAAACTATGTATCCAACCTAAGAAAATAATCATATTTACCAAACTAACTTTTGAAATTTTAATTTGATTTTTGCACAATATGAATTTACCTCTTCGGTACTTTTACCTCTAACCCGACGTTATTATGCCACAACTTGAAAATTAAATCATGCAAGTGTTTTTTTATGCACAGAAATGTAATATAATATAATAATGAACAAATGTTTTTTGAACACAAGAATTTCTCATGAACGGAAGTTATAAATTAAGTTAAAACTATCCGTTTCCTTTTTTTTTACTTCTAGCCTAATGAAATTTTAGTAGATAGGCACTTACTTACTATGATGGGGCTAACTACTGACGTTTTGATGGAGTTTAAATCCAAATGGAAAAGGTTTAAATCCAAATGGAAAAGGTTTAAATCTAAGTGGAAATGGTTTAATCTAAATGGAAAAGGTTTAAATCTAAATGGAAAAGGTCTAAACCTAAATGGAAAAGGTTTAAAAACCAAAATGAAAAAGGACTAAACCTAAATGGAAAAGGACTAAACCTAAATGGAAAAGGACTAAACCTAAATGGAAAAAGTTTAACTCAATTGGGAAATGCTATATACCTATATACTTTTATTTTTCAAAAGCTGATGAGTAGAAGTGCTCTAAATTTGGGTTGGAACCTAGGTAGGGTGTCACTAGTGCAAGGGACGCCTCGGGAACGCTTTAGAAGGAATGGCGTTCGAGCTGAGATAGAAAAATAAATAGAAAAAACTGGAGTAAACTTTCATGCAGACTATCATTGTTTGATGTTTACATGCTAAACGATATTTTGCAGTCGATATATATCGATGTTATAGGTACTATCTTAGAGTTTTTACCGCAATTCCATTGGCTGGAAACAGCCATTCAAATGTTAATAAACCTAACGCGCTAACTTTACCACGTTTTTTTTTAAATTCAAACTGCTCTCCTGTAAAATTTCAGTTTTTAGCACATTAGCCAAAGGAGCCAATTTGGTAACAATGCATAAGTAATTCCTGAGAATCTCTTTCTCAGGAGCTACTCATCTAGCAGGGACCAAATTTTTTAATTACGTACCTTTTAGTTAATTACAGAACTCTATGGAACTTGGAGAAATGTGGAAATTCAAAATCCTGCTAAAATTGAAAACCCTCATAACTTTTTTCTGGCAACTTGTGAAAAAGGTTTGCTGCCATATTCGCTTCACTATGTATACTAATGGTGCTGCCAACATTTCGAATTATAGCTTGTGTATTCTGAGAGAAAACAGGGCATTTATACATACAAATTAGGTTTAGAACAAATCACGTTCGGATATGTAACTTTTGTTTGGTTAGTCAGATTGAGTTCAGATTTTTACCATCCAATCAGACGATTTTGAAGATTATTCCCTGAAAATTTCATCAAAATCGGACGATTCATTGAGAAAATATCCAAAACTGCTGCCACCGTGCGAAAATTACATATGTATCCCCTCGATTGTGTGGATACATCAATCATTAGTGAATGCTCTGACTGCAAGCTTCCAGTTCATTCATTTTTATTATTACTTTTTTTAATAATTTCCAAAACGAAAAGGAATTAGAATTCCCTAACTTTCATCACCTGTTTTGATAGGCAAAAAAGATCTGAACATTTTCAGGTACCTATCACAATTTCATAGCTGAAGTCATTTCAACAACATTCAATGAGAGCCAATGAGTTTGAATGGCACACAAAACTTTTCATGCATTTCCCTGGCACTGGATTTCCCTTTATAAAGGTTCCACTGATTGCCGCTAATGCGCTTACAGTTAAGCCGTTTTCACATGGAGCGGTACGAGCGTAACAACCGGAAAGACGGAAGGCCAGAAAACCCAGTGGAGGGGGGTGCGGCAGGGTGTTCACATGAAGCGGCACCTCGCTAAACGGAATCATATCCTTCCTACTGAAACCCTCTCTGATCTGAAACCTCTACTTGCGGTTATCAACATTCCTGTCCAATGAGCTTGTGCAACGCTCGACGGAACGCGGCAACGGTATACAAATTTCTACCGCCGACCGCCTACCGCCCATTCCGGCAACATGGCAGCCACCATCCTCAACTGTTGTCCCAACAGCCAATTCTGTCTTTCCGTCTCCGGACATACCGCTCCATGTGAAATCGGCTTTATATTTGAGACGTCGGAGTCCTGACTTTGTCGGGGTTAGGCTCTTCAATCGTCTCCCTGAGCATATGAGGTCCCTCCCACCGAAGGCATTTGCAAACAAGACTTAAGAAATCCTGCTGAGCATCGATTCGTATGCAGTGGAAGAAATGACTACAGAGGTGAGTGATGTAGTTAGGTCGTGAGCGGTTTTTGTGGCCATATTCCTGATCCTGTTCCCAGAGACGTGCCTACCTGCTTGGATGTCTACTTATTGTGTATATCGCTTCTTATCACTCGTTACCACTTTTTATTTCTGTTCAATTCCATTATGTTATATTTTTGCTATATTTGCTTTCGTATTTGTTCATATTTCTGTTCAATCCCAGTATATTATATTTGTCATAGTCATCTCCTCTTATTTTCGGTCGGAATCTTTTCTTTACAAGTTAATGTTGTATTGCCGACACTTAAAGTGAATTTTATTCTCGACTACATATATTCATAAGTACTCTACTTTTAGATTAGTGCTCGCCTGACGTTTGCTATATACGTGCTTGTATGATGACAATAAATTACTATTGACTATGAGGCATTTAGAAGTTCGAAAGAACACATAATTTACTCGGTTAAGTGAATAAAACAATGTATACAGTGATATTTACCGGAAGAGCCAATAAGGTGGATAACACTTCTTTAACGTACTCTTGGATGAATGGTTCATTTGACTTCATCACGCCATCCAACTCGTAGTTCAGAGGGAGATCGGCTATGAGAGTAATGGCAGCCTTGATACACGCGTCAGCTGAAAACAATTGGTTGAATAAAACTCGGTGAAGATATTTTTGAGATTGATGATGATTTATTCTGTATTCAGGGTCTAGAATTCAATTTTTCCAAGTTTTTTATTTTCAATTATTCAGTAGACTCAAGTAGAGCAGAATTTTGAAAGAACGTTGTTTCAGTTCTGAAAGCAAAAAAAAAGGAAAAAAACCACATCGCTTTGAGAAGCGTTGGTAGACACTTTCAACCCCATCAGGGACGAAAAACTTTCAATCAAAATTATATTGGGATTTCTAGACTTTAGAGGACTTTTGTTGTATTTTTAATGTATAGGTGTAAATACTTACAACAATTTTCAAAGTTTACTTTATTTTTCAATTGTTATGGATGTCATTCAGTACAGCATATAATGCTGAATTCAGTAAATACTATATGCATTCAGAAAAGTATATAATGCTACGTATATATATTGTTAAGAACTTAACAATTACACAAGACTGCACTCATTGAAATCCAAACACAAACTGAGTACTTTATTTATGCAACCAAATAATCATATGGTAACCTTGTTTCCTAACACTATTCCCCTTCTTTTTCAAAAGAGTCCAAGTCCGACTATAATTATGGATAGTCCAGATTCACCACAATCTCTTCAAGATTTCGTTGATTGACTCAATCAAAGAATCAATAATATAGCACTCATTCTTCCAACGAACTCGCTTCCACCAATTTCGACACTTGATTTTTTTCATTTTTATGCCTTCAATTCTCCTGACCTTCCTGTTACGTAGACTTATGACATTGACCCATCTAGTTGCTTCATCGTTACTGAATTCTGTTTCATTGGCTCTTGATCCGTGTTCATTTCCTTTGAGAACGGTATTTATATAGATCTCAATTATACTGGGAATTTCAATTTGTGAGGCCGAATCTCCAATGTTACTGCTCCAGAAAGACCTTTGTATAACGGGAGGTACAGTAAAATCTTTAGCCGAATATTCATTTTCGACTTCATGGATAGTTTCATCCATCCATGTTCCAACCTTTTCTGCAACCTCATCGATGGCTGGCTTGTCCTCATCACCCAGAGCTGTTTCCAAATCTTTCTCGACAATATCTTTGATTGCTTCTTGGTGAGGAGTGGGCTCAAGATCCTGCTCCATACTCATTGACGCCATGTCTTCAACAAGCTCCTTTAGTTCTAAAGATTTTATCTCTACCCCTGTTTCTGTCGGTTCCATAGGTATCGATACCACTTCGCCAGTTAATCCGAAATCTTTCTTCTCAGCAGACTCTTTTTCCCCTTCTGTCTCGGGTGCTGTTGTATCCCCTATTTCTCATCATCAGTCTCCGCTTCAGTTTCAACAAGTGTTGTAGCTAGAGATTCCTCAGGCTGTTCAGATGATTCTGGTGGATTTTCCTCGCCAGATTCTTTGAGATCCTCAGCCACTCCTTCATTCTCCTCTGCGGCCTCCTCCTCAACCTTTTCCTCAGGACCCTCCTCTGTCATCTCCCCGAATAGTACTTCTGAACAAGTTTCGATAGGCTCCTCTCTGCATCTTGATTTATCTGGGCTAACGTAAATCAAAGAATCTCTGATTTTCTCGGGTACTTCATTTTTGTTATTTACGAGTATAATGTGTACATAATCTACTTGGGAAGGCTTTTCAATATTCCATTCTCCCTCACCCGTAGTTTCTGTAATTTTCGGCGTCTTCGTGTTCTTTGGTAGAATGATGCGACGAGGACTTTTTGGACATCTATTACCCAAATGTCCGGGTATACCACACCGCCAGCAAAAGTATTCTCTACCAAGAGGCTGCTTTGTTTCATCATTTTTATCGTCCTTGTTCTCTTCACCATTCAAAGCCTGATTCTTTGGTACAGAAATATTTTTTGTACTTTGTTTATAAATTGACTTAGTGACTGGGTGATTGTAAATTTGAGGCCTGTTGCTTGGCTTGTACGATTCCTTAGCAATTAAAGAGGTTTGATGCGTCACCATGGTCTTTGAAAGTTCAAAATCTTCGAAATAATCTACTTTATTAGTTTTTCTCCTCTACGTTCTTTGCCATTTCCAATGCAGCTTCCACATTTAAAGGACAAAACACTGAATGTAAATTTGATGGTCTACGACATTCTTGGCACCATCTTAAGTCATCGTCATCAAATTTAGATGAATAATTGGGTCCTTGCAGTCTTGAATTGAACGACTGTCTATTCCGCCCTTGTCTCACAGGCACTTGATCAACAAAAGGGATTCTGTCAAGCAGTTTCCACTCCATCCCACCGCTGTCACCAATGTTAGAACTTAACAATTACACAAGACTACACTCATTGAAATCCAAACACAAACTGAGTACTTTATTTATGCAACCAAATAATCATATGGTAACCTTGTTTCCTAACACTATGTACATTGTTTTACATTATTTTTCGACACTTTTTTTAGCGCAAATTTTTATGCCCCCAGAACAATACATTTCTAATAGATTTATCCAAATTCTGACCAAGATAATTTTGTTAAGATGACATATTTTTTTACTATTATGTATGTTAATAACATCAATCAAATCTATACTATTCTATGCATCTAAGCCAGGGCGCTGCGACTGTAAGCCATGGTGAGCTTTTGAACTAATTTGTAACTACTCACCCTCCACTTGTGTAGTTCTCTCCCCTGTTTCCAATCTATAGGTTCTGGAGACAAACCCTCTCCTCCACCAAACTGAGAATTCCCCCCACAAGGTCGTCTACCGATACTATCTCCCCTGAGTCAAGGGTCCCAAAAGTTCTGAATCGTTTAGTTTCGAGTGCTGGGCATTCAAAGAGAAGATGAGAGGCGGTTTCTTCCTCCTCTCCACACATTCTGCACACTGGATCACCTGTGTAGGCTCCAATCCTGTGCAGACGTTTCCTGAAGCACCCGTTCCCAGTCACCATTCCCACCAAGAGTCTTATTTTCCTCCTCGAGAGATTTAGGGCGGCTGTACTCCAACGATGGCAGGGTGGGTTTATTACCAGTTTTCCATGTTTCTGTTCTGGGGTGTTATCCCAGATCCGGTTGTGTTCCTTCCTTATCCATTCCCACAAAGCGGTTTTTACCGAGCATTTTGCTATACCCAGGACGGGTTCCGTCCCAATGAATTGCATTGAGGCCCCCCTTCGTGCTAGCTGGTCTTCCCGTTCGTTTCCTGCCACACGCTTATGTAATCGTATTGAAAAAATGTAAAAAAATAAAAGTGTGTAACCCCCCTTAAAATAACGTCATTTTACGTTTCAAGGTATAGATAAAAAATCAGCAATACCTATCGTACATAGGCTCCATTCGGGGTCTAGTTGGTCCTAATATCCAACAGTGGGAGGTAGGTAAACAACAAGAACACAACTTACCATTGTTGAAGATTCAAGGTGCAGGGTAGTAGTAGCAATGGAAATTGCTTCTGTATAGATAACAAAATAGGCAAGAATGGGGGCCTGCCAGCGCTAAGGGTTGGTTTAGTGCCATACAGCGGGGGTCTGGACTTAGGGACGTTCGATACCAATAAAGTATCGAATATTTCCTTTCGATACCAAATATGTTTGGCATCGATAGGTACTTATAATTTAAGTATAAGTACTCATTTGGATACTTTGGCCGATATCGAAAAATATACTCGAATTCAAAAAAAGAAATTAAACAAAAAGACATACCTAAAAAATCTCAAATTCAACAAAGTTGTTAAGAATTGATTCCTGGGACGAATTTTCCACATGCCATTATGGCTGACCTTCGAGACCACTGAGCATGGAATGAATTATTTATAGCATAATTTTATGCTCAGTGCAGGATACCTAGATAATAACGAACGGATGTTGAAAAGGGAGACGATAATTTTTGGTTTTCAAACCTCTCAGTCGTCTATTTACTGTTTTTCAGTTCAGTTAGAATTAGATTTTTTTTTCAACTAATAGGTAATGCTTCCACTAAAAAGCAATGTATGGAGGTATTTTGATAAGAAAGATGGGAATCTCGCAATGAGTAGAAAGACCCTGTGGTAAGAACGATGGAAATCAAATTTTACAATAATATTTTCTACGATTCATCTTATTATTTCTAATTCCATAGATAGGACGGTGGATTCTGTTTTATGATTATTGTTTAATACAAGATTTTTTCTTACTTAGAAAAAAAGAAAAATTCTTATGAGTATTCTTTTCAAGTACTCACGTATATCCATACTTTTCATTCGGTTTGAGTAATCGAATACTGTACTTGAATGAGTACTGGTACCAATACTTCTGAAGTATCAAAAAACCCTAGCAGGAGTCAGGAGAACAAGAGCCTTCCACGGGCAGTGGTTTCACACGGCTCACCATGGGGAGCGCTAGTAGTCGTCCCAAACTCCACCTTGTCCCCCTTCAACTTCCCTCTCTATCTTATTCCATTGCTCGGTGATCTAAGCCCAACGACCAAATCTCTATTCCGACCCCTGAAGATCCCAGAATTTCGCTCAAGAATGTTATATTGTTACCTTGCCCTAAACACTGATTCGTAAGAGCGACCTGAGTCGTGCAGAGGTACAGTTGTAGCTTTGATGTGTCTGAACGAATGGATGGTATGGTGATGAACGAGTATGCCACACATGCGTGAACAAAAGAAGAAGTCTTCTTGGTGTGTTGACCTTTGACTTTTTTTCTGGTCTCCATAGCGAGCCTATTAACACACTGGAAAAAATATAAACATTGTTAAATAGAGCAGTGAGCCTCATCTACTAATGGTGATCAGAGTATAATATAATACAATTTCATCTAAACGGGTCACTTGTAATAATTGATTCTGTAAGTTTCTAGAAAGAAAGGTAACATAGCGCAGTTTAACCAAGTATCTCTGTTACTTCATTCAATTGTATCCGCTATAAGAATCACAATTTATTTTTGTTCAAGTATGTACCTCACTAGACCCAAAACGGTACACACTCTTCAGAGTCTCTGCTTTTCAACGTTATGGCAAACCAATTCTTAAATTAATAATTTAGAGAGAAAATACGTTCAAAGTTAAAAACACGAAATTTCCAAGGAAATCAAGGGTCTCACACGAAATGACCCTCGACAAACTTACGAGTTTGGTGGTGAGTCCAACTTGAAATTTTAACGCTGAATCGACTGCGTAATTATCTAGCTTTACTTTTAAATTCACATAAAATTGTGAACAACCAATTTTGTTGTGAAGCTCGGTTGTGGCACGGGCCAACAGACCAGTGAGTTTTAGCTTGGATTCTGCGTGAAATATCACGTAGGTGTCGACCATAAACGCATTACTTCATTTAGGGTCATTATTATAACAACCCTTGATTTCCTTGAAAAACCCGCGTTTTTTGAACCTTTATGTAACGTACAGATTTTGTGTGTAACCGCGATAAAAGATGAGTGGTGATCTTTAAATCCATCATTTCACCATTGTGATTATTTTTTCTTATGTCGATTCTATGAGTTTTGATTGTTGTCCGTGATGAGCCCTGTATAAGGGGTATTCATGGTCCAGTAGTTTTGATGTCGAATCATCGAAACTTGAGTTTTGACGGACTCCAATGCACTAGCGCGGGGTCATTTATGACGATTCGATCTACTATAGACCAACGTTTAAACACCGAAAAGTATGAAGGTACCTATCTAAGATCCTGCCTGCTGCTCAGCAAAACCTCCTTATCCTTATTCAGATCTACTGACGCGTCAATAAAGTAGTTCAAATTCTCGAGTTACAAACTTGTAGATAGATCGTTTTACAAACAATTTTATCACTCATTATTTACAACCTGGTTAAGAGGTAATCTGTACTGATTTGGCTTTCACCAATTCCCACAAGGGAACTTCTTAGCATTCGATTTTCGAAATGAACCATGAATACCCCTAATACTAATAGTGTTTTATTTACAACTACGGCATTTCTAAAAATAAAGGTATGAGGTTCATAGTGAGATAGGTACATAACTACTAGACTAGAACTTTAACTTAGATAGGTAGATACATGCAGTAATGAATTAGGTTCACTCTTTATAAACCTTCAGATCTTGAACGAAGAGGAGCAGTTGATTAGAAACGTGATTCTGGTTTATGAACATTCAAACTTACATGTACCAAAGTTGACGTAACGGAATCCAAATTGGTAAAAGTTGCTCTGGCGTCTACGTAGAATGACAGCTGCTTTTCAAAATCCATTCCGAAATCTATTTTTCTGATTATGTGGGAAATGAGACTTCCTATTTGTCGCCTTTCGTCCTCTACAGTCAACACACTAAAATCAAAAAAGATTTGATTCGGTTATCCGATTCACTAACTCGACTATTGAAGCAATATGTCAAGCCAGGTAGGTACCTAAAACTCTTTCCACCCTTAAGAGCCCAAAGCTAATTTTAATCATAACACATGCAATGTCTAAACTTTTAATAACTCACTTGACAGAGTCGTGTAATATTTTAGCAAGGAATATCAATGAATTGATCGTCACAGGATCTGTGGTGATGTACTGTTCATGGTTCGCACCCAGAACGTCAAGAATCTTTCGAGCAGTTTGAGCTCGCATTTCATCACTTCCAAACATATCAAGCAGCGGCAGAAATTTGTCCTAGAAAACATATATGTTTCCATTTCTATTTTGGTAGAATGAATGGAGAATGACGGATATATGATGGTTGAATTGTAATGCAATACAATTAATACCTAAAATACACAAATCATGGTTGGTTTTTGTTCGTGCTACATTCGCGGCTCTAGCGTTCATCCTATTTAAAACTTACTTGGCATGTGCATGGTAAATTTAAAGGGAAGTTACATAGGCTAGGTTATAATAAAATTGGGTCTGACTAGCTGATTAAGCTTTGATAGTTCATTTTTTTCCCAAATCGATTTAGGACGTAGGCTCTTTCATGATCTGCTGAGTGAGCTAAATTCTCTGATTTGATCCTTTTCGGGGCTGCTGGGTGAAAATGACAAGGTGTATCAGTAAAATGACCCGTACATGTGGGTCTGTGAAACGCACAGATATACAAATTAAGCTATATCATACAAATTAAGTAGATAGGTACTATTATAACATTTGAAAAAATGAAAATATCTTCTCAAGATTTTTCTTTTTAAATAGGTTGCTAGGTACCTATACTAAGTTAAATTTAGAATTTCCAAGCTGGCACTTTGTAACCGATTTTCCAATATAATCAGACGTATGTAAATCAGAAATATTACTTAACGAACACGATTTTGCATGGCACTACGTGAGAATGTAACTGATTGTAATGCACATTGAAGCGTTCCTAAATCCATATATCTATACGTATCACAACAACGCATCACATATTGTAAAAAGATTTTTACGACATCAGATAGAAATATTCAATACTACAACGTTGTCAATATATCATGTTCGTACCATGGTGAATAGGACGTCAATATTGGATATGTTGTTTACAATTGACAATATGATGTCTTGAAGAGGACCATAAAATGTTTTCTTATCCCCTACGCTGATATGAGCAATAATATCTTCCAGTAAGGTGTTGAGCCCAGCCACCTGAGGACAAACACAAAAACAAGAATGAAAAATGACAAAGCAACAACTAATACCAGTATCTTGTAACTCAGTCAATCTGAACACAATTTTCCGTCAGCAGGCGGAAATGATATTAGTCACAGGATTTGGTAGTGAAACTAGGCAAAACTAGTCTTTCAAACGGGATATACTTGTATATGAGTTTGATGAGGAAGAGTTGGAATTTACATACATTATAAAAAATGTAAAAACGAGGCTACACACTCATTCCCCAATATATATTCAACTTGTATGAGTGCTGCTGTGGTTGCAAGCGATGAATTTGAGCGAATTGAAAGAATGAAATTACTGACTCAAATTTGCCTCGTTTGAATGTGAAAGGATCATCTGAACTAAGGAAGCCCTGATTGGACGAAATGTCTATGTGGCTGGCTTGTCATTTCACTGAAGCCTCCTACCTAATAGCCAGCGATCAGACCATCGCTTTAATTACTTATTAGCCGGACAGTAAGCCCATAGCTCCAATTACTGGCCAATACGCATGCAGCACTAACTAGTAGCCGGACTAAAAGCCCGTAGCTCTAAACTTGGCGTTCAAGAGCACCGTCATACCCCCCACCACCAGCCTCCATATAATAAACCGGCCTCCTTATAACAGTGCGTTCCGAATCACGATCGCAACGCCACTTTCGCCACTTTTGCCCCAAAATAGACGCCATTTGCCGTTCCGTTTCCTGCCATGATCGCCCATTTCGCCACATCGATGACGTCACGGATTTCTCCCACCCTTCGCCCACCCTTAAATATGGCGTGTGAAATCTTCCATCTTCGACCCATGTCTGGAGCTGGGTCGGTGTGGTCGTTGTGATAAGACGGGCGATAAGATAACAGATATCGCAAATGAGCGTGAATTTTGACATTGACATGTCTTGATTTTGACATTGACATGTCTTTACTTTGGCACTTCGACAGAAATCGTTCACCATTCGTTTGAAAGCTCTCGATTTATGACGCATTTCTCTCGTAGGTACTTGCTCTTGGTATTTATGTCGCCATTTTATATTTAAAAATGTAAGTAATGGATGTAGTAAACAATGCCGCTTGTTTTGTTGTTATTAGTTTCTACGTTAGAAATCACTCCGAGAAAACGCCAAAATGAAGCCGTGGGTAGAGATAATTGCTTTAATACAAGAGTTTATTGAAATCATTGAAACTGTTACAATTGTGATGAAAATTATTGTTTTGAATATTATTCGTCAAAATTATTTTTCAAAATAGAATCCAACATATTAATGTTCATTCTTGAACTAAAGGCATAAAATGTCCCAATGTGTTGCAGACTCGTATGCAACACAAAGTCAAAATGTGTAAGATAACGTAGGTACGTACATTAATATACATTACAATAATTGGAGCCGTTTATTGAGTAAGTACCTGTAGCGAATAATGTTGGTATAAACCCCTTCATGGTAGTCCGTTTTGGCTCATTATGTATTTAGTATGATTAGTATTACAGAAAAGCAAATTGTCTACCTACTAAGGTCTTCATAATCGAAAATTTCTAGTTATTCCCAAAAATCAAGAACCCTGAAACTAGGATGATATCTACGTACGCGTTTCGTGATTACCAATAGAGATGTACTACCTACCTATCCAAAATGTGCTTTAAAAAATCGTTTTAAATTCGTATAGTTGAACAGTAGGTAGGTTCCTGGTTGAATATATCAATATTTAGTAATATATGGACCAATTCTATAAATTTCATTTTATACATTGAAGCTCAACCCTTTGCTTGAAAAAAAAGAAATTAAGTACCTACTTAGGTAGGCAGGTACTAAAACTAAAAGATCACTGTTACTGTTTAAATAAAAGCGCGGGATGCGATAAATGCACGGGATGCGGGAGGCCGAAGGGAGAGGGAACTACCACCCCTCCGTGATGTAATCGTTGTGAGGGGAAGTGCCTTAACTGGATTTAACTGAAGTGGCGAAAGTGGCGTTGTGATCGTGATTCGGAACGCACTGTAAATCATAATCGGCCTCCGTATAATAACCAGCCTCCGTATAATGAAACAGGCCTACTTAATGATTTTTATAGTTTGGTGGTCTGAATGCGAGCAAGCTCGCATCCCAAAAATAAAAAAATATCCTAAATCAATCCTTTTAGCAAAATACAGATTAGTTGGACAAACAGATCAGATTTACGACTAAAATGATGTTACGGAGGTCGAATATGATGAAGAATTGGATCTAGAGAGCACTGGTGATGGGGGGTTGGACGTGCTGCTGAACGTCTAGTTAGCTCTAATTACCTAGGTACTGGATGCAGAAGTACCTTAGCTTTTATGAAATAATCTAAATGGAAAAACTAAAAGAATAAACTGATTGAGGAGAATGCCGGATCAAAGGTACCGGAACATGGAAATCATAAGAGCCAACTTGGTTGTGAGGTTTGAAAAGGTTGTAAGGAGAAGGTATGTTATTTGTAGTAGGTAGAACAATCAAAATGAACTTTTGGATAGTGAACAGAGGCATTTAAGTGGTCTCCTCCACTGAAGCTATTCCCTTTCTTTGTAGCTTACTACCCCCCCCCCCCCCCCCCATCTGTGCTCTGCTTCCTGGTCAGGCTCTGATCTGTTTATTGGAGAATCTAACAAGTTACAAAGGTCGAGAACAACAAGTGTCAGTTGAGTTTTCCAGGCAAAACTAGTAAAAGTTGTTTTTATCGATAAGATTTAGCACAACTCAAGATTTTCGCTGGTAAGATATTCCAGGTGGAAAGTGATGACGAATGAAGGTGGGCCCCTCATTTCTGCACTGAGTCCCGGCATGGTGCTCATGCCAGGGAAAACTAGATTCGGTTAGTTTTACGCAGATGAGGTGTGGATAAGGATTGATAAGTAAGTAAAATGGAAAAAGAAACACGGCCGTGGTACAGACAAGTGGTGACACCTGCTTCCGTCACTGATATTCGGCCATGTGTCAGAGCAGAAATGTGAAGCACACGTCCACTCACATCTCTTTTTGAAGTGTAAACTTCTATAGGCGCACCGCGTCGAAAAATTTAGCGGGGTGTGAATACGATTTTACCGTCACGTTTTTGGTTTATTATTTCCAATAATAAGCCTATGTGATCGTGTAGCAAAAATTTTTTATAACCCTCCCTCAAACTTTGTCACTTTACGTTTCAAGGTGCGTAGAATCCAAATTTGAAATGTCTGTTCGCCGTCCGCCGTCCGGGCCATAAAAGGCCTAAGAATTGACTTAAAAAACCCGTTCTTTCGCACATAGACTCCATTTGGGGTCTAGTTGGTCCTAACGTTTAACCATCCCGATCGCTTTACTCGCATAGATGCTATGGGCCAAAAACGGGCGGAAAAGTATCTTTTTCAACGCGCGCACGCCTGGCACGCTTGGCAGGGGGTCACAGTGGGTGGGAGGGGGGGGGGGGGGGGGGGGGGGGGGAGTGAGAGGAGGTGCCGGCGCCGCGGCTTGTGGTGGGTACGGCGCCGGCGTTCCTTCGAGGCATGAATATGTTTTTTTCAAGGTCATATTTGTGTGTTAATACCAAACCTTTCCTACGCATATTTAATAACATATCCTCTCGACTTTTCGTACGTACTTAGATAATGATATTATTAAGGCAATAACTATTTGAATAGATAGGAGCTCAAATCGAGAAATATAAACATAAGTATAGGTTGTGGCAACTCGAAGTAGGACACGCCGAGGAGTCTGGACGGGCCTTATGACGAAATAATTTACGCTAGCCAACTAAAACTACGATCATACTCAAGTGAAAAAATAATATTTAAGCCTTTAGCCGTGACCTAACTACCGAAAAATGTCCCACGAGAGTGCAACGAAAGTAGCGCCAATAATTGTGATGATTTCCGCTTACAAACGAGTCGTTGCTAGGGATATGATACTTCGTCGTTTTTCATCCCACAAAATTCGTTGACCATTCGTTCGAAAGCTCCGATTTATCCAACCATATTATGTTAACTACTGCAGTGCGGGAATTCTTTTGATTTTCACGTACAACCTGATGATTTCAAGCCGTTGCTGGGGAAATGAGAACTTTAATTTCTATTTTCAGCCGGACAAAAACTCGTTCTCCATCTCGTCGTCGGAAAGCTCTCGATTTATCACGCATTTCTTTCGTACTTGTTCTTCTATTCATGTCGTAGTTTTATATTTATTTATGTTATAAATGCATATAGTAAACAATGCCGCTTGTTTAGTTGTCACTTGGTTGAGAAGTTAATCTTGTTTATAATAATTGTAGACGCGCACCATAACAGAAAATTACCTACTTAGGTACTCTGTTCTAATTTCGATTTTTAAAACATTCATGTCGTAGTTTTAAATGTATTTACATTTACGAATTAGCGGGAAGAAAGCATGTTCCATGTTTTAGCATTTTAGCCAAAGGCTCAAGGCGGAAAGTTACCGAGGGTCCAGGGGCGGAGCCTGTCCACTTTTACTTTCCCAACATCCCAACAGAGTGGAAAGTAATGTCCAATTTTAATTTTTATATTTAGCAGAAAATCGTCATAGAAGTTTACACTTCTCCCGTGTGGTCTTTAGCACACCTGGTTTTTTTTTAAGGTTTAAGCCGCACCTCAACCAAAAGGGCCATTAGCGGCAAACATATCTCTTGTTATTTGTATCAGTGGGATTATTCGATTTTTGAGTCAGCCATTGTGAGAAATTCACGTGATATCATATCTGAGTTGTGGAGAAAGTTGCAACGAACATTTGATCAACACAATTTTTGAGCCACTGTGGTTTTTCTAATTTTTCGCTGGTGCAAGTAAATCTCACTCTTAATAATTTTAACAAAAATTAAAACAAACCACATAAATTCTCGAGAGCTCATTCATTCATTCAAATCAAAACAACTAACAAAACCATCAAGTTCCGCTGCCACATCTCGAATGGAAGGTGTCATGATTAAGATGTCTACCATTTATCATAAAAGGATAAATTTAAATGTAATAAGCAGAAAAGTTTTTAACATTAAAGTAAAATTACTTACAGTTGATTGCGAAGTAATGAACGAGTTCCAAGCTGTGATGCAGGAAAGGTAATCAGATGGTTCCGTTATCTGAGAGATGATGAGCAAACCTTGCTCTAACACTTCCTTGGGGTTAGCCAAACTTTTGTCCTTTAGATTATTTCCAAGAAGTGACAAGAGCAAATGCACAGGAAAATCTGATGAAAAAGAAGCAACATAAATGATAAATGCTGTTAAACACTTCCAAAAACCAGATTCTGAAAAAAAGTCCAGTCATGCAGCATGACCCCATGAGCGAATTTTTGAATAAATCTTCGACATTTCAGTCGCTATTGATCGTGTAGAGAAATTTTAGTTTATGATTTTGATAGACAAACATGGAATCAAATTATTAAAAATAATTAGGAGGAACTCATACTTTACTATTATTAAACTAATCTTGTAGATTTAAAGACAAATGTAGGTAAATATTCATAGATTTCGATGTCCAATGTGGTCAGTATTGAAGGCAGTTGAAATCTTAACACTATACTATCATAACATCATCAAATCTTGACATAAAATAAAATAACATACCGACGTCATATGAAAGAAACGTATTTCCACAGCCAATCGATGATGAGGATTTATATTACGAGTGATATAAAGTCAGTTGCATTCGAATCTAGTATATCCCACAGCAAGAAATTGACAGACGAACTGTAGTCTCTGTTTCGAACAAATATTACCGATTTTTACAACTGGCGAACGGCATTATTTCGATTTTTGACTGATTTTTCAACTTTGAAAATTTTGAAAACTTGATACATATTCTTATAGGAAATTTTACGCTGATTCCGAATATACCACATGTTAGTATGCTGAAAAAATTATTTCGCACAACAAATAGCAAAAAAACAGGCTATTTTGAAATTTTTGACTACATTTTTGAAAATTTCAACCCGAAGATGTAATCCGATCATGCTGGCCAACGAACTTGAACTTTCGTTTTGTGTCCTTAACATTTTAAAATTTGTTTGAAGTTTCTAGCACAATTCTACGGACAGTTATCGTCTGGAATGACACATACATATATACATACATATATACATACATTTATATATATACATACATACATGAAAAAATGCGTTAAACTTCAGAATATGATTCAGAATAGCCTGAAACGGATTTCTGCATACAATGTTTTCAAAAATTCACATTCTACAAATCTTGAGGCGAGAGCAATAGCTTAATTTTCTTCAAAAATTCGCTAAAAGGTTCTGTGTCAATAAATGGTAAAGGGTTATGGGGTATTTTCAAGCTTCCAAAATTTATTAAAAGCCACTAGGTTCCCTTACCTCATTGTTATTGAAATTTGAAGAAGAAGAACATAAATACTGAAAGGTACTGAAAATAGACGTTAGTTTCTTTTCTTTCTCATGTTCACTGAGACACGAGTGCCTAATGACACGATGTGCTATTTATTAGCTGGGTAGAGAGCTAACTCTAGTAGCACCTCAAGGGTTCACATCTTGAATTTTATCTCTAGCCACTTAAATTGGTTTCCGTAGGCTCAAGAACATATGAAGAGTACAGGGGAAAAAACCAGGTAACTCGATTTTTTCACAAAATGGAGTTAGAGACGGTACCTTATGTTTTCAAGGCTGCGGAACACGATGGTGAAGTCAAAACCAGCGAAAAGTCATCCCAAGTGGGTGAAAAGGTTGAGTGAAAGAACTGCGTACAGGGGAAGAACCAGGTAACTCGCGCGGTTCTGGGGAAGAACCAGGTAACGTATAAACCCTCGCTTCTCCCTCTCCGGCCCTAGTTGTTTCTGTGGTTCACAGACTTGGTATCGATATCTGTATTGCGATCCTTATTCTAGTTTCAGTTTACTTTTTGACCAGTGTATAACTAAACTGTGATCCTCCTGATTTTTGGAGCCTGCTTACGTTCCAAAACCACCAATGAAGATAAGACCGTTAAGAGAACTGAAAATCGAGGTGAATCATCCTCGGTTGGTGTACTATCGAGATTCGTACAATGGAGCTTTCGCCAGTTCCTTCATTGTCCCTAATCCGACCAAGAAAACGAGCCAAAAAACAAGCAGCAAAAAGCGTCAAGCAACCCGACCTTCAACCATTCTAGGCGCAGCACCTGAACTCAAGAGTAATGAATTCTACTTCCCTGAACGAGCTTACACGAAGAGAATCAAAATTTCAGCAGAGAAATATAAAGATTTGAACCATCTAAAAAACAATCCATATATGATGAGATAATGATATTATCATGTCAAGTATTTTATACAAGGTGTTAATGTGAGGGATTATGCTGCCTTTTCTTCTTTATGGTTGGCCGTCTCACTTGCATATCAGATAAATTATTGGTCTCATCTGGAAATTCCTTTTTCAACTCAAGCAAGCAGATTGGTTAGGGAGACATTGCCATTGTGGCCCTCCCATGTACAACTTTTTTTAAATCACGTTTTCACTATTTCCAAAGTTCCCCATTTCAGGGTACAATCACCAATAATACAAGTGCCAGAACTTCGTTTTTGAGTGCCTTCAGCCCCATGTTAGTTGGGAAAGAACTTAATTTACTAGGTCCTGCGTGTTCCTAAAAAAATAGCCGTACTGATCCAAACCTATATAATTCATGAAACGAATATGAGGCCTGAGTCATACCTACGAATATCGTCAACTGCTAACAGTTTCACCATTTTTTCTCCCCGATAGATCATTCCAATTCGGTCATATTTGGACACCATCTGAACCCTACCTTATATATTTCTGGTCATTAGCGCAACATTTGTGCATACCCACTAGTCATCAAACACCATCCACCTACATCACACAATTGCACATATTATGTAATATGTAATTGCTGTAATCAGCATCATAATTTATAGTTGTCACGTCCAACTTTATTATACCAATAAACAAGGCAAACACAGCTAGTTGAAGAGCCTAGACAAAAAGTACGTTATGCTCGCCAGTCCCCAACTACCGAAAATAGTGCTTTCTATGAAGCACCTAGCGTGCTCTCTCATTCTCCAACCTATTTCAGCAGCTTCTTTGCAACATATTAGGAAGGAACTGACCTGTTGTATAACAATTACAACTTTTCAACCGACTATAACATAAGGAACTTCAAAAAAAAAAAAAGACAGAAAAGCCTCTGCAACACAGGCTGCCTAAATCTTGTTCCGTCACTCTTTACATTAAAGTTTTAAGAAAAATACCAAAATTTATCTAATATTTCTTATACATGTGTACTCAATATGTTGATGATCCCGAGCTGACTGAAAGATTCTTTCGATTACCCTTGTTGTCTATAACACTGAAGATATTTGACATCAAGAGTTTCAATGAAGTTGCTTTTCTGAATTTTTATCTCAATCCGGACTCGAGATATGATTTTTTAAAGGTTTTTTCAGGAATACCGTGTTTTTTCATTTTAAACTCGGATTTCTCCACTTTGCCTCATTTAATTTTAACTTTCAACCTCATTTTCGGTATCAGCATTAAATTTCCTATAAGAATAGTGTACTTGGGTTCTTAAAAAGTACCATCCGAAGACCCTCACATCAGCTCAAACATTGACGATTTTGAAAAAATAATATTTCTGAAAATCTTTAAAACTTTACTACTCTTTTAAAAAGAATTCTGGAAACTGGCAAATCTCATGAAAACTGCTTCATCTAATATGCTTTCCAACGGTATTATCAATTTTACTTTTATTTTGTTATTTAGGGGAGAAAATAATGTTTTAATGTAAAAAAATGTGGGTTTTTCAATGAAATTGTTGGTTTTCTCGAAAGATGACCCTCCATGAACCAACGAGTATGGGGTCGGTTTCTATGTATTTTTTCTCGCTGGATCAAATGGAAACTCTTGCAGATCTCTCAACTACGTTATAATCGAGTTTTACACTTTAACTAACTAGTTTTACCCCATAACACACATACATTTAATCGTAACAAACAAACTAAAAATTTGCGATTTTAAGTGTAAAACTCGGTTATAACGGAGTTGGAGAGATCTATAAATGTTACCATTCGATACAGCGTGAAAAAATACATAGAAACCGACCCCATACTCGTAGGTTCATGGAGGGTCATCTTTCGAGAAAACCAACAATTTCATTGAAAAACCCACATTTTTTAACATTAAAACATAATTTTCTCCACTAAATAACAAAATAAAAGTAAACTTGATTATACCGTTGGAAAGAGTATTAGACGAAGCAGTTTTCATGAGATTTGCCAGTTTCCAGGATTCGTTTTGGAAGAGTAGTAAAGTTTTAAAGATTTTCAGAAATATTATTTTTTCAAAATCGTCAATGTTTGAGCTGATGTGAGGGCCTTTGGATGGTACTTTTTAAGAACCCAAGTCTATATAATACAAGGGTCGTCCAGAAAATAAGTTCCGTTTTTTTTTTTTTTTTTTTTTTTTTTTAAACCAAGTTTTTATTGAAAAAATTTGAAACTTACAGGTATTGTAGTTGAATATATGTACTATTTTTCCACCTAATCCCCGGCGACGTCAATACATTTGGTATATCGCGAAATGAGCTTCGAAATTCCTTCCTCATAAAAGCTTGCCACTACCTCCTTGGTCCACTTCGTGACAGCTTCTTTCACTTCCTCGTCACTTGTGAAACGTTCTCCCCCCAATTCCGCCTTCATTTTGGTAAACAGGTGATAGTCTGAAGGGGCCAAGTCGGGACTGTAAGGTGGATGGGTCAGAACATCCCAACCAAACTCATCCAAAAGTTGCGCTGAGGAATGAGCAACGTGAGGCCGAGCGTTGTCGTGGAGAAGGCAAACACCGGAGGTCAACATTCCTCTTCTCTTGTTCTGTATGGCCCGACGAAGCTTCTTCAGGGACTCACAATAGCGGTTGGCGTTAATTGTTTCACCTTGAGGCAAAAAATCAATCAGGAGAATTCCTTTTTGATCCCAGGTCTGACTCTGAGGGTCTGCCTCTCCCACTTTTATCCTCAAGTGAATGTCTTCCCGCCTTAAATTCACGTACCCATCTCTTCACCATTGACTCACTCATAACACCTTCTCCATAAACAGAAATGAGCTGTTCGTGAATTTGAACTGATTTGAAACCCTGTGCATAAAGAAATTGAATGACTCCGCGCACAACAACTCGAGAGGGAACGGGGATCGAGGTGGCGGGATGCGACGTGGAGGGCTCCATTTCAACTACCTGCCAGTTGGTAACTGACCGACTGAGGTCACCCACCTCTCATTCTATTCCCCCCCTCTCCTCTTTCGAGCGGTGTTACCAGATTTGGCAAAAGCCACTCCTACCACCCTACAGATCAAAACGGAACTTATTTTCTGGACAACCCTCGTATTATTAGAACCAACAAGGACTACTTAGGTCCCAATTAAATATTCTGAATACAATAAATACCGAAAGCGATATTGTTAAAATGAGTTTGATGGGTCTAGTTTAGCTGGTTTTAACTCTATAACATTACGTTTGGGGAAAAAATGGCTAAGGTAAACTGGTGGGATATTTGAATAAGCAATACGACGCCCATAAGGATTTATCTCCCGAAAATAGAGAGTTCCTAATAGATCTGTAAAACGCAATAAGTCATGCGGTATCAAAAACCGGCGCCAAAACTCTGATGCAGCAATGGGTTATGGTGACGCATCCTTCCGTACAGATACGTTAATGGTCTAAAATAGCCGCCTTCCATGAACTCAAATAACTCCTATGGATAACAACTAGATCTGTTAAGGACTTGACACTTTAAGGTCAGTAAATGTTTCTCGTTACCGCACACCGTATTTAGGTCTACTAGGAACTCTCTAATAAGTCAATTGGGATAAAGTGCTTGGGGATTTTATCATCTGGCGCGAGCCATAGCGATGCTAACCTAATAAAGACAAGATGGTCGAATTATTGTTTTAGCTTAAAGTGACGCTACGTATCTTCAAGTAACAATGAAACAGGAAGGGGATTTTCCTGCCCATCCCGTGTTCAGTTTCCAGCATTTCTGTTTCCTAGTTTTTTTCTTATTCATGAAAAGGTTTTGCAATGACAGATTTTGAAAATTTATGGACAAGAAAATTAATATAATTTTCATGAATACCAACAAGAAATGAATATCACTGTTATCCATGGGTAAGGTTACTTGGCGATAGGGAGGAAGAGATGGCATAGGTAGGTTTAGGATAAAGCGTCTTATGTGTAGGTGGAATAAATCTGTCTCATTGTAGATGAGGTACCTCATCTTCCCACACATGCGCAGAAGTGTTTTCCGTTCACGATAAGGCACCTCATAGCTATCTCCCTATCACTTTAGGAACTCTCTAAAAATATTCTAATATAAAAATTATAAATTGCGTAGTGTTTGTGATATAACAGCCTTCCAGAATAATACATTACAAATTCGAATGAGCTGAATTCTATGAGAAACACCTTCTACTCACGTTCATCTGTACAGGAATCGATTTGCTTGATGAAGTACAAGGACTTCCTGGAAATATAGTCCGCATCAAAGGTTTTCAAAATGCAGTTCAGTAACAAACCCCTGAAAACAAATTGCACATAAAGTATCTCATGTTATGTGTCGTGTGACGACATCATTCTCATGATCGACTAACATCACACAATATACTCAGTAATAACAGGGTCTAACTCACTTGTTGGGAAGGCAGCAGCAGGCTTCGACGATTTCATCTTTAGCTCTGTCGTTAGAGACTTTAACCAAATTGGCAAGCATCCATTCCACCGCAGGGATATAGGATTGGAGGTAGGTGGGGATGTCTATCTTGTTTTTGTTGAGTTCGCCAAGGACACCAATGCTCAGGATCTAAGAGAAAAAGTTTTTGCACATTACATTTTTACACACCAAATTAACCCTTTTACAAATCAAATTCGTCTTTATTCAGACCGAATTGGACAAATAGGCTTGCAAAACTAGCTTGCTTGACTAAATAAAAAGTAAGATTGACTTTTTTTAAAAACTTAGTAAGGTGTTTATCCCGAAGAGTATATTTTCAACTTTCATACGATATAGGGTCATTTCTTCTTATTCTTTACAAGTTTACTATGCACAAAAACAAAGTTGCCCGTCCATTATCTACTGGATTGGGTATTCAGTGTCTGGTTTATATCATCTAGACTTATCTACCTACTCGAGAAGTGTATAGAATCGGTAGGTCGAGCATTATTCCATCCCACGTCCTTGACAGGTATGAGAGGACTCTGCAGCACTGTTGAAACGTAAGTCTCTGTTGTTTTGTGCCTTTGGTCCTAGCACTCTCTACTACTAACTACCTACATCATACCTACTCTTCTTCACTCACTTCCCGAGAAACTAATTTCAGCTATTTACATCGTATATCTAGCTCTATCATCACCACTACCGCCTTCACCATTACAGACTATATTCATCAATCTTCAACTCAAATATCTTTTAGCACAGATGGACTTTACTTTTTCATACAACATCTAGACTGCTAGCTGCAAGCGGCAACCTATACATTGTAGAGCTACAACGTTGTTTAAGAAGTACAGAGTAGGTACATCGCTACTTAATTCTATCATTACTTTAAACTTGACTACTTTGTACTGGCCACTTAGGTTTAGATAGAGATACATACGTAGTCATTGTGATAGATGGGTTCAAGTTCAAGTCTACTGTTGAACTACAAGCAACATTTGTAGCAGTACATATTACTACAAGATTTATTATTGCAAGCCTTCCTTTGAATTAATTACATACTTTATTTTTGTAGACACACAATTTTTATTTAATAATTACCTGACAACCTCTAAAACAAATAATTTGTTTTCTCTCTGAAGGAGAGTGGTCCTTCGAGTACAATACCATATTTATTCTAAGATCCAAAAGAAATTCCAGTAATTGGTACATCCCTTGGCAAGTATCTACTTACAGTTGATTACCCAACCGGGTCCAAAAATAAGGAACCTGAAGTAGTACATAAAGAGTAAAAAAGTCCAGTCATGCAGCATGACCCCATGAGCGAATTTTTGAAGCACATACGTACATAAATAGAATTTCTTCATAATTTCATGTCTGATATTTTCTAAGCCACAGTCAGTATTAAAGCTACATCAAGTCCTAAAACAGTTGAGCGTAACACATTAAAGAGAGCGACCGAGAGAATCGGAGGACGGAATATTTCAGAGTAAACTCATCAGTTGTGATTACATTTTTTTTTTTTTAAACAAGCAACTACTACCTACGTTTTAAACAGCATGGTTCTAGGATTGGTTATACAGGGATACTTCCATAAGAGTAGTTCAATCTGAATTCGGAAAATGTTTCATGCAAATATTACCGATTTTTACAACTAGCAAACGGCATTAATTCGATTTTTGACTGATTTTTCAACTTTGAAATTCTTAAAAACTTGATAAATATTCTTATAGGAAATTTTACGCTGATTCCGAATATACCACATGTTAGTATGCTGAAAAAATTATTTCGCACAAAACAGGCTATTTTGAAATTTTTGACTACATTTTTGAAAATTTCAACCCAAAGATGTAATCCGATTATGCAGGCCAACGAACTTGAACTTTCGTTTTGTGTCCTTAACATTTTAAAATTTGTTTGAAGTTTCTAGCACAATTCTACGGACACTTATCGTCTGGAATGACACATACATATCTACATACATACATACATAAAAAAGTTCCAGTCATGCAGCATGATCGTATGAGCGAATTTTCATAAACGGTCGTATTACATTTATGTTAAATTCTGTTGAAATTTGAGCACTTTGGGGACAAATAAAAATTTCATTATACATTTTATAGCAAATTAACTTTTTGTCAGTAATATTCCAATGAACAAACGATTTTGTGGATTTTTACGATTTTTTCAATTGTTCCTATCGATTTTTAGCTTATTTTAATGAAATTCAAGTACATTTTTCAGTACAATTTCGTGCTTAAATTTTTAAATGTCCTAGTTCATATTCGATTAATTTTTTTCGAGTAGCATTCTGCTAAAAAATAGAAATTTGTTAATTTTTAGCAGTTTTTTGCCTTTTTTAGTGATTTTTCAAGTACATTTTTTGAAATTTGACCAATTTAATGTGCTCAAAAAGTGTTGTCCAACGAACTCATCCTTTCTTTTGAAATGCTTGATTTTTGGCGAAAGAACGAAGTTTTTATCTCGACACACACACACACACACACACACATATATATATATATATATATATATATATATATATATATATATATATATATATATATATATATATATATATATATATATATATATATATATATATATATATATATAAAAAAATGCGTTAAACTTCAGAATAGCCTGAAACGGATTCCTGCATAACATTTTTTCAAAAATTCACATTCTACAAATTTTGAGGCGAGAGCAATAGCTTAATTTTCTTCAAAAATTCGCTAAAATGATGAAACTAATCAAGTAATTTTTGAACTAGTCGAATTTCTCACCTGTCCATACGTTTTCAAGAAATCCGAAAAGTTTTCTTTCATAAGCTGCTTATCAGGATTTTCGACTGACATAGCAATTCGAACTAGGTAGCATCGAGTGAATACTGCCACCAAGGGGTCTCCTATTCCTCTCACCATCGACACAAGTCTCCTCAGAGCAGATGAAAATTCGCTAGAAAATGAACCATGGATAAATTAATTCTGATTGGTAAGATGATTGGCTCTAATCGTAAGACGAGGGACAAACGATGTTCACAATTTTGTTATTGACCTCTTAATCTGAATAACCTCGCCGTAAATCTACCATGATTAAATTTTCTACCCCACAATCTGGGCAGTTTAGTAGGAATCATTTGAAGCCAAAATAAGACAAATTAGATTTTCACTGCTGTAACACGTTGGCGAGAACAATACGAATATGGTATTCACATTTCTATTTACCCTTTTTGAAAACATAAATTCAATACATATCTTTGTATAGTCGATTCTTTCTTTTCATCTACTTTGGTTTATTAAATTATGGCATTTAATGTTCAGCATAACAGGACTCATTATTCATTCCCTGACAGGAACTGTCCAGGACAATCAGTGTTGAGTAGCTGATCCCACATAACTGTTCATTACTATTCCGTTTACTAGATTCATATGAGGGATAAGTATATTATTTCACGCGTGATGATGGTACATCAGTGTCTCCATATTCTTTGTTTTCAGTGGACTAGACCTCCCCTTCTGCACTATCTGACGTGTAACTTCTAAGGCCTCTTTCACAAAGAGAGCCTCACAGCTCAGGATCCCAGTTAGGAACGTTTTTCGCAATTGACATTTGAGAGCCTGTTTGGTTCCATCCTATCAACCAATGAAGCAGTTTTTGGTCCTTGCAACCATCGAGTCTCTTGCCCCAAAGGGCGATCGATTACACTCAGAATCAATTACCATTTCCATGTCTTGTCATGGATCACCTGTTCCAGGATCCATGCCTTTCCCCCAATACTTCTCTTCTCTTTCCTCAGTGCCGCCAATCTTATTTTTATATTTCTATAGTTGGCTATACTGCCTATCCATCCCTTCCCTCTTCAAGGGACCTTAAAGGGTTCTTTGTCAACGTTACATCTATCCCTTCTTTTTTTGATTTGTGCCTAGTCAGCCATCTCTAATACCATAGCTATTACTTGGAGGATAGAGGTAGCAAAGCGTTCCCTCTAACCCTTACATGGTAGACAGAGCGTTTCTCTTTCTATTACAGTCTACATTATGAGAAGCTGTTTTTGCTCATCTTATGAATACCCGCATAAACCCCTTTAGATTTCGTGGAAGAGCCAGAGGCGCATGACTTGAAGTGCAGAGCTGTGATCACTCCCGGCTTGCAAGTCCTAAAAGCTCTCGCTTCCTTTTTGAAAGCTCTATTGCACTCATTACGTTTCAGACTCAAGCGCCTTCCTCATCTTTTCTAACCGCAACTTTTTCCAAACGTTTCTGAAAGTATGCAGGAATACTGCAAATTACTAACAGAAAAGATCAGAAAACAGAAGTTAACAATTTGGTGAAGACATAATGAAGCAAATATGGATGATAGTTTGGGACCGGCCAATCATAACCAGAAGACCCAAATGAACAAAGGCAACTCATTTCAAAACTTGTCAATCATTACCCTCGGATAGGTAATGATTTTCTTAAATATTCTTTGCAGTAGTGCAAGGGAGCTGAGGGTTCCCCCAGACGGGCAGAGGGAGTGACGTCAAAGTGCAAGTGAATTTCAAGAGCCTGGATACTTGTCAGATACACATCATAAGGCACCTTCTTGGAAAGCTCTCACTCAGCTCCTTCTATTGAGCAAATAAAAAATAACCATGCAAATTCTCCAATGGACCAGTCAAGGGAATAAGCGAAAGACAAAAAGTCCAGTCATGCAGCATGACCCCATGAGCGAATTTTTGAAGAAATCTTCGACATTTCAGTCGCTATTGATCGTGTAGAGAAATTTTAGTTTATGATTTTGATAGACAAACATGGAATCAAATTATTAAAAATAATTAGGAGGTACTCATACTTTATTATTATTAAACTAATCTTGTAGATTTAAAGACAAATGTAGGTAAATATTCATAGATTTCGATGGAGGGAGGCCTTGAGATTAACGTTACTGACGGCCAAGCGGAGCGAGGCCTTGGGTCTGCGTGCTAGTACGTACATAAATAGAACTTCTTCATACTTTCATGGCTGATATTTTCTAAGCCACAGTCAGTATTAAAGCTACATCAAGTCCTAAAACAGTTGAGCGTAAAACATTAAAGAGAGCGACCAAGAGAATCGGAGGACGGAATATTTCACAGGGTAAACTCATCAGTTGTGATTACATTTTTTTTTTTAAACAAACACCTACTACCTACGTTTTAAACAGCATGGTTCTAGGATTGGTTATACAGGGATACTTCCATAAGAGTAGTTCAATCTGAATTTGGACAATGTTTCATGCAAATATTATCGATTTTTACAACTAGCGAACGGCATTATTTCGATTTTTGACTGATTTTTCAACTTTGAAATTTTTGAAAACTTGATACATATTCTTATAGGAAATTTTACGCTGATTCCGAATATACCACATGTTAGTATGCTGAAAAAATTATTTCGCACAACAAATCGCAAAAAACAGGCTATTTTGAAATGGTTGACTACATTTTTGAAAATTTCAACCCGAAGATGTAATCCGATCATGCTGGCCAACGAAATTGAACTTTCGTTTTGTGTCCTTAACATTTTAAAATTTGTTTGAAGTTTCTAGCACAATTCTACGGACAGTTATCGTCTAGAATGACACATACATATATACATACATACATAACAAATGCGTTAAACTTCAGAATATGATTCAGAATAGCCTGAAACGGATTTCTGCATAAATTTTTTTCAAAAATTCACATTCTACAAATATTGAGGCGAGAGCAATAGCTTAATTTTCTTCAAAAATTCGCTAAAATGAACCCGAAAACCCCATAGATTTGAGAAATGCAGGCTAGAGATGGAATGAAATATATTATTCCATCGATAGTTTCATTATCGAAATGAAGCACTCAAATAACAACTGCTTATAACAAACTTAGAAGAAGCTAGTCGCTGGAGAATTTACTTTGTGACACTAAAGCAAACTACTCAAGAGTTATTACCAATCATCAAGAAAACTGTAGGACTTCAGGACCGCAGCTTCAACGTAAAGTCGAGGTATGAGCTCCCTGATGGATGCTATCTTGTAGAACCAGTTTCTGCATGTTTCCTTGGCCGATTCTGAAACCACCAATTCATGGGGTTTCCCCCTGAAAACCAACACCAAAATTAAAACTTTATAAAAACTAATTTTTTACGTTTAGTTTCAATGACATCAATATATTTAAATGATAATTATTTTATTCATTCCATTGATTTAATTTATTAAGCATAAATTTCAAACTTTTTATAGTTTCTGAAATTTTCTCCATGAGGGATGAAACATAGGTCAAATATAAATTCCAATTGGAGTTTTTTGACACCAACGAGGCACTCAATGTATTTGAGATTAATTACACAAACAATAAGAACTATAACGTAACTGTAACTGGTATGCTGATATGGTTTGTGTCTTAATTCATAAACAACAAGGGATTTTGTCTTTAATTACAAATAAACTTGTGAAAATATTGTTCCGGCTTAATAAAAACACACACAAAGAGGGTTCGTACACATATCTCTATTGATTTTAACTAAAAGACGTAAAATAACCTAACACACATAATATATACAGTAATGATGGAAATAACTATAAATCCCAAATAGTACATTTTGAGAAAACTCACGTATCAGATTTACTCCACAGCCTCTCATAGACGAGGTGTCCAAATTCGTCAAGAATGTCCGTCGTGAGGACGAATTTGCTGGGATAAAATTGGACAACAGCTGTATCAACCAGCAATTTCGAACACTGTTGAGTGGAAACAGAAAACCATGTTATACACGCCTACAATATTTATCTGGGTTTTCACCATGAATAATTTGAATTTTATTGAAGATCAGGCTGGATTGTTTCTACCACTGAGTTGTATTTTGTTCTGTTTCAATGGCATCCTACTCATATTGTTCTTTTGTTTGAATAATTCAATAATACACCCTACCCCATTCAACCCTGCGCTCTTGAATAGGTCTAGCTCGGCAGCCAAGCAACTCGTTTTGATTTAAAGAAAATTAGCATACTAGCTTTTTTTTGGACTCAGTGAGCTCCTTCTCTCCGACAAAGTTGCCCCATGCTTTGGAAAAAAGTTGCTCACAGGAGACAGACGTAGCTACCACACATAACCTTTCCTCGGCAACTTTGTATAGCAGTGGAAAAATTTGCCGGTTAATGTTCCACCAATTAATAGGGTCAGCACACAATTCGATAGTTTCTTCCTGTGCCGAGACCTTCCCGGTCCGTGGAACTGAACTGAAGAGTAGGTCCCACAGTCCCGGTTCATTCCACACACCTCTACTCCATCTTACTAATACTCAAAAGGTTCCTTGTAATTTTCTAATTCTATCTCTGATGCTAATTCAATCTCCGATGCTACCTAAACCTATTTTGAGATGGTTGCCAACCGCTTAACAAAATTACTCGTATTGGATCCATTTCGATACCTAAACTCACGAATTCTCCCAGCTTCACAAAAAGCAAGAAGATTCAAGTGTAAGCGGGAAGCCGGCGAATACACACATCAGGCACCTGATCAGCTGACTAGTAGCCCGGAATGCCAGAAGGATGCGCTAGTTGTGCCTTTAGGTGCGCTCCCGGGAGACTCTCCTAGCAACAACGGCGTCTACCATTACCTCTAGTGGCGTGTTACTGGCTCTGTGGACACTGAAAAATGGCCGAACCTCAAACGAACAACACATTACGGTTTCTTGAAGGTCACTGAACGAGAAAACCACCAGACAAGGGACCTTCAGCCCCCCTCCATCTCTGACGACGAGTTTGAATCAAGTGGCGATGGGAGAACGCCATGACTTCTAAAGAAGTCACTTGGCTGGGCTAGAATCTACCTTGACTCCTTAAGAAGTCATCCGGACTGAATGGACTACTTTAGTGGGTAATCGACCAAGGAGAAATAAAGTATAGGTATAAAGGGGGGTTCAATGTATATATATATATATATATATATATATATATATATTGAAGGCATACACCCCACCTAAAAATTTGTTGGCCTAAGTTTCAAGATACGTATAATCCAAAAAACGAATTTAAGAGAATTAAAATAATGATAATAAAACAAATTAAATAAATCAAAAACTGCCCGTCCACCATATGGAGCTTTTCTCCCAAAGTAACAACCAACTGGACCAATACTATATTGGACCTTATCCGAGCCGTGTCAAGGCCCAATACCCATTTCAGCCAAATTTCCCAAAAATTAAACTCAAGAGGGATGTTACGGACACTGCTGGAATGTTACGGATTCTGCTGTTCAAGATATATTGGCCTCAGTAGCCATGATCTTGAAGGTGACCTTAAACAATACATGTGCGAGGAAAGCTATTTGATCACACCTTGCTGAGGTATATGTTATTGTATTTCACCAGTACAGCTGATTACACTCCTAAGTGAACAATGTGTCTAAAGTACTTGATAAACATTGTTTTGTTTGATTTTCAGCTTGTCAATGAAAAATTTTGTTCTAACGAGGGCAATTTTTAATAAAGTTCTTACGATTATGCCTACTGGAGAGTTTATTTGGCGCAACAAGCAAAAATAAAATGCACATGAAGTTTCTTAACTGCTTAAATTCTTATTTGGCGGGAGAGCAACAATTCCTATACAGCTGAACACCAGTAGTAGCCAATATAAACTGAAACACGATCTCTATAACCCGCATTGCTGTGATCTTGAGGCATTGAAAAATCCCAGCCTTAAATCTGTTGGTATTCAATCGATGAGACGATTGGAAATGATGCATTTACAAAACCAACAGGATATTATTTCCGTAATACACTAACCTGAATTGCTATTTTCAATGCTTTTACACGAAAATCCTGGTGCCAGGCCTGAGTCAATTCATTGCAAAGCTCTTTAACATTGTCAATAAATTCCTGTTGGGAATAATATGCCACTTCTTTGGGTCCAACTTGTTCAAATTCTTCATCAAGCTGTTCCAGTCGATGTCGGATCGTGGTTGGCTGGTCTTTATCTAGAAATCAGCAATACAATTATCTAACCGGGATATTACCAAAGATTAAATTGAGAGCAATTTAATCACGTCTACACAGAAAAAAATGTCAGAATTGCACATTGTCCCCAAGCATTTCTTATAAAAATTGTTCAGCATGAAATCAGCTTTTCAATGACGTAAACCCTTGAAAGATACTAATTTCGTAAACTCTTGAAAGATACTAATCGGCCGGGTTCGGACAGGTGGGCCTCCAAACGAAAAGTACCCAATTGTTTTTAAAAATATTAGTATTAATACAGGTCACCTTAATTATTCAACACGAAAAAGTGGTGGTAAACCTAAGTAAAATCACATTACTTGGCTCCTTAGTGTCTTTGACTGTGGCAGACGAGCTTCTCTCCAGACCTGCAATGATACCAGTAGCCATAGAAAGTTTTTTAGTGGTAGTGTATCTGCTCAAAATAATTTGTTTTTGATCATTCCAAGGATCAGACTTCTTTTTCATCTCCTTTACCATTTTTTTCGTGTCATAATCGTCCCAATCCTTAGGAAAAACACATAAGATATTAGTAATAATTAGGATTGAACAAAATAGTTCAAATCATAATGATAAGTTCTTACTGTTTGAGCAGCCATTGCAGACAGGGGATCGACGCCATCTAGCGCAGACATGAGAGGGTCTTGTACTAATGATGGTGTTTTCGTGATTCGATCAATCACCTTGGTCATCCCTTTGCCTGGTACAGAGGACTGTAAACGTGTATTTCATTATAATGAATGCATTTCTACATAGACTGCTAGCAAATATCATATTGGACTCGACAGGTAGCCAACCTAATTGGCTCCTTTGGATACAGCCTTCAAGCAAGATTCAAATTACTTACATCACTCAAAATATAGAGAACCACTTCCATAACTACATAATCAACAATTAGGGTGGATTATATACTATTTTCACAGATATGCAATAACCTACCGTGGTCACTGTCCCTTTGAGGGGATGCTCTGAAACAGGAGTCGACTTCAGGCGAGTCAAAGACACTTTGGTTCGAGGAATCTGAGTGCACCTAAAACAACAGTCTTTTGCAGTCGTGTACAGTAGGTATTAGTGTTCAATAATGCCACGCAATCGCGTTGATTCATCACTATATTCAATATATGAAGCTATTTGAAAAAATAAAATAATACAAACCTCAAAAGAATTAAGGGTAAATAAATAAGTTTCCTTGTAGACACCAAAGACCCTAGATTAATCGGACAAAGTTCACATGATTAGGTACCTAGTGGAGATGGGATGCATCCTGTCTCCTTCGTTTTACCTAAAAAACTGACAACGGTTAGCGATATCAAGCTCTGACTTGAGCCAAAACAGAATGAATCGCACTTCTTCATGGCTAGCTGCTCTAATCCGAGGACAAAATAAGATATCGCAATTCTAGCTTCACCATAGAGTTCAGCACTGTAAAATCTTTTAAATGAGGCGTTACTCGACAAAAACAACAAATGGAAACATTGTTTCCTAAGTATTATGATGGATAGGAGTAGTTCCTCCTTCTCGATTCTTGAATGCGCTGCAGCTGGGGATATTCCTGAAGGTTTATTCAACCTTCAGGATATCCTCTGGGTGTAGCAGGTTAATCGCCTCTCCCCTTTGAAGGAGTAATTACTCTCTATCCATCACCTCTCGCTGTTAAAATATCCAATAAACCCCCTCCCTCTTGAGAAATCCAAAACATTTTTGGATTTTTTTCTGATTTTTATTTGCTTAAAACTTAGTACCAGGCACCGCATAAACGCTCTCCAAGTTTGACTTCAATAACTCATAAATTGTGGAAAAAAAGAAGATAATGACTTGGTATTAGAACCTCTTGAAACTCATACGGTGGATACAGCTTTCGTACAAGTACGCAACCACGAGAGACATTTTATGTCTTTGCACCCCCTTTCCCCTTCCTATAAAACCCCGTATTGTATTCTAGAGCCACTCAGCTGATCTGGGATCGGTCAGTTGTGTTCAGAAGTCCCTCAAGGGCCCACATACCAAATCTCAGAATCGTGGGATCATTAAAGAAACAACTGGATTCTAGAGCCACTCAGCTGATCTGGGATCGGTCAGTTGTGTTCAGAAGTCCCTCGAGGGCCCACATACCAAATCTCAGAATCGTGGGATCATTAGGGAAAAAAACTGGATTCTAGAGCCACTCAGCTGATCTGGGATCGGTCAGTTGTGTTCAGAAGTCCCTCAAGGGCCCACATACATAATCTCAGAATCGTGGGATCATTAAAGAAAAAACTGGATTCTAGAGCCACTCAGCTGATCTGGGATCGGTCAGTTGTGTTCAGAAGTCCCTTAGGGAGGAGTGGATAATCTGAAGAAAAATACTCAGATTTCATTCTGTTTTGGCTCAAGTCGGAGCTTGATATCTCTGATCTTTCTCAGTGTTTAAGAAAAAAACAGAAAGATCAGGGTGCATCCCATCTCCACTAGGTGCCTAATCATGAGATATAATGTAAACTTTGTCCGATTGATCTGGGGTCTTTGACGTCTACAAGGAGAAGTGATCACTTAATTCTTTCGAAGTGTGTATATTAACCTATAGTTTACAATAAAATTAATCTTTCTGTGCCTCTTTGGATCCTAAAATAATACAGTTAAAAGCACATCGTCACAATTTTGTTTTGTATTGAATTTCTTGTTCAGGTATCGATGTAATTGATTGCCATTCAAACCTAATCACAAGTCAGTACATATTGGACGCATGCTATGTACAATTAGTCTATTAGTACAAATAACACAGTTTAAATAAATGCATATTGAATATTACAGCAGTAACAATTTCTGAGGGTTGATTACAATTTAATTTGACGACCAGACTGGTATTACGGCCCGAAAATATTTGATACCTAGACAGAGTTCGAACTCGTGCCCTTTATAATAAAGGAAAACAGCGTTTCCACCAGATGAGTTGTGAGGCCGATTTTTTCTAACCTCTTCGACTGCAGAAGTTTTCCTTGATCATAACATTCCCTGAAGTCTAATACCAGCCGGCTGGTTTGGAGTCAGACAAACAACATGGTGGAACTGCAGGCTGCTGGCTCAGCAGATGCTCGATGGAAGAAGTCCAGCAATCGAGCAAGACCATGTTGTGTGTTTTGACACAAGTGAGTGAGGAAATGAAAGATGCTATGTCAGGGAATAGCAGTTTTGGCTTGAGAGAGATTAATTAATTTTTCCGTATTATTTTGGGTTTTACTGACAAGCGTCAAATATTACGGCCCAAAAATATTTGATACCTCGACAGAGTTTGAACTCTTGTCTTCAATTACAAAGGAGAAATTACTTTTTAGTAACAACACTCCAAACATATTGAGCTATGAGGCTGATTTTTCAAACCTCTTCAACTGCAGAAGTTTTCCTTGAATGTAACACTGGTAAAAATCACCAAATTTTTAATTGATCAAATTCAAAATAGGAGAAATAAGGTATACTTTCCAAATGCATATTAATACATATTATGTAACTATTTCCAATGAAGCCTCGTGAACAGCATTCATATCCAAAATGTTCTTCCTGCAATCCGATTTGTGAGAGCCATTCCCACAACCCCACCACTGATAATAATTTCCACGTATATTATTTAGAAGCCACCATGTTTGCTATGGACACTATAAACCACACTAACCGAATAACACACAACATAACCCCACCACTGATAATAATTTCCACGTATATTATTTGGAAGGTACCATGTTCGCTATGGACACTATAAACCACTCTAACCGCATAACATACAAATGCTTTGTTCTTAAACAAACAATGTTTGTTCTCATTGTAAAGTTTGTCTGTTGTGTGGTCTTATTAATTATTGTAACATTTAATTTTAGTTTCAATTGTGTCTTCCTATTTTCCTTGAATGAATTGTTACACAGAGAAAGGATTGACAGACCAACAGATAACTCAGTAGGTACCTAAACCGATGATTTCAGAATGGTTGAAATATCACCTCCTCAATTATCCACGTAGAACAGTTGACTAAATCAAACTTTTTATACCTTCTGAAAGTCCAAATTTAACTAATTTATCAAATAATTCGTAAAAAACATAGTTACAGTGCCAAGATAGCTCTTGATTTGTTGTTGATTGTGTGATAACCTACGTTTCGTTACAATAATCATTTCATCAGGTTTTGAAATATAATTTGTGAGAGTTGATATTCTATCATATAGCTATGGTAACATACGTTTACCCTTCAAAGGTAGTTTTCTCAGAGACCAAACTGTAAAAAAAGGGGAGTGACGAAGAGGGGACAGGATGACGTATGATATATTGTAGCTGAGATAACCTCCTTGCATGGGGCGGTGATGTTGAGTCTGTCAGTCGAGAGGCATTCAATGTCCAAACAGTCTAATAAGCGACACTGAATGGGGTCTGGGAAAGTGGGAGGCGCGTTTTTTGATAATCGCATAGTTGATGCTTATGCTGCCCCCAGCGACTGGCTGCAGATGAATCTGGGTCAGCAGCGAATGCAAAGCATGCTATGTATGACTAAGCAGCAGGAGTTCAGCAAGAGCTGATTCACGCCCAAGAATGATGATGCTTAGAAATTTTTGAAGTTTTCCTGAAGGGGGTTTCAAACATCTTGGCAGAAAAGTGAACTGGCCTTACTCGCAAATCTCAGAATGGGGGAGAGTGAAGGTTTTGTCTATACTCGAGATGAACCATAAACTCTTTGAAGTTCATGCCAATAATTTGCTGTTCCTACTTATCAATTTAAAATGCAGGAGGTACGCCAAACACTATAAATCCATGCTGTCCTGTTTGAGGGAAGGATGTGTGGGCTCTACAACCTTGTCAAAGATTTTTAAATACCACAACCTCAACTTCGGCCACCTCCTCTTTGTCTTTTATCTTTTTTCTGGGTTACTGCAACGCTTCACGGAGGGAATGCGGGGGAATCGGGAAGTTTTTTGTAGGTACCTAGTTAAACACCGCCATCTTAGTCGAGGTTCATTTTTCAAGTTGTTCTGTAAGCCCTGTAGCTCGCTATGTTTTGCATGGTAAATTTGCCAAGATATTCTGTAAGGCTTTTTAATGGTGTTTTGAGGCTCGAGTTAAACTAACTCCAACCTGGTAAGTAAAATCTCATCATCATATTTACAATCATAATGTGGTCATAAAGTCATAATATTTGCAAGATGAAGTTAGATATGTTAGATACAACATTGAGATTTGTGTGTTTCCCGTTTCCTCGTCCTATCAATCCACAATTCATTGATTTATATTTATTTAACAATATTCAAGATTTGGATGAATTCAATATATAACATTACTCTTATACTCGTTATTGTTCAGTGAAGAAAGATTAAATTTGTATTCATTTTGACACCATAAACGTTGGCTTTTGGCGGTAATGCTTCAAACTAGGTATGACACCTGAAAATGTTCCATTGGTTCATCAGTTTAGCCAAGTTTTCGTTTCTTAATCATTGATTCAGTTCACCATTCATATTTTTTATTCTTTAACCATACGGAAGATTGTGAATTGATTTTTCAATTGTTTGTTGAGCTCTAATCAGCCGAGCTCTCAGCTTGCAGAGCACTACTTAAATCTCCTCGATCAAGTTTCCCATCATATTCCGATGAGCGGAACTGAAAAGTTTCACATGTGATTTTGGTTTAGCGGGAGCTTGAAGAATGAATTCATTCTATGTTGACAAATTATTTCACCATGAAAGGTGTGTAAACTGGTTACGAATATTCACCTTCTTTATCGTACTTACCACTCCCACCGGTTATTACTCATTTTTAGGTGGTTTGAACTCAATTCAAAATCCAGTACTCTTCATTCAAAATCGTGATAAACTATATTCAAGAGCGATAAGTTTTTTATTAGAGTTTATAGCTACTTTAGCACGAACTAAACACAAACACTATCCCGAAAATTAGAAAATAAACAACTGATAACGTTAACACCATTATCGGCTGCTATCACTCTTCCATGATACTTCATTTCATGAAGGAGGAATGCGATAACCTCATATGTCATAGAGAAGACATGCTTTACTGGTCAATCAGCTGATAAATATGACAGCGCCCCCCATTAGAAAGCTAGTCCATCAGAATACAAACAAAAACATCCTTGTCTTTTCAATTGATAAGGCCTGATTTTCGGCAATTTTCAAATTTAAATTGATGTACCTCGCGAGTTGAAAGTTACGTATATTATTTTCAGTTCACCCTGTCTGTTTGGCTGACCACGATCCGTCTTATGCTCTGAAAGTGGAAACTTTAGCTGGGTGAGTCGAAATTTTTACTTGAAACGACGGAGAACATTTTATTGATTTCCCGGGGTGGTGTTCAGGAGGCTCTCAGCTGTTTTTTTGTCCCTCCCAGGAGGTTTTCCTGTTGTTCTTAGCTTTTCCGATTTCCCATTCAAATGTCGGGGGGCAAAGATTGACGTTTCCAACCGAAAATTCGATTTGGAACCGATTCTACTAGAAGCCCCCACCCCTTTTCTCTTCATTTCAGTACAATCCTCTGCAACTCTTTCTGAGGTAAGAATAAAATCAAAATAACTCTCCTATCCTATAATGCAAAACACGAGCCCTAACTGTATGTTTTTTCAATTACTCGGCAGGCACTTAAGTTTGCACTCATAAGTATTTCACCTAATTTCATAAAAGAGTCTAGAAACTCCGGAAATTGTGTGGGGTCATGAGAGATGCTTCTTATCTTATGGAACGATTAACAACGTTTTAACGCGTTGAATCCTATAATAAGCACCACAAGCTGAGGTGAATGTTTTTCTTTCATTACGGGGGCATGTAGGCTCTCACTTCTTGGAGATTCGTGTATCTTAATACCTACCTAGGGGTCCATCTACTATTCTCAGGAGAACCTCTTTCCCCTGATTTATTTCGCTGTGCTCTATATCTTCATATCTCCTCTGGGAAATGCCTTCTAGTTACCTACCTATTTCCTGAATGATAGTCTTATTAGGACAAAAGAATGCAATGAACTGACGATCTTCTGTCTTGCCTGGCTATTCATGAAGCAGGAATTTTGACCAGTTAGAATGTCTTAACAACAACTAGTAAAGTCTTCAGTAACCTTTGATGCAGGTTCTTACCGTAGACGTACATCATTCGGTAAAAGTTACACCATAATCATTACAGTGTTTTAATATAGTTAGTGGGAATTTCATGAGTATAATACGTACCTTTGTTATATTTCTATTATAAAACGTTTGTTAGGTATTATTCAAAAGGATCATTATTTTAGCACTATATGGTTAATTTGCACAGATCTCTTGCTAATATCAATATCAATATTAGTTTAAATACATCCACCCAGAAACACCTAAATGGCAGATTTAAAAGGAACGATTCGTATTTGTGAGGAGCATTTAAATATTATTATACCTACTCTAAATGTTGCGTTCAGCAGGCCATGACGTGAAAAACGTTTCGGGACCTAACCTAAAATTTGTTTAATTTTAGATAATTTTATTTATGATATCAATGCGAGAAACATTAAATTTGATTTAATAATAATCAGCTGATCTAAGGTGTTTGCCAACAGGTACTTTCTTATAACACCATTGAAAGAGACCTATATTGAAGGAAGATTAAATACCTTGACGCTTTGAGCATCAAATTCAGAGATGGAGTAACTGCAGAATGAGAGTTACCCATGGGTACAAAAATGGTTCTTCAACTATTTTTAAATGTAAGAAGATTAGTATTGAAGAAGAAGAATTTTATTGGCACTTGTTACATAAGCCTCATGGGCTCTCTTAGTCGTAACATAAAGAATTAACTTATTAAATAAATAAATTCTTGGGCCTTAAACTAAAAGACTGCACTAATAAAATAAAAAATACAGAAAAAAAATTGAACTATACATGAATGGCAATATAAAGAAACTTCTCTGAACAAAATGTATTAAAAAAATGAAATGAATAAATAATAATAGTAAAAAAAAAAAACTAATAAATTCAACTGGGTGGGTGTGGGGATTGCTAATACTATGTGATGCCATAGTGCCGCTCAATGAGACTCCGAAAGGTGGTCTGCTCTGCAGCAGCCCTACAAATCAGGGGTAGGGAATTCCATACTCTTGAGTCCGAGATCCTCAGAGAATGTCCCGCAGAGTTGGACATGTGGGGCACCACATTTAAGGCGTGAAGCCGCACCGAGCGCCCAAAGGTAAAGAAGCCTTCAAGGTACTCGGGGCTGGGTGTGTCCCCATGCAACAGCTTGAAAATAAATACACACAACCTTATGTTGAAATGATTCCTCAAAGAACATCTAACTAGAGCCTCAGCATATGGTGATACATGTTCAAAGCGACTCACATTGTATGCATACCTTGCGATTGAATTCCATGCTACTTGTAGCCGGTGAAACTGAGTAGCATTAAGACTGGTAGAAAAAATTGCAGAGCAATAATCAAAGAATGGAATTAACAGAGATTTAGCAAGGATTAGTTTAAGAGATGGTGGTGTGAAATTTTGCAGTTGCCTCAATGTTCGTAAAGATCCATAGACCCTCTGAACAATCCGGGAAACATGCGGTGTCCAGTTGAGCTGGGGATCATGGAAGACACCCAGGTCACGAGCAGAATCACATGGAGCAACTCGAAAACCATCAACCAACAGTGGAGGGAGGTCGCGATAGTTATCACATGGGCGCTTAGAAAATATAACAAACTGTGTCTTCTGAGGATTAATGACAATAGCATTATCCCTAGCCCGCTCTACAACACTATCCATATCATCATTATGGTCAGACACACCAGCACATATGTTGGAGAGAGGAGCCTGAGAGAAAGCCTGGACATCATCCGCGGTGGCAACGAGATTTGAGGAATGACTGAGGGATGTCATTAATAAACAAGGAAAATAGAATTGGACCCAAGATAGAGCCCTGAGGGACTCCCATTAATAAAGGCAGAACACCTGATGCAACCGACTGGGCCACCGCATATTGGGTTCTTCCAGACAAAAACGACTTTATCAGCCCACAGGCATTGCTATCAAAACCAAAATAATGATGTAACTTGAGCAACAGCAAGTCATGGTTCACCGAGCCAAAAGCATGCCGGAAATCCAGGAGTGCTAGACAAGTGCATTTGCCATTATCAAAACCAGTGTGAACTGCATCAATAAGGCTTGCCAATAGTGTTACACAACTGTGACCTGCTCGAAATCCAGACTGGCGGCAGGATATGAGGTTGTTTGACTGAACGTGTTGCACAATTTGCGGATTCATGAGAGATTCCAATGGCTTAAAAAGTGCAGGTAACACACTGATGGGAAGCAGATCAGACTTGGCTGAAACACTAGAAGATTTTGGAATAGGGGTTACTTTTGCGCACTTCCAAGACGATGGGGGATTCCTTCCTGAGAAGTTTGTTACCATCCGCACTCTCCTACGATGACTAGCTTTCTTCCTACGATTTTTCAGTTTCGAGCACTGGTGACGTCAAAACACCCCCTTCCGCCTGGGAGGAGACTCCTGCCCAGTCTGACGTCACCAGTGCTGGAAAATTTGAAAAATCATAGAAGGAAAACTTACTCATCTTAGGAGAGTGCGGATGATGTCAAATGTCTTAGATATTGGAATTATTTTTATTTATTTAATGATTTAAGCCGCACCTCAATCAGAAGTGGCAAAATTTTATGAGGAGCCATGTTGCCCTCCATCATGGACTCCACTTGCAAATCGGAGGGGAAAAATGAGGGGTACGGTAATGACCATCTTTTTCCCCTAAAGTGGATAAAAAAAAACCAGAAATGAAATATTGCAACCAAGACTAGATTAAGAATAGGCTTATAACTAAATACATGTTACTACATGTAATCAGCATAGTGTAATAATACTATGACTAGATTGCACATAATTACATCACAGATCAGATGTCACAGTTTCATAATAGAGCTCAGTGGCTCTCAGGTACAAGAACGAGGAATGGACCATGTCCTCGGGAGTCCATTAGGTCTGGGCAGTCCTCCAGGAAGTGGCGGATGGACAGATCACCCCCACACCTCTCACATACACTATCTTCGAGCTTCTGCGCTAAGTAGGTGTCTGTGAGTAAGACAGGTATGGCCAGTGGCTTCCCGGTTAACCACTACTCGGTCCCTCTCTATTTTCATTTAAAAATGTAAAATGAGTACGTGGGTAACACATCTCAATTAATAATAAAGGGTCATTAACAGGAGATTTATAGCATTGCCATGTTGAGAAGCCATAAAATAATGATACAGTCATGAAATGATGTAAAGATAGGACTGGTGGTAGTTTACAAGTTCACCAGCCGTTATAGCTAATCCAAGTTATATTTTTCTAGATTTTTTTTAAAACAAACTTTATTTAATTACTCTCGTTACAACATGGACACGATTGTTGACGTTACGGAACTTGGAGAGAGACTGACTACAGAGCTGACTGCAGGCTGGCTTATATAGTTACAAATATGTGGGTTCAGCAAGTTGTTAGAATATTACCTGTAGTATTTATATAACTCCTCCCCTCTGAGATAAGATTTTGGGGTTCACAAATTGTGTTTTGTGAGGTGGAGGAATTATGTTTTATGTCCTAAAGAACATTAACGTCACATCATTCTACAAAGTGGCCGCGATTCAATAATTGAGTACTTATTTCTAGAGATTCACTTAATGGGTAATATAATTTTGCTGGGGCTGGTGTACAAGCCTCCTAAACCACTCTGTGACTTCAATATTCTTGAATCGGCCCTTTCATCGCTGATCTGTAAGTATCAGCATGTTGTCATTACTGGGGATTTCAATACTAACTTATTGAAACCGAGTAGCAATTCATCAAAATTACTTGATATGCTTTCATCATTTAATCTAAGAGTCTTGAAGTCAGGCCCCACTCTCTACCAAGGTGATTTAAAATCGTCGATTGATTCATGTATTGTGAATAACCCAACCCATGTACACTACTATGGGGTTTTTGAAACACCTGGGATTAGCCGGCATGCGATGCTTCTTTCTTGTTTACGTTTATCATATAATGAAAAACATTCTCCCATTAATTTAATTTATGGTGACTTTAATAAAATTGATAAAGATAATCTTTTCAATGATGCTGTTCAAGTGGATTGGAATCCTTTGTATTCAATGATAACAATTGATGAGAAGGTTAATTACTTGAATTCAAATATAAAACTTTAATGGATAAACACGCTCCTTCCAAGTCAAGAACCTTCAAACATCCTCCCACCAACTGGTTCACTCCAAAAGTTGCTTCTCCCTTGCGCTGGAGGGATTCTGCGTACAATGAATGGAAGGATTCTGGGGATTCGGCTGCTGAAGAACGCTATAAACGATTGTATGCATGGCCAAAAAAGTGCACTCGTGAAGCTAAACGAGTAGTGGCATTCAGGGAGCTAGATTCTAATTTGCCCTCCAGACAGTTATGGAGGAGTGTACGCAGGATGGGAATGGCAAAATGTGTGGATCCAGATATTCCAAATGTAGACATAAATGTGCTCAATAGTTATTTTACTAGCCCACCCAGTGACCCTCCATCATTTATATTTGAAAATCCTGCTCTGGATGGAAAGACTCAGACTTTTGGTTTATTATTTCCAATAATAAGCCTATGTGATCGTATAGCAAACAATTTTTATAACCCCCCCCTCAAACTTTGCAACTTTACGTTTCAAGGTGCGTAGAATCCAAATTTGAAATGTCCGTCCGCCGTTTGGGCCATAAAAGGCCTAAGAATTGACTTAAAAAACCCGTTCTTTCGCACATAGACTCCATTTGGGGTCTAGTTGGTCCTAACGTTTAACCATCCCGATCGCTTTACTCGCATAGATGCTATGGGCCAAAAACGGTCGAAAAAGTGTCTTTTTCGAGGCTTTGAGTGTTAGACATGCGCACGCCTGGCACGCTTGGCAGTGGGTCACGGTGAGTGGTGAGGGTGGTGAGTGGGGGGTGGAGTGAGAGCAGAATCGACTGGGATAGGTCCCAGATGCTTTTGGAATCCAGTGTACCTACGGTTTTAGTTTGATTCCTATAGAAATTAGCTCCGTGGATTGAATGAGACCACTCGGGTGGCTGTACGATCATCCATTTGCTCCCCATCGGGAGCACAGCCTGTAACGCGAGAACAGAGGTGGGTACTAGAAAAGAGACTGGCGAAAGCCCCAGAGCATGCTGGTTACTATAGCTGGCTATCTGATTCAGAAATAATAAACCATTATGTAATAATTTGCAGCGTTTTTCATTTGCAAATGTAGATGAGGACATGGTCTTCACGGCTGTGAACTCAGTTGAATCTGATGCTTGTGGATCTGACAACATTCCGAGAAAATGTTTAATACTGTTACTGCCCTTCATATTAACCCATCTCACTCATATATTCAGTCATATTCTTACGACATCAGTTTTCCCATCAACTTGGAAGTTGGCATTTGTGATCCCTCTACCCAAAACTAGTTCCCCAAAATCATTCTGCGATTATCGCCCTATTAGTATATTACCATTTCTTAGTAAAGTTTTCGAATTCATCATGCACAAGCAAATGTCAACTTTTATCTCACAAAATAATCTCTTATGCAAATTTCAATCAGGTTTTAGAAGATTTCACAGCTGTGAATCTGCTTTGCTTAAGGTCACCAATGATATTCATCAGTGCTTTGAGCAGTCTGAATGCACAGTACAAGTACTCCTAGACTTCAAGAATGCTTTTGGGTCAGTAAACCACCTCAAAACGGAAGTTAGTGAAAAACGTTGTCTATTTCCACGAAAAATAAAGAGTTACACTGTTTAATCGATTTCGACGGTTAGGCCTTCATCAGTAACAAACAATAACTTATAATAGTTATATATAATAAATAGTTATTTATAGTTATAGTTATAAATAAAGTTATTGTTTGTTACTGATAATGGCCTAACCGTCGAAATCGATTTAACAGTGTTTGTAACTCTTTATTTTTCGTGGAAATAGACAACGTTTTTCACTAACTTCCGTTTTGAAATGGGTTTCCGCAAGTTCGTCGCGAGTTATTTAGTTCGTATGAGTAAACCACCTTATACTCATCAACAAGCTTTCAACTATATTTAAATTCTTATCTTCATCATGTCGGCTTACATCCTCTAACCTATACGGCCGTTGTCAGCGGGTTCGATCTGGCTCTTTGTTATCAAACCCCTGTAACTTGGTGAGTGGAATTCCCCAAGGAACGGTTTTAGGGCCTATGTTGTTCTCACTCTTGGTGAATGATTTGCCTGACATTCCCAAGTCATGTTTCTACCACTTAGGTATTTGCTGACGACTTCCAGATCTATTTGAATAGTCCTCCAGGTGACGGTCTGGTTGAATCCATTAGCAGAGTAAACAGTGACCTGGGAGAAGTTGGCAGATGGGCTCGTGGTAATGGTATTGCGCTCAACCCTGCTAAGACACAATGCATCATTTTTAGTAAGTCCGTGCCCTTTTCTTCTTCAGTGATAAACTTGGGGGTGAAATTTAGTTCTGACTTCAGTTGGAAGGCGCATGTCCAGCAAATCTATGGGCGGGTTTATGGAGCGTTGTACATCTTAGGAGATTGTCACATTTCACTCCAGCTAGGCTCAAGAGAAATCTAATTGTTTCTCTCATTATGCCTTTCTTCACCTACTGTGATTCAGTTTATAGCACCGCCATGGATAGTGCCTGCTCCAGACGCTTGTAAGTTGCCTATAATTCCTGCATCAGATATGCCTTCAGTCTCAAGAAGGCATACAACACGAAATGTGACCAAAACAATCTTTTAAAACCAATCTGGTGAGTCCTGACCTATTTGACTATTTTAAATGTCGTCAGCTTTCCCTAATTTTCCAAATCATGCATGATTTATCCCCTGCCCAACTACGAGAGCTTTTTACCGGGCATTGTCCCAAAGATCGTGTGCACTCCGGATACCAACACATGCAAGTAAGTCTTTTAGCCAATCGTTTTCGGTCGTGGGCGTGAGGCTATGGAATAGCCTCCCTGTCAAGATTAGATCCATCCCTCTTCTCGGCCGATTCAGGAGCGCAGTTCTCAAATACATGAAAACGTAATATGAAACTTTTTGTCAAACCAGATCCCCTTTTACTTAAGTTTTTTTTTACCCCTCTTTATTTTTCATTAATTTGTTTCGTTTTATTTAAAAAAAAAAAAAAATATAATAATAATTTAAACTTGGCTTTATTACCTGCTTTTAGTTTAGTTTATATACTTTGTTTTACTGTTGTCATAATATGACAATATGTTTTTTATGTGATGAATATGAATGCTTTTTTTATGACCCATGTCGTTCTCTGTACGCTATGAGAAACTAATTGTCCTATGTACAATAAAGATTATTCAATTCAATTCAATTCAATATGATGCTAAATAGGGTACATAATATTAAAACATGAAATCATATAAGAAGACATTAAAATGACGTATTAAAAACATTAAACGTATTAAAGACCTATTAAGACATATTAAACATATTAAAGACATATCAAGACCAACGAACTATACTACTGGAACGCTGTCGACACGTTGAGCGGTCAGGTGAAGCTCACCACCCCCGCGTGGGACACCGATATGACTACTCCCATTCAAAAGCACTGGGACCTCAATTTCAGTTCAATTTTGATGAAATTTTCAGGGATTGCGCGGATCAGCTTTTAGACGATTACCAACTTATAAATTTCATTGCAATCGAATCAATAATGACGTGTGCGCAAGCGCAAACTTAAATATCTTATAACGTCGTTTTCTTAAGATCTATGAATCCAGTTTTGTTGCAAATTGGAGGGTAGTTGTTTATAAATATCAGAAAAGTGCCCTATGGGTTTTATTGCGATTGATCGAGAAATGACCATCGTGTATGCGCAAAACTAAAACTGGTTGACACACGTGAACCTCCGAGACTAATGCACGGATTTTAATGAAATTTTGAGAGATTTTGTGGGTTAGCTTCTAGATGGTTCCCTCTAAATTTCAACAATGGTGTGTGCGCATGTGCAAACGGGAGTTTCTTATATAGTCGATTCCTTAAGACCTACATAGTAGTCCGATTGTATTCAAACTTGGATGGTAGTTGCATGAAGGTTTCAGGAAGATATCGTATGCATTTTATAGTCTTATGATATATTAATAAATATTGCACATATGCAAAACTAAAGTTGGTTGACACACGTGAAACTCTGTGTTTGTGTGTGTGTGTGTGTGTGTATTTTATTTATTTATTCATTTTTGGTTTATTATTTCCAATAATAAGCCTATGTGATCGTATAGCAAAAAATTTTTATAACCCCCCCTCAAACTTTGTCACTTTACGTTTCAAGGTGCGTAGAATCCAAATTTGAAATGTCCGTCCGCCGTTCGCCGTCCGGGCCATAAAAGGCCTAAGAATTGACTTAAAAACCCCGTTCTTTCGCACATAGACTCCATTTGGGGTCTAGTTGGTCCTAACGTTTAACCATCCCGATCGCTTTACTCGCATAGATGCTATGGGCCAAAAACGGGCGAAAAAGTGTCTTTTTCTGTGTTTCTCTGTGTCCTGGCGGGTGGGAGAGGGTGAGTGGGAGTGGGTGGGCGGGAGAGAGTAAGAGGGAGGGCGAGGCGGAGGAAGTGAGAGGGAAGGGATGGCGAGGGAGTGTGGGGGAGGCGGAGGGAAGGGATGGAAGGGAGGGGGGAGTGGGAGTGAGAGGGAAGGGAGTGTGGGGGAGGCGGAGGGAGCGAGAGGGAAGGGAGGGGAGCGGAGAGGGATGGGATAAAGTGTAAAACTATGGGGTCCTGGAGCTGTAATGCAGTGAACGAGTGAACCAAATACTGGAAGCGCGAAGCCCCGAGTTTTGATAGTAAATATACTATAAGTGAGGCTAAATAATTACGGTCAGTTTTCTACGTAGAAGGTCTGTATGATACAGAAATGATAAACCTTTGTGTAATAATTTGCAGCGTTTTTTTTTTTTTTTTTTTTTTTAATTGAATGATATTGGGGGATGCCAATTGGAAGTGTAATTTCGAAAACTTGAATACTATCCGAAGAATAGCTCATATACGATTGAATTCCGAACAGGTATTTGTTAGTGTAGTCTAGGAACGTATTGCCGTAAAATTTGGATGATTTTTGTAATTCGAACAAGAGTTCCCGAGAGTCAATTATGCTAGGATGCAATTTTCCTAGTTTGCAAAATGTGAGTGAGTTTTCGATGTCCTGCAGGGCGCTTAGAAGTACTTATGTAGATAAAGGAGGGTTGTAGGTGTTCCAACGTGGTGGTAATTGCATTGGCTCGTCCTGATTCTAAGTTTATATACTTGAGGTGTCTCAGTTCTCTGATAATTTAGCGGTTATTATACTCTATGGTTTTGTTAAAATTCTCTAATATCGCTTGGTTGATGGAATATTGTGAGTTTATTTGTTCCTGGAGATCCTCTTGCCTGTTCGATAAGTTATTCAGGATTTTATTATATTTCTCCTCTTCGCGGGAGTCTAAAATTACCAGTGATGAATTTCATTATCGTGCTAACCTGTTGTTCATTCCTCGGTTAGATCTAGTTTTGGGTGAAGTTATTACAAAATTGTCCAGTTTTTGATGTATAACATCATTGTTATTTCGACAGTGTGAGAACTGTTGAGGATTGTTTTGAGGGTTTGGTTGTAATTTATTCTGAGGAGGTTGACTTGATCCATAATTTGGCTGAGGTCGTAATAGTGTGAAAGGGTGTGGTACCCTATAGGAATCAAACTAAAACCGTACGTACACTGGATTCTAAAAGCATCTGGGACATATCCCAGTCGATTCTGCGTCCGAAATTACTTGGGTGACGACACCCCACTTACCTATAGCAGAAATATACGATAAGTAAACAGCTATTCATCCAGAGGGTTCAGACTCCAACCTGCCCTTGTAATGCAATTTTAATTTAAAAACGATTTGCTTCGAACTATCTGAAAAGATTTTGGGAAGAAGAAGAACGAAGGATTTTAGATGGGCTGGATCAATTATTTGTGTAACATACTATACTATGATATAATATACTATATATACTAGTGTGTTCAAGGTAGCCTAAAATTTTAGATGGGGTAAAAGTAATAAAATATAATATAAAATATATATTATATCCTTTCCAATTCGCCCCGGACGCCTTTCTGCTACTCCCCAGGTTCTGTTCCACTATGTTTTCTAATGCCCCCTCAGGTTGGCGCGGCGCATTATATGGGTATAACACGTAAAAGTAATAAATATCCATTCTCCTACACCCTCTTCTACGCCCCTGTCACCCCAGCCCGTACAAGGTGCCTCGGCGCCTCCACTCACTCCACCCCCATCTCACCCCCTCACCACCCACCGTGACCCCCTGCCAGCGTGCCCAGTGTGCGTAAATCTAATACTCAAAGCCTCGAAAAAGACATTTTTTCGCCCTTTTTGGCCCATAGCATCTATGCGAGTAAAGCGATCGGGATGGTTAAACGTTAGGACCAACTAGACCCCAAATGGAGTCTATGTGCGAAAGAACGGGTTTTTTAAGTCAATTCTTAGGCCTTTTATTGCCCGAACGGCGGCTGGACATTTCAAATTTGGATTCTACGTACCTTGAAACGTAAAGTGACAAAGTTTGAGGGGGGGTTATACAATTTTTTTGCTATACGATCACATACACTTATTGGAAATAATAAACCAAAAGAGGAGAACGACCCTGGAACTATGAAAATGGTAAGGTGTTTTAGGGCTGCGAACCTTTTAAGATTTTGAACACAACAATTGTTCTCGAAGTAGGTGAATGTCTTTTTGATCGAAAGACAGGCTTTCTTTATGCGTCAGTTTTTTTAGCGAACTGGCACAAACACACCACAGTCATCGGAATTTTCTTGTTGGAGAACAGTTCTTAGAAGGGTAGTTTTCTTCCAGTTTTCTAAATCGAGCATAACATTCCTTCTCTCGGTATTCGAAAGCTAGGTAAGATTGAATGTTCTCGAGGATTTCGATTGCGTTTTTATTCGCTGTACCTAATTGCCTAAAATTGCATGAAAGGGAGGTTAGGTACATGATTTCTTTATCATTAACGTTTACCATCGCTAACATCCAGTGGTTGTTTTCGTGGATCGGAAAGGATTGGACTAACGCCCAATGGTTGTTTTCGTGTCTTTTCCGATTATGTCAGACCTACTCGTGAACTTTCTTACGTTATCGTATCCTCCAGATTTCAATAAAGGGTAAAGGAAAGTGTTGAAGCAATGGGTAGAAGGTAGGTTTTTGTTATTGCGACTCCTTTCGTCCAAAAGTTCCATATAGAAATTTATGATCATATCATCAACCCAGTTTCCTGGTTTCAATGTAAGGAGGTTTTGCCTTGTTATTTTTAAACCGTATTTATGGGCAAGGGTTTCGGAGGGTGGTGCTTGATTATCCCAAGCGTTTTGCGCGTCAGATTAGTAAAACTTTCTGGGGGGTTTAATATTTGACAGATGAATTTTTCTTTAGTATTGTGGTGCCTGGGGTGGATGAGAGCTGTTTTGAGAATAGGGTCGATTGCTTTTATTTCTTATTTGTTAAATTCGCATTCGATTTATTTTGTCTTTGGACGGTTTTTATGAATACTTCGTAAAATATATCTGGCGGGTCTTGTCTGTCTATTTTATTTCTCCTTGTGCTCTTCAAATTTATTTGAAAGGTTGGCATATAAGGTTTTAACCTTTTCTTTATGTTGATTAAGGTATTCGTTAATCAATACTTTGTCTAGATCGACTTCTAATAATGGTCGATTGTTCACATGTCGGTTGAGGATTTCGAAAGGGGTTAGTTTGGATACGGAGGGGATCGCATTATTGTAGGCATAATTCATTGACATATGATGATTGCATAATTCATTTTGGTCCGCGTATTGGAGTTTTTAAACGTTTCTTGGTTTTTGAGCAATCTGATATGTTCTACCAGGGTTGAATGGAACCTTTCTATGATCCCATTGGATTCCGGATGTTAGGACGAGGTGAAATGGACATTAATTTTGTGTAAGTTCATGAGTTCTTTGATAAGGTTACTCCATTGTCTGCGACCATGATGAGAGGAAAATTTCATGAGGCTTTTGACTATTTCGACGCTCGAAGAGGAATGAAGGGGGTAGACTTGGGCGTATCTCGAAAAGATGTCGATTACGGTAAGGAATTTTGAGTTTTCTATTGTAAATTTGTCTGTGTGTAGCGTTTCAAGAGAGCGCGAGGCAGTAGGAGTGATGTTATATTTGACCTTGAGTTGGGATCTTTCATATTTGGGTCAATCTAATTTCATTTGCAGTTTTGGAGTGTTTGAGAACCTCAGTGACGTGAAATATGAAAGTGCTCGAAAATGAGGTTAGATCAGCAAATACGGTAATTTTATACAATATATGGCGCCACCTCCAATCGTTTTGATACTAACATATATTGTAATGGAAAGGTATTGAAATATAAAGAGATGGTATTTGAATGCCGAAAACATGTTTGAGCCCGTGAAAGATAAGCAGAACTTCATTCTGACTTACATGTCCAACTAATCTGTATTTTTACTAAGGGATTGACTACTTGATGTTATGTAATTTTGAGATGCGAGCTTGCGAGCATCCAGACCACCAAGGATGCAGAATGCTGTGTATAGGTTGGTGGTCTGGATGCTCGCAAGCTCGCATCTCAAAATTACATAACATCAAGTAGTCAGTCCCTTAGTAAAAATACAGATTAGTCGGACATGTAGGTCAGAATGAAGTGTATGATATCTCTGCTTATCTTTCACGGGCTCAAACATGTTTCCGGCATTCAAATACTATCTCTTTATATTTCTATACCTTTCCACTACAATATATGTTAGTATCAAACGATTGGAGGTGGCGCCATATATTGTAAACAATTACGGCAAATACTACTCATTGTACATTGCAGATTTGTGTTCCATAGATGAACAGTGAGTTTTTCATTGATGTATTTTTTATGTTTTTTTTTTTTGTTTTTTTATATTAAAAAACAGGATATCCAACTCATGAGTGTTACCAGATTTCAAAAATTGATTTCTGTAAAATGGATGATTTGGCAAAATTTTTGTCGGGGCTCAAGTAAGTACAAAAGAATCACGTTCAAACGTAATATTCAGATTTCACGGAATTCATGTTGAAGGCAGTGTAATTGAGCTTAAATCTCAGGAGTGTTACCGTAATATCAGGAGTGTTACCCATCCTTGGTCACACTCCTGAGAGGTAACACTCATGAGAATTTCCGATAAAAATGGTGTCACACAGGATGATGAAGTGACAAAACTCGGGGATGGCAACAGTTTGAAACCTGTCACCAAGCAGTATGGTTGTTGATATAGGACTATTTTGTTGAAGCACCAACCACACTTGTAATAAGTGTAACACGCATGATTGAAAATAAAAATACTCAACATGTTTTTAGGCTTCTTTCGCTGTAAAAACTGCTGCAACTCCAAGCATTCCACTACAGTCTCGCATCTTCAAGTGGACAATATAACCTTCACATCTGACTGTTTCCCGCCATTTTCCATCAGCTTTCTTGATCGCAAAAATGATAACACTCCTGAGGTCCCATTGAGAAGAGATATGGGGGGACTGACTGAAAAACTAGTTTTTCACGGGTTGGGAAAAATCTTAAAAATGTAAATCCTTACTCTAAATAAAGAGGAACCAACTTACTGCAGCTAGTAACCCTGGCCAGTTCAATTTTATCATTGTTTCGTAACTACCTAACTTCTACTTAGGTGTTAGGTAAGAAGGGACAGTAACACTCATGAGTTTCCAGGATTTCAGGTTTCATTCGTCATCACTGTGTATTATTTAAAGGGGATTTTGGGCAGTCAAATTATTACTTCATTGACCTCCCAACTTATACTACCCTTTCCCCCATCCAAAATCGCTAGTTTTAGTCAAGAATTGTGAGAATTCGTCGTCGGGGACATGAAAGCGGCAAATGAAATGAGAACGACCCATTTGCATTTGAGACATGTCTCGCAATCATTTATGATCCTTTGGATGAATGTTTTGAGGTTAGGCCAGTAGAATGCGCGCTTTATCCTCTCATTGGTTTCTTCGATATCTCGATGGTTTGTTATTTCCATCGTGCTGGTATTTTTTGTTCAGTTCATTTTGTTCCTTTTCGATTTGTACATCTATCAATCTTTTCCTGTATTTGGTTATATTAATCTCCGAGTGTGCGAATTGAGTTGAAACTATTCTCGTGAACTGTTCATAAACATCTGTCTCAAAGTAAATTAGTTGTTTCCAATTTGAGTTTTGTTTCATCAATAAGTACTATCATTTGCGTCCTATTACCAAACAGTATTTCAAAGTTCACGGGGTTTTTTTCTGGGGCGTTTTGTGGTTGTATAAATGATGAATGCGTAGAATCCAAATTTGAAATGTCCGTCCGCCGTCCGGGCCATAAAAGGCCAAAGAATTTACTTTAAAAACCCGTTCTTTCGCACATAGACTCCATTTGGGGTCTAGTTGGTCCTAACGTTTAACCATCCCGATCGCTTTACTCGCATAGATGCTATGGGCCAAAAACGGGCGAAAAAGTGTCTTTTTCGAGACTTTGAGTGTTAGACGTGTTAGACGCACGCCTGGCACGCTTGGCAGGGGGTCACGGTGGGTGGTGAGGGGGGTGAGTGGGGGGTGGAGTGAGAGGAGGCGCCGTGGCACCTTGTGGTGGCTGGAGTGACCAGGGGCGTAGCAGAGGGGTGTAGGAGAATGGATATTTATTACTTTTACGTGTTATACCCATATAATACACCGCGGCACCATGAGGTGGGTACAGCGTTCCTTCGAGGCATGAATATATGTTTTTTTTCTAGGTCATATTTGTGTGTTAATCACAGTGGTCAGGAACTAGACAAAAGTTCGGCTGCGATGCTGACGAAAACCCATGGTGAAAAACGATACTTTGAAGTACCAAAAAACCAAAAATTCAAACCTCAAAATCAAAAAGGTGCATCTCCAAAAACGGCGCATGAATTGAGAATGTATCGGTTACAACATTTTTTGACGTTCGATTATGACCCAAGCACAACGATAGGGTGGTTAAAATAAAAAAAAGTTCTGGGATTTCTTGTCCCCATTGGTTTTTTTTTTTTTTTTTTTTTGCTTCCTCGGTACGTCAGGATGACCCTCCTAAATTTTTAGCAAAAAATATTATTCCTAACCACTTTATCTGGGTCGATTTTGGCCAGTTATCGACCGTCATCGTAAACCAACGTCTAAATTGGTGCCGAAATGATGATTTGAAGGACGGATTTCAATTTTTTTAGGTCAATTTATGGGTTTTTGCATGCGCTGAACACGATGAACTTATTTATTTTACGCTCCGTCCACTAGTTATCCGGTAAACTGGCAGAGGGCGCTGCTTGAAGATAAGTAAAAATCGAAAATTTCACTGAAAATGCTGTCGCCTGGTTAAGAATTGTACTAGAAACATGCTATTATGGTCGGACAATATGTTTTGGCATGTTCTGAACATGATTCCGTTTTTTACTATACTTTTCCGCCAATGATTGCTTCGTTTAACGGCCATAACCCTCAAATTAATTATAGGGTAATAGACAAATTCACCCTAATTTCACCGGAAATTATGTCACGTTGATAATTTAAGGTTCTGAAGTACCTTGTGCCAATAAAATTTGGTATTTTCCAGGATACTCGGTACAAAGCCGTTGGGAATTTGGCAAGGACTTGAACCGGCATTGTACTTTATCGCTTAACGACCCGATACCCTTGTACAAGCTTTTACACGTGACCGATACCTCTGACAATAGGTAACCCTACGCTCCATTCAGAGTTCAGACAATTCAGAACTACGAATTTGACCCCGGAAAACCAATGGAACTAAGGAATTTTACAGAAAAATTGGAAAATTTTAGCTATTTTCTCCATTTTGCCGCTATATTTGGCCAATAAGTGCAATGCCGGTTCAAGTCCATGCCAAATTACCAACGGCTTTGTACCGAGTATCCTGGAAAATACCAAATTTTATCGGCACTAGGTATTTCAGAACCTTAAATTATCAACGCGACATAATTTCCGGTGAAATTAGGTTGAATTTGTCTATTACCCTACTATTCATTTGAGATTTATGGCCGATAAACGAAGCAATCATCGGCGGAAAAGTATAGTAAAAAACGGAATCATGTTCAGAACATGCCAAAGCATATTATCTGACCATTTTAGCATGTTTCTAGTACAATTCTTAACCAGGCGACAGCATTTTTGGTGAAATTTTCGGTTTTTACTTATCTTCAAGCAACGCCCTCTGCCAGTTTACCGGATAACTAGTGGACGGAGCGTAAAATAAATAGGTTCATCGTGTTCAGCGCATGCGACAACCCATAAATTTACCAAAAAAAATTGAAATCCGTCCTTCAAATCATCATTTCGGCACCAATTTAGAGGTTGGTTTACGATAGCGGTCGATAACTGGCCAAAATCGACCCAGGTAAAGTGATTAGGATTAATATTTTTTGCTAAAAATTTAGGAGGGTCATCCTGACATACCGAGGAAGCAAAAAAAAAAAAAAAAAAAAAAAAAAAAACAATGGGGTCAAGAAATCCCAGAACTTTTTTTTTTTTGAACCTCCCTATCGTTGTGCTTGGGTCATAATCGAACGTCAAAAAATATTGTAACCGATACATTCTCAATTCATGCACCGTTTTCGGAGATGCGATGTTTTTGATTTTGGGGTTTGAATTTTTGGTTTTCTGGTACTTCAAAGTATCGTTTTTCACCATGGGTTTTCGTCGGCATCGTAGCCGAACTTTTGTCTACTTCCTGACCGCTGTGTAATACCAATGCTTTTCCTACGCATATTTAATAACATATCCTCTCGACTTTTCGTACGTACTTAGATAATGATACTATTAAGGCAATAACTATTTGAATAGATAGGAGCTCAAATCGAGAAATATAAACATGCGTATATAATTATAGAAGTATAGGTTGTAGCAACTCGAAAAAGGACACGCCGAGGAGTCTGGACAGGCCTTATGACGTACGCAAGCCAACTAAAACTACGATCAAACTCAATTGAAAAAGAAAATAAACCTTTGTGAAATAATTTGCAGCGTTTTATAGACTATTTCGAAGTCGTACGCTTGGAGTTAAGTTTTCCAAGCGGAAAGCCTTAAACTGGGTTCTGTATATGAAAACAACCACTGCAAGGGGCGGTGATCAATGAAGATTGTGAATCTTCTACCGAACAAATAGGGTCTGAAGTGACTTACTGCCCACACTATTGCGTGTTATTCTTTTTAAACGAATAAATATTTCTGTTCACTCTGGTTGACAGTTCGACTCGTAAAGTCAATCGGTAAATCTACATTGTTTGTTACTTGGCTAAGCACTGCCCCTAGTGCCACATTGCTGGCATCAGTTGTAAGTCGGGAAGTTTTGGAAAAATCATGATATTGGAGTATTGGGTTACTGCATACTACGGTTTTACACGTTTCAAAACATTGTGTATTAATTGGGACACCTTTTTTCATGCACCTAGTCATTGGTTTTGTTAGTTGAGCGAAACCTTTGATGAACTTTCTATAGTACCCTTACAAACCAAGAAATCCTTTGATTTATTTGCTAGTTTCGGGAATGGGGTAGTTTTGTATTGCTTGAATTTTTTCCGGATTGGTTTTACTCTGTCCGGCGTGACTATGGGACCTAGGTAACAAACTTCTCGTCTCAAGAAGTTGGTTTTATCCAGGTTTTATTGAGGTTAGCTGATCGAAGGCGTTTGAAGACGGATTCTAACCGTAGTATGTGTTCTCGTAGGCTAGTACTGAATACCATTATGTCATCCAAGTACATGCAATAATATTCGCTAAACCACATAATCTGCGTATGAACAACTCTCAAATTTCAATAACTTCTGTGACGTAGTCTGGGAGAAAAGTGACGGACGGAAGTGGTTTTCCTCTCACTGTGAGTTCAGCTAAAGCACAAAAAGGATGTTGAACTGACTGCATTAGTGCAGGAGCCAGGTACAAAAATAGGTAGTAATTTGCGGAGTAGGTTTGAGATTAGATTTTGAAAATTTAGTCCGTTTAGGTTTGGCAGACCTGAATCAGACCAATATTAAGGTCAGGTAGGAGGGCAAAAGTCGAGGCGACTTTAGGAGATTATCTGTTAAGGGCATCTTTTGCCCATCAAAAAGCCCTAACGACCTTAATATTGTTCTGATTGAGGTCTGCCAAACCTCATTCGAATCAGGGTTAAATCTAATATATAAAATTTCTAATATATAAAACTCTCGTGTCACAGTTTTTGTTGCCATACTCCTCCGAAACGGCTTGAACGATTTTGATGAAATTTTTTGTGCTTATCCGGTATCTATGAGAATCGGCCAACATCTATTTTTCATCCCCCTAAATGTTAGGGGTAGTCCACCCCTAAATTTTTTAATTTTATTTTTGACCGATTTTGATTAAATTTTTTTTGCTTATCCGGTATCTATGAGAATCGGCCAACATCTATTTTTCATCCCCCTAAATGTTAGGGGTAGTCCACCCCTAAATTTTTTTAATTTTATTTTTGACCGATTTTGATGAAATTTTTTGTGCTTATCCGGTATCTATGAGAATCGGCCAACATCTATTTTTCATCCCCCTAAATGTTAGGGGTAGTCCACCCCTAAATTTTTTTAATTTTATTTTTGACCGATTTTGATGAAATTTTTTGTGCTTATCCGGTATCTATGAGAATCGGCCAATATCTATTTTTCATCCCCCTAAATGTTAGGGGTAGTCCACAACAAAATTTTTTTTATTTTTTAGACAAAATTTTTAATTTTTATTTTAATTAACGTCTGCCAAGTTGGGTGGGCGGTATAACTTCCTGAAGCGAGCGAAGCGAGCAGCATCCCCCACATTAGTTAAACCTACCCTTAGAGATCTACCGTTTGCGAGCGAAGCGAGCAACATCCCCTACATGTTTCGAATGTAATACATTCCATGTATACAGCCACACTTTGCGAGCGAAGCGAGCAACATTCCCTACATGCCACACTTTGCGAGCGAAGCGAGCAACATTCCCTATATGCCACACTTTGCGAGCGAAGCGAGCAATTTAATGGGGGGTCCGGGGGCTTGCCCCCCGGCTGGACGTGGAGGCGAGCGGAGCGAGCCGGAGCGGCTAGTACTTTATAAAGTTCGTTTCGATTAAGTTTTGCTCAGAGCGTTTCCCATTAAAGTACAAAGTAAAAGCCTGTTTTGGGAACTTTATGTGTAAAATGACGTGAAATTCAAAAGTTCGGCTTTAAGTAAATGGGGAAAGGTCACAGCTAAAATATGCTCGGTACGAACTTTGGAAAGTATTTAATCTTGAGTAGAATTAGCTTTGGCAGACTGAAATCAGACCAATATTAATGCCACTAAGTGATTTTGAAGGGCAAAAGTATAGTTGGGGGGAGGAGAGGACTGGCCCAAAATTAGCACAGTTTTCAATTGTTTGTAATTCGCTTATTTTAAGAGATAATTCGGAGTTTCGGAATTGAATCTTTTTCTTTTAGCGAATTTTTGAAGAAAATGAAGCTATTGCTCTCGCCTCAAAATTTGTAGAATGTGAATTTTTGAAAACATTTTATGCAGAAATCCGTTTCAGGCTATTCTGAATCATATTCTGAAGTTTAACGCATTTTTGTATGTATGTATGTATGTATGTATATGTATGTATGTATATATGTATGTATATATGTATGTATGTGTCATTCCAGACGATAACTGTCCGTAGAATTGTGCTAGAAACTTCAAACAAATTTTAAAATGTTAAGGATACAAAACGAAAGTTCAAGTTCGTTGGTCAGCATGATCGGATTACATCTTCGGGTTGAAATTTTCAAAAATGTAGTCAAAAATTTCAAAATAGCCTGTTTTTTGCGATTTGTTGTGCGAAATAATTTTTTCAGCATACTAACATGTGGTATATTCGGAATCAGCGTAAAATTTCCTATAAGAATATGTATCAAGTTTTCAAAAATTTCAAAGTTGAAAAATCAGTAAAAAATCGAAATAATGCCGTTCGCTAGTTGTAAAAATCGGTAATATTTGCATGAAACATTGTCCAAATTCAGATTGAACTACCCTTATGGAAGTATCCCTGTGTAACCAATCCTAGAACCGTGCTGTTTAAAACGTAGGTAGTAGGTGCTTAAAAAAAAAAAAAAAAAAAAAAATGTAATCACAACTGATGAGTTTACTCTGTGCATGTGTTAATAATTTGATTCCATGTTTGTCTATCAAAATCATAAACTAAAATTTCTCAACACGATCAATAGCGACTGAAATGTCGGATTTCTTCAAAAATTCGCTCATGGGGTCATGCTGCATGACTGGACTTTTTTTTTTTTATGCTCTACAACTTAGCTCCTCATAAAAATTTCTGTAGGATGTACGGTTTAGGAATTATTAGAGAAAAACTTTAAAATGGGCAAATTTAGCCATCTTTATGAGGCCGCTATTTTGTATTCTACCAATTTTGCATATATCAGTGGAACCGTTAACCAGTTTCTTCTGTACTGCGTACCAATGGTAAACTTGTCTAATAGTTATGAAACATGTTTGTGTTTCTGACTAAAATGTTCATAGTTTACAACATAATGATCGTTAATCGCTTCGACACTGAGGAATGATGTGAAGATGATTACGTCATTTCTCATAATCATCTGTTCATTGTTTTAACAGTTTGGGGGGATATCATAAATTCATAAATCCTGCCATATTCTAACTCCAGATGATATTATATGACTTTTCATGGCCCTGGAAATAATTATTGTGTTTGATATGGATATGCCGGTCACTTCGTCATTTCCTTAAATGACTTAACATGCAGTCAAATGTTTTTTAAGATTCGGTATACTACCACTAGCCCCACAGATACCTGCATATGTGTTTATTAAATTGTTATTTGTTTGAGGACAGCTCTTTAGTGTTGAATTTTGGGTACGATCCTTAGGTTCAACTATACCGTGGTTAAATGGATGAAGGTGTCCAACTATGTGCTAACAGCTGAAATCTGGGAGATCGGCAATGTGAGGCTAATGGGGGAGTTTCTGTTGAGTGTATGGATTATGTTTATGGATGGTGGACCAGGGTGTTTGAGCAGAGCTTTGAGTGTCTGAGGGTGTTGGGGTCTACGATCTTAATATCTGAGGAAAAGGAAACGATTAGGGTCTAGATAGAGTCTTAGTTGTGAACAGACGAACTAGAGTACCAAACTATGGACATGTCTCAAATGTCCTTGGGTCCATCTACAAATTACCCTGGGTGAATGGGTGTAACTGGTGTCTATGGATGTTGCATTATAGGGACATGAGAATAGGCGAAGGTGGAAAATCACCCCAATGTGCCCTGATGCTTTTATTCCAGGATTCTATAATAGGTGATTTGGTATTCCTGGGAACCGAAGATTTATCGGCTGATGTCAAGGAATGTGATGATAAGGAGGGTTGTTATTGGGTATCGATGGGTACACAGTAATTTAAAACAATGGGTGTGGAAAATGAGTCCCATGAGGCCCATGGTTGAATACTTTCACTGGGTACTGTGACGTAGATGTAGGGTTATTAGCAAGGATACTAGAATACATGCATTCTGGTGTTCTTGGCTATTAGTAAGACTGGGCCAGAAAGTGTCAAACTATGGAGCTACTTTGGAACTATTGTGTGTTTGAGGACAGCACTTCCTGTCGAAATATGGGCGCGGTTCCATTAACGGCCTTGGGTTCAACTACAAATTACCATGGGTTAATGTATGTGGATGTCAAACTGCGGGCTAAGAGCTGCAATCTGTGAGATCACCGATTTGAGGCTAATGGGTGAGTTGCTGTTGATGTATGGTAATGTGTATGGATGGTGGATGTGGTTGTATAAATAGATAGATAGATAGATAGATAGATATATTTTTCTCTGTAAAGTCCTAAATGAGGCAATACAAACGTCAGGTATATACAAAATACATAAATACAATATAAATATAACAATACACTGAAAATTAAATCATGACACAATTTAAAATATAATAAAAATAGTTAGAGATTCTTTGGGTAACAACTTAGTCAGGCACATACTTCCTCCAATTCACATTAAAAAAACTTGATACTTCATAAAGTTCGATCTCAATCAGGGCTCGCTTCAGGGTACTTTTGAACTTTTTAACTGGAAGCATTTGAATTTGTATTGGTAGGCAATTGAAAAGACGAGTCCCCATCTGTACCGGATCACTTGTCAACGTTGTCGTAAGGCGAGCAGCTGGTGGGCGTAAATTATTATTGCCTCTGGTGGGATATTGATGAACATCGTTACCTCTTACAATTGAGTCAGTACGCTCTCGAACAAACAGAAGGGAATTCAGAACATAGTAGCTTGGAATTGTCAGAATCCCGAGGTCTCTAAAGTGACTACGGCAGCTCTGACTCCAATTCAGCCCCCTCAAAATTCGAACAGCTCTTTTTTGAAGCTTAAAAACCTCGGCAGCATGACAGGAGTTTCCCCAGAGCAAAATGCAGTACGTAGCTCTACTGACGAAACAGGCAAAATAAACGGAAAGGAGAGTTGCGGGGGATACTGAAGATAGCAAACGACGCAGCATGAACAGCACCGAGGCGAGCTTGAGAACAAGATGTTCAACGTGAATACGCCACGACAATCTATTGTCAATTATAACTCCCAAAAAGGTAACGTGCTGCTCAGTTCTTCCATTCAGTCGGAGATCTAATGATTGGGTTTTGTCTTCATTAAGTATCAACGAGTTAGCTAAGCACCACTGCTTAACAACTTCGTCGGCGGCAGTGATATCACTATGAAGAGTATCGAAGGAAGATCCTGATATTACAGTGGAAATGTCATCAGCAAACAGGTATACATTACCGTCGTCAAACTGATATGCCAAATCATTGATGAACAGCACAAAAAGGCATGGACCCAGCACAGACCCCTGCTTCACGCCACAAGGAATGCTAATTTCGGAGGAAACTTCACCATTATAAGAAACTAGCTGCTTCCAGCCTTCGAGGTATGAAGAGAAGAAAGTTAGAGCGTCTTGACTAAAACCATAGTGAGCTAACTTTTTCAAAAGAATATTATGCGGAACCAAGTCAAAAGCTTTGGAGATATCATACAGCCTCAAAGATGTAGCCTGCTTATTCTCCAAGGACTGAAGAGTCCGTCTGACCAACGTTGAAGCAGCTGTGCAAGTACTTTTCCCCTTTTGAAAACCAAATTGATATTGATGGTGAATATCCTTCTCATCCAGATAAGCAGAAACACGCTTGAGTATCAGGTGCTCAATTACCTTAGCAAACATTGGTAACTTGGAAATGGGTCTGAACTCATCATAGGATCCCTTTTTTAGGTATTGGGGTATCAACTGAAATCTTTAAACAATCAGGGAAGCTGTTAACTGAAAAACATAAATTTATCAAGTACGTGAGAGGTTCGACGATGAAAGGAGAAACTGCCTTTAGAATTTCAGAATTAAACCCATAGAAATCGGAAGCTTTGGAATTTTTTAGGTAGAGGATGACCTCATATACTTCCTCAACCGAAGTTGGCTGAAACTTGAATTCTTCAGTGTGTTTAGGTGCCGAAATAAGTCTTAGTTGTGAACAGAAGTCGAGTGCCGAAAATGGGCATGCCTCCAATGACCTTGGGTCCAACTACAAATCACCATGGGTGTAACTGGTGCCTATGGGTGGAGCGCTGTAGAGACATGAGAATAGGCGAAGGTGGAAAATCATCCGGTTGTGCCCTGACGCGTTTATTCCTCTCGGGTTGTCGCCGACCCACTTACCGGCCGCATTGTCTCCCAACACTAACAGCCGCCTGCTTAAGTGGGATTACATGTCACTTAAATTACCGAGCGGGCCCCGTCACCCTTCATCCTCAATTCTAATTCCACCTGACATCAAAATTGTTATATATATATTCGCATTGTATGCGTGAGTACAGGTTGTCCCAAAATACTACCCCCCCCCCCCCCGCCCCTCACCACCGCAGTACCTATCCCAATAGTTCATTCTTGACATGTCAGGAATATGAAACTGGGGATATGAATGAAAAAAAAAAAAAAAAAAAATGAGTACCCCTGGCCCTAGTGAAATCATTTATTTTCAAATTCTTCAATGTTTAGCTGTTGCTATGAAAAGTTTCAAGAATCAAAGTGCACCATGATCATAGAATATTCACTTAACGTTGATTTCAAAAATTAGGTCAAAATCGAAAGTTGAAATCAAATGAATTAAGCTGGATTCACATGAAGTGGAACAAACGCAGAAAGCGGAAGGACGGAAAAACCAGTGGAGGGGATGGTGGAGTCGGAAAAATTGTTCACATGAAGCAGTCTCCTTGATGAACGGAATCATAACCTTCCTACTGGAAGCCTCTCTGATCTGAAACCTCTACTTGTGGTTATCAACATGCCTGTCCAATGAGCTTGCACGTAGCTCGACAGAACTCGGAAATGGTATAAAAACGGGGGTCAGTGAAAAGTTCATTTTCCATCAACGGCTGGCTTTGTTGTTCGTGAAAATCAAAAGAAACAACAAAACGCTTGCATACGAGTCTGCAACGCATTGGGACATTTTCATGTGTTTACCTATTGCTTTTTACCTCACTGTAGGATTTTATAAACTTTTAAGGATTTTACAAACATGTAAAGAGTTTATTCATTTTATGTCTTTAGTTGCAGACTCGTATGTGTTACAGACTCGTCTATTAAAATGATTACCTATTAAAATGATTTGACCACCTCTTCACAAATCAAACCGTTCTCGCAATATTCGGATCACCTGCCATGAATCAAATCATCGAAACACCAGCTCAACGAAATCATCAGAAATTAACAAGCGGTTGCAATCATGTTCACAATATCAATTATTGAGAATGATCACCTGTGTGTAAACAATTATTCATATAACCATGCTCATAACTCAGCTTGTTGGCCAAGCACTTCGCAGTAGTTAACATAATATGGTTGGATAAATCAAGAGCTTTCGAACGAATGGTCAACGAATTTTGTGGGATGAAAAACGACGAAGTACCATTTCCCTAGCAACGACTCGGTTGTAAGCGGAAATCATCAGAAAACCAACCGTAACGTTACGTGACAGTTTTTTGTGCAATGTGCCAGGGCAAAGACATGAAAATGTCAAAAAAAAAAAAAAAAAAAAAAACTCGGCGCTCCGCGCCTCGCCAGGGGGCAAGCCCCCTGGACCCCCGGTTAACTCTATTTACATACTTCGGACGAAATTATTGAAACACAGAATGTGTTTGCGTTGTCGCGCAACCAAGTGACAACCAAACAAGCGTCATTGTTTACTATTCATTTATAACATCAATTTATATAGTTATAGTATGAAACTACGAAATAAATTCGTGATAAATCAAGAGCGATTTATCAAGTAAATGTCCTAAAGAGGCTACATACGAAATTACAGCTTCCTAGAGTGTAAAGCATAGAAATTAGCTTTAAGAGCCACACATCTGATCCGGACCCTGAGCATCGTCAAGTAAATGTCCTAAAGAGGCTACAAACGAAATTACAGCTTCCTAGAGTATAAAGTATAGAAATTACCTATTCAAATTATTTAACCTCCGCTTCACAAATCAAACCGTTTTCGTAATACTCAGATCACCTGCTATGAATCAAATCATCGAAACACAAGCTCAATGAAATCATCAGAAATTAACAAGCGGTTGCAATCATGTTCACAATATCAATTATTGAGAATGATCACCTGTGTGTAAACAATTATTTATATAACCATGCTCATAACTCAGTTTGTTGGACACGCACTTCGCAGTAGTTAACATAATATTGTTGGATAAATCGAGAGCTTTCGAACGAATGGTCAACGAATTTTGTGGGATGAAAAACGACGAAGTACCATTTCCCTAGCAACGACTCGGTTGTAAGCAGAAATCATCAGAAAACCAACCGTAACGTTACGTGACAGTTTTTTGTGCAATGTGCCAGGGCAAAGACATGAAAATGTCAACAAAAAAAAAAAAAAAAAACGCTTACCTCTCTGTGAAGCAATTCGAAAAAAAAGTGTAAATAAATAGAATAATTTGTCTGTACCTAGATCGTCTGCGATCCGTCGCTTAGCTTTAGGAAATGTGGCAAAAAATCACATATCGGCCGATCACACTTATCGAAATCACAAGTACTCGAAACCACGGAAGTAAAGAGGTCTTTGTCTAGGTGATCTATCTTTGTTTATGTCCGTTGTTTGGATGGGTTTGAAACTGACCAACTAATCTAAATTCTTACTAAGGGATTGACTACTTGATGTCCCAACTTGATTGTTCGCGAACGTCTCGTCTGTAATCTCTTCTAGTGAAATTCAAAATAGACATTGTTGCTCATGTAATTGGGATTTTTTAACATTCGAATCAATCTAGGTAGCAGAAGCATAAAAGTTCCAGTCATGCAGCATGATCGTATGAGCGAATTTTCATAAATGGTCGTATTACATTTATGTTAAATTCTGTTGAAATTTGAGCACTTTGGGGACAAATAAAAATTGTATTATACATTTTATAGCAAACTAACTTTTTGTCAGTAATATTCCAATGAACAAACGATTTTGTGGATTTTTACAATTTTTTCAAGTGTTCCTATCGATTTTTAGCTTATTTTAATGAAATTTAAGTACATTTTTCAGTACAATTTTGAGCTTAAATTTTTAAATGTCCTAGTTCATGTTCGATTAATTTTTTTTCGAGTAGCATTCTGCTAAAAAAATAGAAATTTGTTAATTTTTAGCGATTTTTTGCCTTTTTTAGTGATTTTTTAAGTACATTTTTTGAAATTTGACCAATTTAATGTGCTCAAAAAGTGTTGTCTAACGAACTCATCCTTTCTTTTGAAATGCTTGATTTTTTGGCGAAAGAACGAAGTTTTTATCTCAATTCTATCGAGAGTTATCGTCTGGAATGACACATACATATATATACTTACTAGCCGCTCCGGCTCGCTACGCTCGCCTCCACGTCCAGCCGGGGGGCAAGCCCCCCGGACCCCCCATTAAGTTGCTCGCTTCGCTCGCAAAGTGTGGCATGTAGGTAATGTTGCTCGCTTCGCTCGCAAAGTGTGGTATGTAGGGAATGTTGCTCGCTTCGCTCGCAATTGAAACATGTAGGGGATGTTGCTTGCTTCGCTCGCAAACGGTAGATCTCTAAGGGTTGGTTTAACTTCTGTAGGGGATGCTGCTCGCTTCGCTCGCTTGAGGAAGTTATACTGCCCACCCAACATGTAGGGAATGATGCTCGCTTCGCTCGCAAACGGTAGATCCCTAAGGGTAGGTTTAACGTCTGTAGGGGATGCTGCTCGCTTCGCTCGCTTGAGGAAGTTATACTGCCCACCCAACTTGGCAGACGTTTTTTTTCTGTTGGAAGTTCTTACAAACAAATTAAATCTTATAAAACTACGTGGAACAACGAAAAGTTTATTAGGGAATGTTGCTCGCTTCGCTCGCAAGGTATTGCTGCATAGGTGTTGTTAAATACCCGTATGAAATTCCGTTGAAATGAGTCAAGTGCGTAGTGAGTCCCCTGTGAGTCATCGCGTCCCTTCGCTCGCAAGGTGTGGCTGTGCGGATGCGATGTATTACAATTGAAACATGTAGGGGATGTTGCTCGCTTCGCTCGCAAACGGTAGGTCCCTAAGGGTAGGTTTAACTTCTGTAAGGGATGCTGCTCGCTTCGCTCGCTTGAGGAAGTTATACTGCCCACCCAACTTGGCAGACGTTTTTTTCTGTTGGAAATTCTTACAAACAAATTAAATCTTATGAAACTACGTGGAACCACAAAAAGTTTATTCGGGGATGTTGCTCGCTTCGCTCGCAAAGTATACCTGTATATGTGTAGGACAAAGTCCGTATTTATTCTGTTGAAATGGTTCTCGCTTCGCTCGCAAGGTAGGTACCTATGTATACCTGCTCGCCTCGCAAACCCCTTGACTGCGTAGGCTAAGTGCCCCAAACACGTCTTCCCAGAGCCTTCTCGCGAACACGGCAAAATTAATTTCTGATGTTAAACGCTTCTTCTCGCTTCCGCTCGCGATTTGACCAACTTAACGTCACTTTTTTCGATATCCGATTTCGGATTCAGATTCGGCGGACCCAAAGCTGTATTTCGCCCGCGAAAACCGTTCCGAAAAACGTACCTTTATGGGGTATATTTTAATCGGAAAAAACCAAGTTTTTCGGCGGACTTTTCGAGAAAACGGGTCCGTACTCTCGCATTTTTTTAACGCATTTCCCGATACTTTTTTCGCGATCCGATCGCGCCGTCGTCTTCCTCGTAGGAAAACCTACGAAACCCGTATTTTTCCGGAATTGTCAACGGCCGTTTAGAGGGGTAGGGGAAGCGGGGAAGTCCAAAAAGCGCACATTAATTATTACTTCGACCCCCCTCCCGCCCTACGGCCCATGGTTCGGGTGGGATTAGACAATTTTAAATTCGCTTATACACCCTATCGGAAAATCCCAAACAGATCCCCCCACTCGTAGACTCCCCCCACTCAGCCGTTTGGCCGTGCATAGACACGACAGACAGACAGACAGACAGACAGACAAACAGACGGAGTTTCATTCTTATTAATAGTATAGATATATACATATATATATATCTATGAGGAGGCTGTTAGGCGCTCATAGTATATAAACTCGTGGCAAGGAGTGTATCTACGGGGAGACTGTTGAGCGCTCCTGCCTGTTAGGCGCTCCCTCAGTATATTTTATCCACGGAGAGGCAGAAAGGCGCTCATTTCGCCTTCCCACTACCAAAGGTATCACTAGCTTCTATGTACTGTTGGGAGCTCTCAGAAAGTGGCGATAGGGGCTTTTGTTTATCAAATAGTTGACTGAACGTTGAACTAGAATCAACTCCAGGTAGAATCAACTCCAAAACCTAACAATTTCTTTTTTTTCCAATTCGTAAATTGAACCTAACTATTGCTGATATCGAACTTCTACAACTCGGATGTAGATATATATCTAACATTATTATTGTTTATAATTTTTTTCTTTCATAAGTTAGGGATGTATGTATGTTAGGAATGGGTACATAAATAGGTAATGTACATAATTACTGAAAAACAAACGCGACACATTAAGCTGACAAAAACATAAGGTACATGAAAAATTTATAATTGTGAAAATAGACACATTTCTTCCGACCACTTATAATTATTTCAAATAGGCAATAAAAATAGTATTACATTATCTATATATTTTCGATGTAGGATGCCTTATTGGCATCCGATAAGTTTTTTTGAAGATAGTTTTTTAGTGCTCCTAATTTACGGATGTGAGCCCCTGGAGCTGGGGAGAATTAGGTACCTACTTGCATTTTATTATCTTATTTTCTTGAAAAAAAAAAAAAAAAAAACAATGTAAGTTCAATAGACCTTGCTACATTGGCTAGATATTGACTACTTTAGATTTATAGATCAGTGAATTGGGTAGTTTATTGATCTGAATGGTCGCATGGCAAATAAATTCCCTCTATCCATACATGATACATACGAATAATCATTTATATGAATCACTGATAGGAGCACTATCGAAAACCGCTAAAGCGTCTCATGAACCTATCCCTCTTCAAAACTTTTTTTGCAGAAAGCGTGGCCCTATCATAAAACGAAGAGCCTAAAGGCGCAGGGGGGGGGGGGGGGGGCAACCTGGGGCCCTCGGGCAAACAGTGGCCTGCGACACCTTTCAGCATGGCCCGTGGCCAGCTCGAAAATGTTGTCAGAATCCAACTTTTCGACATCTTCAAAAGTTTGCTCAGAATCCGGAATATTTAAAAAAACGCTGCAAATTATTTCACAAAGGTTTATTATTTTTTCAATTGAGTTTGATCGTAGTTTTAGTTGGCTAGCGTACGTCATAAGGCCCGTCCAGACTCCTCGGCGTGTCCTACTTCGAATTGCCACAACCTATACTTCTATAATTATATACGCATGTTTATATTTCTAGATTTGAGCTCCTATCTATTCAAATAGTTATCGCCTTATTAATATCATTATCTAAGTACGTACGAAAAGTCGAGAGGATATGTTATTAAATATGCGTAGGAAAATCTTTGGTATTAACACACAAATATGACCTTGAAAAAAACATATTTATGCCTCGAAGGAGCGCCGGCGCCGTACCCACCACAAGGTGCCGCGGCGCCGGAGCCTCCTCTCACTCCACCCCACCCCCCCGCTCGCCACCCCCCCTCTCCACCCACCGTGACCCCCTGCCAAGCGTGCCAGGCGTGCGCGCGTCGAAAAAGACCCTTTTTTTGCCCGTTTTTGGCCCATAGCATCTATGCGAGTAAAGCAATCAGGATGGTTAAACGTTAGGACCAACTAGACCCCAAATGGAGTCTATGTGCGAAAGAACAGGTTTTTTAAGTTAATTCTTAGGCCTTTTATGGCCCGGACGGCGAACGGCGAATGGCGGACGGCGGCGGACGGCGGACGGCGGACGGACATTTCAAATTTGGATTCTACACACCTTGAAACGTGAAGTGACAAAGTTTGAGGGGGGGTTATAAAAATTTTTTGCTACACGATCACATAGGCTTATTATTGGAAATAATAAACCAAATCTGTTGTTCAAAATCCCGATTTCTATTGATAATATGTATTGTATTATAATGTTGGAAATTTTAATGAAACTGAATTAATGTCGCATGCGGTCCACGAACATAGATTGATTCGGGAAACTAGAAGGCAACTGTCGGCTAGTGCTAGAGAGGAAAGGCGGCGTGATCAAAGGGATTAGTACGTACCTCTCTTTGACTGACCCTGGCGGCAAAAGACAAAACAAAAAAGTCCAGTCATGCAGCATGACAGCATGAGCGAATTTTTGAAGAAATCTTCGACATTTCAGATCTTCGACATGAGATCTTCGACATGAGATTTATGTACGTACGTGCTAGTACGTACATAAATAGAACTTCTTCATAATTCCATGGCTGATATTTTCTAAGCCACAGTCAGTATTAAAGCTACATCAAGTCCTAAAACAGTTGAGCGTAAAACATTAAAGAGAGCGACCGAGAGAATCGGAGGACGGATTTTTTTTTTTTTTTTTTTAAACAAGCACCTACTACCTACGTTTTAAACAGCATGGTTCTAGGATTGGTTATACAGGGATACTTCCATGAGAGTAGTTCAATCTGAATTTGGACAATGTTTCATGCAAATATTACCGATTTTTACAACTAGCGAACGGCATTATTTCGATTTTTGACTGATTTTTAAACTTCAAAAATTTTGGAAACATGATACATATTCTCATAGAAAAGTTTACGCTGATTCCGAATATACCACATGTTAGTATGCTGAAAAAATTATTTCGCACATGAAATCGAAAAAAAAAACAGGCTATTTTGAAATTTTTGACTACATTTTTGAAAATTTCAACCCGAAGATGTAATCCGATCATGCTGGCCAACGAACTTGAACTTTCGTTTTGTGTCCTTAACATTTTAAAATTTGTTTGAAGTTTCTAGCAAAATTCTACGAACAGTTATCGTCTGGAATGACACATACATACACACATAAAAAAATGCGTTAAGCAAATCGCAAAAAACAGGCTATTTTGAAATTTTTGACTACATTTTTGAAAATTTCAACCCGAAGATGTTATCCGATCATGCTGGCCAACAAACTTGAACTTTCGTTTTGTGTCCTTAACATTTTAAAATTTGTTTGAAGTTTCTAGCACAATTCTACGGACAGTTATCGTCTGGAATGACACATACATACATATATACATATATACATTTTTTTTTTTTTTTTTTTTTTTTTTTTTTTTTTTTTTTTTTTTTTTTTTTTTAAATAAAAAACTCCCCTCAAAGGCTGAGGGGGCACACCATTAAAATTAAAAATAAACAAATAAAATAAAAAGTGGGGAGGATGCCCAGGTTTACCCTACGCCGCCTCTAGGGATAAGGGAAATTGCAGGAGGAGAAGGAAGAATGGGATGAAAGGAAGTGCCCCTATAAAACGACCACCAGTTCAAGTAAGAACCCCTCAGGACGCGGGTGGTGATACCACGGAGTATTCCTGCTGAGATGCCCAACTCAAGTAACTCCGTGGCGCTTTTCCCGCACCACACCCCGCGCCATGACAAGGTCGCAGCCATAACCTTGATGTTATTAGGTGCCACTCCTTTTAGCTCAGATATCGCTCGCCGCAGATCATTTCTATCATATTTACTTATCTTAGCCCGCCAGGTCTGCTCCATGTCCACGCTGCCACTGACAACCTGGACATCCAGGATTATAGCAGACCCATCGGGCTTGACAGCAACGATATCCGGCGACATACATACATACATACATTAAAAAATGCGTTAAACTTCAGAATATGATTCAGAATAGCCTGAAACGGATTTCTGCATAAAAGTTTTTCAAAAATTCACATTCTAAAAATTTTGAGGCGAGAGCAATAGCTTAATTTTCTTTAAAAATTCGCTAAAAGAGCATTCTCATTTATTCCCTAAATCAATAGACACGTGTACACCCCTATTTTCACTACTGTCCTCCACCTTCCTTCTTGATCTTTTCCCTCACTTCTATTCCATAATTCATTGCCATTCCTTATCTTTCTCATTTTCATCATACTGACAGCTTGTAAGTACGATTTTATAGCCTTGTGTAAATCATTTCTCACTTACCACTAAAATGAGTAAGCGGAAATCATAAAAGGAAGATGGAGCGAGAGTGGGAAGAGCGGTATTATTTTACGGAAGTGAACGAACCTAACGAAACTTATATGTTTGATGTGTGGGGATGATTATCGATATGCATAACAATTATAATTTGGAAAGTCTTATCTTGAAAAATCATCCTGAATTTGATTTCAAGTATCAGGTTGGTTCTATCTTGAGTACGGGTTTTATCGAAAAAAGCCTGGCAGGTTGAGTGAGCAATATAGCTTCCTCACTTATGGTAACATGGACTCATTTATAGATCAGTTAGTGACCAAAAATGTATTGAATTTGTAGTTAGGGTATGTAAATACGCCACCATACGATATAGAACCGTTCTGGGCCTATCCTCTTCAATCGAAATCAGGCTGTTGGATTCGGAGAAATACACTTTTAAGGAAATTCACGTTTGCGAATGAGCACTCACTCGAACTGATCTGATGGCCATTCATTAAATTTGTAAGGAACCATTCAGGATGTAGCCCGCTCAACCCCAGAAAATTTAATTGAAATTCGCCCAATAGTTTCGGAGTTATGTTCCTGACAAAGACTTTTACGTTTGCGCATGCGCAGTAGCCATTACTGGTCCGATTGAGATTAAACCTATAAGCAATGTCCTTGGGACCATTCTTAAACTACCCACCGATTTTCGAAACATTCGGGCCATTAGAAAGGGAGGAATTAATGTTAATAGAAATACACATTTGGGCATGCGCAAAAGCCCCTATTGAACCGACGGTGATGAAATTTATAGGAGACCATCTGGGGTCAAGCCCGCATAACCCCTGTGGCTCAATAGTTTCGGAGTTATAGCTCAGAAGTCAACATTAGAAATTTCAATGTTTCAAAATAGGTAATGAATAATTATAATTTTCATATTTATATGAAAGTGCCCACTTGCATGAGGTAGGTAGCAATTTATTCGATTTCAAAATCCTAAAGTGTTTGACTATGTGATTAAGCACTGAAAAAATAAAAATTACCAATATTTCCATTAAAATATGGAATGAGGTCAGTTTAAACAAGTTTAAACTCATAAAACTAAATTTGTTAGACGAGGGAAGGGTCTGAAATTGAAAACGGCTTGAAATATTTCACCCAGACTGGCACACTGCAGTCAGATGATGGGGTTCACACTCATATCCTATATTTATAAAATGTTAGTTTCTACGTCTGTACGTTGATTAAAATCATTAAATTTTGCGTTCCTTTTTCTTTTCGTGGTTTTTGAAGATGATTGGTACCGATTCTCAATTTTTCTGTCCGTATGTCAAATCACAGGAAAAATACACAGGCTTTAAATCTGACTCATGGAGGGTTTTTTGGGGAGAAGGTGGGTTGGAATGGGGTATATCGGACATCACTGAACAAACCGGTGGTTCGAGAGGTCGAATACGATTACGCTAATTTAAATCACAGTCCAGTTGAAAATTTCCAAATCCTAGCCATGTGTTTGAAGGGGAAGTAAAATTTAAACCTCAACTTTTTACAATCCATAACATGGCTTTACAGAAATTTATAATACAAACAAATAAATTAAATTAAAAAGAGGATAGGGAGAATAAATGGGGTACCTTCGACATTACTGAACAAACTGGATATATGAATGAATATGTTTGTATCAGTTCAAGTTAAATCACAGGCTGCTTGAAATTTTTCTAATTTAAACCATCGGGAAGATCGGGTGTTGCCGAGACAATCGGTCGTGAGTAGATTTTTGGCAGTAAGCACAATCCACGCGCTAGAAGCGTTTATGCCAACACCAGTAAATGCTGTTGCTTTGGCCATAACTGTTTCGGAGCTTATATCCATAAAACAGGAAAACGAAGCGAGCCATTCGTGTCAAATAAAGTTGAATTTCTTCTAGTACTTTCATATTTTGTAAGAGTTTTTCATGTTGAATTAAATTTGACTATTAGGAATTCATTTTCAATATAAACTAAACTTAAAACAAGAGATCGGTACATATATAGGGAGAAGTGGCTTAATATTTTAAAATTGTCAATTCCACAACTAAAACATTGTAGGAATTTTGTTTGCGAGTCCTTCAAATTAGCGAAAGTATTGTGATCACTTTATTTTGTACAGAGCCGATGTTGTTCAAAGAGCTCTTAAAAAAAAAAAAAAAAAAAGAAAAAAAAAAAAAAAAGCGAGTGTTAAATAGTTTTGATTTTGAAGAACCACAAATTTTCACCTTCCAAAAATGATCGCGTGGTTTCGGCACCTACGTTGAGATGAGGTTTAATGTAATTTTAAGATTCATAATTTAAAGCCGTGACTATTAAATATTCAAGTAAAAAGCCATTTTTTCAGTCCCTTCTATTAAAGTCACTCTATAGTTGCTAATGAAAAATAATTGTCTGTCCAACTTATATTACAGGCCCATCGTAATAGCATCCGTCTGTAATAAAGACAAGTAGGGGAAGTAGTGGGAAGCCTCACACCAGATGTTTATTATTATTCCTCAACGGTCCACGCTCGTTAAACGATTCTGAAAATTGGAAGCACTATTAGTAAAATTTGCGCTCTTCAGTACTAGGTACCAACGTAGGCTCTTCAATGCTACTTCCTATATATAATACGTAAATTACTATGTTAATAATCATACTAAACGTAATCATTACAGGATAATATTAATCTTAAACGTTACAGCTTGATAATCATCTATTGTAATTCTACGTAAGTTCTACAATGCTTTCGAAAGTTTTTCTGGGAAGTATCGTTGAACAACTTGCATATTTAGAAACTAAATTAGGTAAAGATATCTCACACACACACCGCCAAACACACACACACACACAAGCAAACAGACTTTGGTACCTACTAACTTGAATGTTTTCCCTTTGAATTGTTTTTCCCCTTACTACGACAAGGAGGCCGAGTACTCGAGTTCCAGTCTGCCTTGTTTTTCTTTCCAGAGTATTTGGTTTCTCTTTTTATATTTTCAGCACACACCAGAAATATCAAAATGAAGCGATGGTATGCGTTTTCGGTACAACAAGCTTTAAAAACAGCATTTCCGAATGATAGGTAGGTAAATTCCTTGACTTTCGTTTCCGCGTCTATCTACGGTAGCAAAAGCATTGGGTTCATTTTTTTTTTTTTTTTTTTTTTTTTTGCTTCATAATCAGAATTTCCTCTCGCATTTTACGTCAAATATCCCCCCCCCCCCCCCCCCCCTCACGACAATTTTCGGTTCCGTGTCTGTCTGTTCTTGTGTCCCAAGAGTTTTTTTCCTTTTTTCAGTTTTTGCCTCATAAGTACCATATTCTGGGATTATACGGAATTTTCATGGAAAACCATTGAAAACTATCGTGTTTCGAATTTATTGAAATTTCAGGCCTTCTATAGCACCTCTTAAAATTAGGTGATTTTGATAAATAGATTTCTGGATCATCCTGACTTGGAGCTCGATTTATGACGAGATTTTTATAAATATCGGTCAAGTATTTCTGGTAAAAACCACACAGACGGCGTATGGCGGACGGACGGATTTTTTTAAACTCAATTTTCGGAATCTTCGTATCATGAAACGTAAAACAGCAAATTTTGAGAGGGGGGTTAAACATTATTCTTTCTTGGCCGATTCAGAAGGCTTATTATTGAAAATCAGGGAGTCGTAGTTGGGCCCGCCGTTCTTCCGAAACTTGGTGTTTCGCTTTTCCACCGGTGGTGTCGAGTGCCTCTACATACGGCCCAACTCAAAACAACCGTTGGAAAAGTACTCATTTCTAATTTTCACTGTCTTTTGAGGAAGTTATGGTTATTTTAGTGATATATAGTTGAAAACACTAGAAATTACATCTTGATTCAGGTTTATTATTGAAAATCAGGGAGTCGTAGTTGGGCCCGCCGTTCTTCCGAAACTTGTTGTTTCGCTTTTCCACCGGTGGTGTCGAGTGCCTCCACATACGGCCCAACTCGACACAACCGTTGGAAAAGTACTCATTTCTAATTTTCACTGTCATTTGAGGAAGTTATGGTTATTTTAGTGATATATAGTTGAAAACACGAGAGAAATTACATCTTGATTCAGGTATATTATTGAAATATCAGGAAGGCGTAGTTGGGCCCCCGTTCTTTCGAAACTTGGTGTTTCGCTTTTCCACCGGTGGTGTCGAGTGCCTCCACCTACGGCCCAACCTCGACACAACCGTTGGAAAAGTACTCATTTCTATTTTTCACTGTCATTTGAGGAAGTTATCGTTATTTTAGTGATATATAGTTGAAAACACGAGAAATTACATCTTGATTCAGAAGGTTTATTATTGGAAATAAGGGAGTCGTAGTTGGGCCGCCGTTCTTCCGAAACTTGGTGTTTCGCTTTTTCCACCGGTGGTGTCGAGTGCCTCCACATACGGCCCAACTCGACACAACCGTTGGAAAAGTACTCATTTCTAATTTTCACTGTCATTTGAGGAAGTTATGGTTATTTTTAGTGATATATAGTTGAAAACACTAGAAATTACATCTTGGTTCAGGTTATTATGGAAAATCAGGGAGTCGTAGTTGGGCACGCCGTTCTTCCGAAACTTGTTGTTTCGCTTTTCCACCGGTGGTGTCGAGTGCCTCCACATACGGCCCAACTCGACACAACCGTTGGAAAAGTACTCATTTCTAATTTTCACTGTCATTTTGAGGAAGTTATGGTTATTTTAGTGATATATAGTTGAAAACACGAGAAATTACATCTTGATTCAGAAGGTTTATTATTGAAAATCAGGAAGGCGTAGTTGGGCCCGCCGTTCTTTCGAAACTTGGTGTTTCGCTTTTCCACCGGTGGTGTCGAGTGCCTCCACATACGGCCCAACTCGACACAACCGTTGGAAAAGTACTCATTTCTAATTTTCACTGTCATTTGAGGAAGTTATCGTTATTTTAGTGATATATAGTTAAAAACACGAGAATTACATCTTGATTCAGAAGGTTTATTATTGAAAATCAGGAAGGCGTAGTTAGGCCCCCCGTTCTTCCGAAACTTGGTGTTTCGCTTTTCCACCGGTGGTGTCGAGTGCCTCCACATACGGCCCAACTCGACACAACCGTTGGAAAAGTACTCATTTCTTATTTTCACTGTCATTTGAGGAAGTTATGGTTATTTTAGTGATATATAGTTGAAAACACGAGAAATTACATCTTGATCGTTGATCATGTTGAAGTTCCTGAATGAGACTCTCGTAACCCAAGGTGAATTTCGATGTTGTCTTAACAACTACCCTACCAAGTTCCCTTCTTTCTTCTACCACCACATTTATTTCTATTGAAATCTACAGAAATCAAGTTAAACTGACTGTTTTTTGTGAGAATAACCCATGTATAAATTTCTCCCTTGAAGGGAAAAACAATAGATCATGGATATGTAGTTGTAGACATTACTTTACACTCTGTTGGGATGTTGGGAAAGTAAAAATGGACATTACTTTCCACTCTGTTGGGATGTTGGGAAAGTAAAAACTCCCGCGCTACTTTCTTTCCATGCTAAAACAGTAGTCTAAGTCGGTTGTTGTAGGTACTTCATTGCGGTAGTACCTCATTGATTTCTACCTAGCCTTCACTTTTCGAGTTAATAATAATTTTAAGTGCCGTAGCGTTGCATTTTGTGTGGAGAGAAAAAAAAGCTCGCACCGTAAGGCTGTAATTTCCCGATGGGCCCGTTTAAATGGGACACCCTGTATGAATGAGAATATTGTTTGTTTTTTGGTCCGAAGTCACTGGCCAAACGGCTCAACAGATCTTTATGCGGGCGGGCGCGAATTGACAAGCAAGTTCCTGAATAGAACTTAGGCTATATCAGAATCCTCTAAACTTCCTTTTTCATCAAGAAATCGGCTTTCCCTAACGGTGTCGCCCGAGTAAGCAACTTCGTATTTAAGGAATAACCCACAAATTTGACTTTGGCAGTGAACATTTTTAATCAAAATTATGGCGAGTATGGTTTGCTGGAAAGAAATTTTCGCTACGATTCCAACGAAACCAAAACGATTCTCGTTCGTGAGGTGGATCTCAGTTTATACGTCGAAAAGGGTCGTCAAATATAGATATCAAAAACAACTCATGAACCCTGGCGACAAATTGTTTACTAATATTATTTTTTTGTTCCAATGCGTAGACATTGCATTGAGCAATAAGTGAGTAGCCACGTGTTAGAAGGTAATATTGAGTAATAAAATTTGAGTTTAATTATTGTAACATCAATTTAACACCCACGAAGTGATAAAAGTGAATGTAAATTATAAATGTAGCGTGCAGGTAGCCACCTTGCGATTGATATCTGTGTGCGCACATCCGCCAATTTTTCTGAGTAAGAATGTGAGAGCCACCCAGATTAGCTAAGCGAATTCTGAAACTGATTTTCTCCCTATTCTACCTAATACTGAATTTCGAAATGGAACGTCTTTGGCTTTACGGGGTAACAATGAAAAGGCGCAGATCTCCTGACTCGGAGGCTAAATGTAACAATTTGCATTACGCTTCCTATTTAATTTGAATAACTCAATTGAAATGGAGCCTGTAAGGAACTACGACGGAATTACAAAGACAGGGTATGAAGCCATTCATATTTGCTGCCCGACCTGAAACTCTAATTTCATTCGTTTTTAACTTTCGACGGTGATGTTCGAAAGGAAGCTTTGATGAGTTGTAAAATTCATTTTCTATTCAATCAATGACGTTGAAATTTGAAGTAGAGCCTCTTTGGAACTAGTGGAAAAGTTTGACAATAAAGGGAGCATATAGTATGCTCTGGGGCTTTCGAATTTCTGACTTCGATGGGTTTTTTGCAAAACAAAACAATTAAATTGCCATTTTACCCGGTGTAACCGTAATCTATACACCTTCAACCTGACAACAAGCAGTTAATTTGAAATGGTACCTAATCACCTTCTCTAAGCGATTAATAGCTGTGCACTCGCGACTGCGTAAGTTTCTGGGTAAGAATGAACGAGCCACCCAGATTCGCTGGGCGCGCTCTGAAACGTTAACTCTTTCCTTTTTGACCCAAGATAATTAAATTTACATTGGAAGCTCTGTGGGACTACGGAGTAACGATGAAAAGGTATGGAGCCTCCTAGATCAGCTGAGAGCTTTGAGGCTGAATCCTTTCCTATTAGATCTGCGATACTGACATTTAAATGAAGCCTGTCAGAGACGACTGGGTACAAGTGAAAAGAGGCATGGAGTTACCGACATCAGCAGAACGAGTTAAGGCACTCGAATGTCTTACTTCGATAGATTGTTTTTGCAAAACAACAACACTAACATTAACTCATGACCAGGTGTAGCAGCAATCTTTACATCTCGAACCGGCCAACGCCCGGGAAATCGGCTAGTTATAATCTATATAAACCAAACTTCGTTAGTTATCTTTTCATAATACCCAATTCCCTAATTCATTTATATATTAATGTGTAACAATTTGAAATCAAAATAATTGAATTATTGGGTAGTGTTAGTAGTTTGAATATATGTAGGTAAATTTCCAACTCTATTACACCTTCTACACACGCGCTGATAAAATTCGATGAACCAAAATCGGAATAGATGAACGTGAACAAACTATTGCTTCCACACTACCGAAGTTGGGAAAGCTTTGTATTCGTGCAGGAGGTCAAAAATTTGTTTGTCCTCCAAAATCAGAATTTCCTCTTATTTTAGCGAATTTTTGAAGAAAATTAAGCTATTGCTCTTGCCTCAAAATTTGTAGAATGTGAATTTTTGAAAAATGTTTATGCAGAAATCCGTTTCAGGTTATTCTGAATCATATTCTGAAGTTTAACGCATTTGTTAATGTATGTATGTATGTATTTATACAGGGTGTCCCATCTATACGGGCCCATCGGGAAATTACAGCCTTACGGTGCTAGCTATCGAAAAATTGAACTGGACCTTTTTTATAGTATTTCAACTCAGTTTCACGATGCGGAAGTCTGATTTTTATTTTTCCATGTTTTAGGGTCTCAAATTATTGATTGAAACTTACGGTTTCCTCTCGACCCCCCTTTTTTATTGATTTTTCCGATTCTAGGTTGAATTTGGAACAGAAAAGGCCTCCATGAAATTTTCTTTTTGGGGCTTCGTTTCTGAGTTATTCCACTTTTTGCGAAATACCAAAAATCGCCGATTCCTTTTAGACATTACCAACACTTTCTCACTATTTTTATCTTCAATTTTTGAGATGTTCACCACACTTTTGAAATCAGCATTAAACTATCTATCATCAGACCCCAGCGTCCATAATCAACAATCACCATCAGGGGGATGAAATTACACTTGAACCGCTTACGATTTAAAAAAAATTTCCAAATCGTTGTTTTAAAAAAAAAACCCCCTCAAACTGTTCAGTACACACTGAATCACTGTTCAGAATACAGTTTAAAAAATGTACCACAAGGAGACTTCCAGTCAGTTGTGTTGTGATAAATCGAAAATGCCACCTGCTCCTTTTGCAGCTGAAGTTTTTCAGCATACAACATGTGGTATATTCGGAATCAGCGTAACATTTCCTATAAGAATATGTATCGAGTATACAAAAATTTCAAAGTTGAAAAATCAGTCAAAAATCGAAATACTGCCGTTCGTTAGTTGTAAAAATCGGTAATATTTGCACAAAACTTTGTTTCATACATATATCAATACAAATTTCAATACAACTAACGTATAATAACGTGTGATTTAAGAAAATTCGCTCATACGATCATGCTGCATGACTGGAACTTTTTTCCGTTTCACAGGTTCCCATCAATTTCAGTTCCGTGCCTGTCTGTTGGTCTGGCAATGGTCAATTTCTTGTCCCAGGCAAAACTGTACGAAATCGCAATCCGATTGTGATGAAATTATCAGGGATTCTGAATAAGAAACGAGTCGGCAAATATTGATTAAATTTTTGGAGATTAGGCTGTTTAGCCTCAGTAGACGGTGTCCTATAGGACGGCACATACCCAAGCTACGAACTCATTTATCATTTTGGTCACTAGCTGATCTCTAAATATGTCGATATTAATATAATTGAGGAAGCTATAGGTACTGCCAATCTTGGCAGACTTTTAGCGAATTTTTGAAGAAAATTAAGCTATTGCTCTCGCCTCAAAATTTGTAGAATGTGATTTTTTGAAAAAATTTTATGGAGAAATCCGTTTCAGGCTACTCTGAATCATATTCTGAAGTGTAACGCATTTTTTATGTATGTATGTATGTATAGTATATGTATGTATGTGTCATTCCAGACGATAACTGTCCGTAGAATTGTGCTATAAACTTCAAACAAATTTTAAAATGTTAAGGACACAAAACGAAAGTTCAAGTTTGTTGGCCAGCATGATCGGATAACATCTTCGGGTTGAAATTTCCAAAAATGTAGTCAAACATTTCAAAATAGCCTGTTTTTTACGATTTGTTGTGCGAAATAATTTTTTCAGCATACTGTGGTATATTATGTATCAGCATAAAATTTCCTATAAGAATAGGTATGTATCGAGTTTTGAACAATTTCAAAGTTGAAAAATCAGTCAATAATCGAAATAATCGAAGATTTCTTCAAAAATTCGCTCATGGGGTCATGCTGCATGACTGTACATTTTACTCACAAGGGCGACTGAGGATCGGGCTGCCGAAATTCGGGTCTGAAGTTGGACCGGAGTGATATATCTATCATAACTTCTGTAGGTAAAAGTGCTGCTCAGTTTTTGAAGGAGCTACCATTATGTAGGAGCGCCGTTCAGCCTCTGTGGTAGTTGAATAGACGTTAAAGAAGGAGCTTGTAACAGAATCTAAAATAATGTGATGAGGAGCGCCAAACAGACTCTGAGAAGGTGCAATAGGCGCTCCTTCAGGGAGCGCCTAACAGTGTCTGCGCTCCTCAAGGGTGAAGGGTGAAATAGGCGCTCCTCAGGGAGCGCCAAACGAGAGCGCATAACAGTGTATAGAAGTGAAAATGAGCGCCTAACAGTGTATTCATAAATCTATATATATATATATATATATATATATATATATATATATATATATATATATATAT